>CM034148.1:86853070-87453070 GCA_019776745.2 Taxus chinensis | reverse complement strand
CATCAACATAATATGAAGTTGTAGGAGAACTAGTATGTGATGAGTGATGAGAAGCAATATCATAAATATGAGAATCATGAGATGGAACTTTAACAATGGTTTTATCAGGAGAAGAATCAGTATGCACATGTGAGTGATTGTTAATAACAAATGTAATCAATAAGAGAATCATCTAGAATTTCCTTAAAAGATCAAAAGGAGGATTACTAGTAGTCGTATAGCATGGTACACAATGAGTAAAGGATATCAAATCCAAAAAATACTAATGCCAATGGGAGAATTTTCAAAACTAGTAAGTAAATATCATTGACCGTCTAAGAGTTATTGAATGATTTGGCATAGTAACATTACTATAGAGAGCCATGAGCTCAGCGATAACAACCTCATTATAAATTGGATTGACACTAACATGAGACATGGTGGGTCGAGAAGTATAAGAGATAACCTTAGCCATTAGGGTTTGAAGTGGATCCTATAGATAAAATGTTCTAAAGTACGGGTTCACCAAAATGATTAACTAAAATTGGAATTTTAAAATTTAATCTAAGAAGTATAGTAATGTAATAACTGAAATAAATTGAACTATAAATGATAAATAATGTATTTGATATTTTAAATGAAATGAAATAATTGAAATAGGAGGTAAAAGGTACTAACCTAAAAATAACTTACTCAGTGATCTAGGACTAGTCAGAGTGTTGTACATGTGGAGAAAAGTGTCGTGACGGACTCTAGAAAATTACAAGAGAGGAAAATCTAACCTGACTTGGGTGCTTATGGAAGGATGGGTGTGCCTAGGTGCCCTAGGCTAGAATTAGGTGTCTTGGTCTATAGAGTAGCTCAAAACCTGAACCTAAGAGGATTGTTATGTCTTTGTAATAATTATCATTTTTTTGCGTTAATCTCGCACTTACTTCATTGATGCCATAGTAAACTTGTAATGAAGAATCACCTACAAAACCCCACACAAAACATCAAACCCTAAAAAAATAAAAATGCATATGAAGGGTTCGGAATGTCCTTAGCAGCTACAATGGTGGTATTACAACTAAGGATTGCACTACATCTCAGACCCAATGTAGTTCTGTGTGATTGTGTGTGTAATGATGTGCCTAAGGTGCCCTAACACCAATGACATAGAGATAATGGGAAATAGCTAGACAGAATGTAAAATGGTGTATGGAATAGAATAGACTTCCCTTTACTATGTAGTGCGTGATGCAAAATAGTGCTCAAATGCAGTCCCTTGCCTTGTGTAGATAGCTAGCCCTTAGTAGAAGATATTCTACCCATAAGGTTGTACGTATGTTATGTTTACATAGGGATCTCTTTCTTAAATTTTAACACTAATGACCCGACATGCCGACTAGTACTTAGGGGAATAGGAGGGAAAATTATAAAGATTGACCTCAAACATCTAAATGAGAGCCAAGTGTGACAGAGACCAGGGTGCCTAGAAATGAGGACCGAGGCACCCGGGGTGCCCTAATCACTCCCTAGGCACCCTAGTCAATGACTAGAGATGAAAATTGAGTAAATAACCATAGATAAGAATCCATGATAGATGACTAGAATTGTGCACGTAAGTGACGACCGTGCAAGACACACAATGACAATGACTGACTAAACTGATGACAAGACTAGGGGATGGGTCATTAATGAATACTTTTCTTATGTAAGATCCATATATAAGAAAACATACTTAGCAGTATAATAGTAGTAGTAATTGCATGATTTTGTGACTACATAGGTACAAAAGCATCCAATAGGGGAAGGAAGCAACATACATTATTGTCTAAGACGGAAAATTTCATCTTAGGAACGTTTTTAGTAATAGATGTAAAATTTTCTACAACATACAAAATTTTATAGGTTTTTAATACATATTTAAGGACAAATTGGCATAGTTTAGGGAAAAAAAATATAAAATGTGGGTAGAAATTGTGGGGGGCATGATTAATTCATTCCCTTATGACTTTTTGCATCTTTAGCACCTTTACACTACATGGTATGGGTGCATGAGCCTCCTCCTTTCTCTATATTTAGCATTCTCTAATTGATACACATGGGACATGTGTGGTGGGGGCATGCATATAATTTATTCCCTTTCTAGTTTGTTTTATTTTACACATTTGGGCCTAGATTTGTTTATAGTGGTGTTGTCCATGATTAGAAGATTTTGGGATGAATATAAATCCGTGTGACACCCTTTTTATCACTCTTTTAGGGAGGATTTAGGGGAAACTAGAATTTTGGTGTGAGGGGGTATTATTCACTTATTATTTGTTTATTACGTGAATTACCCTCACTATAGACACCGAAAATCTACACTCTCTCACCTTCATTATCTAAAATCATTCATGATCGTTAAAATAATTAAAATATGCCACTCGAGACACTCTACAACACTAGGTCACCCACTTGTACCCTTTAATTAATTTAATTTAGCATTCACGTTATCTCACATCCTTAGGTTTAAATAATTAAATAATTAAATTAAGTAAATCAATTACACCCTCACACCTCACACCTCACCATGTGAACTCATCCACACTCACTAGTTATAACTAGTTAATTTAGTAACCTTCCATAAATATAGCCTAATTACATCTAACTTATCCCTATAACTACTTCCCACCCCCAACTAGTTAGAACTAAGTTAAATTAGAAACCTTCTAAAAACACCTCTACATTTATCATAACTAACCTAGTCCTATTCTAAGCTCATCCCTCTTAGTATCCCAACCTCTCTTGAAATCCCTCCAAATCAAGATAAAAATGGCAAGAAAATCACTCCTTTTATCCCCTAACTCGAATTTTTTGAAATCGCCGGCGATTATCCTGATCACTGACGATCTATATAAACAAGTTTCTCAACCTCTTTAGAGGAGGATTCTTGGATTTTTTGCAGGGAATTTATGCCCATTCATGAACATTTTGAGCCTAAGGTTTCCAACAGACCACCATCATCACCCTATTTCATCAACATGATCATCGTAACATCCATCTTCATCATCAAGCCATCTTCATATGTCTTCCATTCAATTTGATTCAATCATCCAAGGTAAGCACTTGTTTTCATTGAATTTTGTTTCCATTTTCAGGTAACTTTTCTCATATTTTCATTATTAGTCTCGTTTAAGCTTTATAATTCATCACAATTGCAAATAATTAAGTTAAACCATTTGTTTTTATTATCACATTAGAATTCACAACAATCGCTCGTGATTGCTAAAATCACTTGCGATTCCTGCATAGTATATTTCTTTCATATATTTGATCAAATCTTCTTAACAATCCATATCCATTTCTATTTACTGCTAACATGTCGTCAAGTTTGGGTTTTGTAGATGGCCATATTAGGTATTAGCCATCCCATTACTAGAATTGATTCACTACCAATCATCTGCCACCCCTTACACTGGGAGAAGTATGATTTGTTACATGACTTAGAACTGTGTGTTATCCACACTATACCCCTTGATCGTTTGGAAGTAATCTTCGCATCAACCCAACACATCCGTGAAGTAACCAAAGAATTCTTGGAGGAATACTACAAGGTCTAGAGGATCAAAGTTGACATTGCATCATTCAACTACAACTATGAGGTAGGCCTAGACATACCAAAGGATAATCATACTGCATCTGAATCTAATATTGAAAGCAACATCAGCCTTCCAAACATTAATTTTGATCTCTCATGCCTCTACGATATAGAAGAATAGATCTCTGATTTCTTTGTGGAAGATTATGTCTCTGAACCTTATTCTTACTTCACAGAATATGAAGACTTTTCTTGTTCTATAGGCTCAAACTTATAAGAAAACCTAGATTCTAACCTAAAATCCAACTCTGGATTCTAGGCTTGTTGCTTTCATTTCATTACTATCAACTAATGTATGTAATCATCTAAATAAGTGATAACCGTTAATCACATTTACCATTTATCATATTGTACTTCATATTATCATCATTAAAGCTTGATTTTCTTAAAATTAGGTTGATATCCACTTGAGGAAGTCTTTTTGCTTCTAGGATTGGCCTTTACCAAACAACCTACCCACCTTATTTTACTAACTATATTTTATGTAAGTGTTTTTTATTTGCAGGCTTACTTGTAGGGAGAGGAATTCTAGTACATTCTTCACTAAGTGAAAAACATCATTCATACATAACATCTCATAGGTATCTTAAAAATCCCGCCATACTGAGGTTGAGAAAATTTTACCCCTTTAAAGTATCAAACCAAAAACCCTTGAGGTAAAAATTTTCCTCAACATCTTGGAACTCCCGGTGGGACAATTTTCCATTATTCTTTTATTTCATCTTATCAGTAATATATTCACTATTTTCATTATCTAGTAATCATCTACAAATAGGATAATCACCTTTGATTAGCTCAATTGCTAGCGATTAGACTGTGTTTCTATTTTTTATCATTGCTTCACAATCCGTTGTTTTTTCTCTTCTTTCTTTAATCTGGTTGTAGGGTGCTATTTTTTGGAAATTAATCTACTGGATTTACGGTTTGCTCACTTTAAAATTGTTAAAAATCTATTTTTAAAAATAGGAGCACTCTCACGGTAAGTCCTAGAGCCTTTCTTTTGTTTTTTGTTTTGCATTTTTGTTTGATTGGTCTCATCAAAAATAAAAATTTTGTTTTGGGTCTTAAAATGAACCATTTCATACTTCTTGATCATCTATTTTTAATTATGGAGGTTAAATCATTGCATTTACTCATTTTTTTTCCCACACACAACCAAACCACTATCAAATCAAAAATGCAGTCAAACAATTCCCACCCAAGTGAAACATATTGGGATTTCATCACCCAATAGGGAAGTTGAATCGATGTTCTGGGCAAGTATAATCTCCTGTCTATCAATATATTTTGGCTTAGCATCCGACTCCCTTATCATAATGGAACCGTCAAGTGAGGGGATAGGCCCCAATATACATGCCCGTACCGGCAACCGTACAGAGTTGGGCCTCATGTACCTTCAATTATATTGAGTACTCTTCACATAAACTTACCTGAAACCGTCCATAGCTTATTGTTTTAGAGGACCCTCATTAATCATCTTACACATTTCACTTTTTTATAATTAATCAAGATAAATATTAAACAACATACTTTGTTTGTTGTTTATAAATCAATCCATTTAGTCATTTTTCACTTTCTAGGTGTTTGTGTGTTTGAATATTGTGGTACTTACTAAACAACAAGATCGTAACCAAATTCCTAAAAACATGTCTACTCTACCCCCTACATTTCAACAACATGTCCCATTTTACACTACAACACTTTCGACACTAACACAACAACAAATCCCATATTATCAAATAGTTACATTCAATCCCTTTTCTGAAAACCAACAAACTTGGAATAAATCAAGGGTCATTTATAACAACGAAATGTAACAAAAATCCTTTCATTCCCCACATCGATATCAAGGCCAAATCCCTCAAACACCAAAATTAGAACATCCATTTTCTCCTAGAGCATCTGAACCTCCCTTTTACAATAAGAGAGACCCTATCTTTGAAGAAATGCTAGACTCAAACCTTATTGCCCTAAATGCCTACCTAGAAGCCAAAATGTTTAGATGTAAAAATTTACACCCCAACACACTTACAATCCTTCATCTGTAATTGTACAACTCATCGATCAAAATGAAGACCCCTTAGTTTAGTAGTTATACCCATACACTCCAAATCAAACTGAAACACCGAACAATAGTCAACCCCAGATATCTTCGGTCCTACTAACCCCTTTGAACTATCAAATGAATAATCTTCCACCAGTCAACCTGAGGAATTTGAGGTCTCTTCAGTCCTTGTTTATTACCTCCACAATGATTCAGTCACAAAACACATCTACCCAACAATCTACATCCTCACCAAGTCCCTTTACAGGTTCCACAACTCCTTCTAAGTGAGTATCGTCTACTTCCTTGTCTACCCCTCTAGCTTCCTCATAGATATAAACATATCCATTATGTTATGTGGCATTTTTTGTTGTTGTATCCTCCCAACATGTTACTAGTCCCATTCAGAAGATCACCATGTTTATCCCTACAACTACACCGCTACTCGATACCAGTGCCATTGTTAGCACACATCATCATCTCACAATACATAATACAACCTTCACAACAAATGATATCCATGCCACAATCTACACCCTTATAAAACATCCTACAATATAGTATCCCACAAAAAAGTGTTCCATAATAGGTGCCATGCTCTGTACGTCCTCTGTCATATACTCCCAAGAAAACACCTACATATTAACAACCACTCACTTATACATTAATTCCATTACAGTATCATTACATATAAACCTCATAGCCTATAGCTTCACAACAAGGTTTATCATCGCATCAAAATACCCCACAATAGAACATCTCTTATCATCATAGTATTCCTCAAAAAAATAATCTCGTATCAATAGCATGTACCTCAGAAAAACACATCTTAATACATCATGCATCAATAATCTGCACCTCAACGAAAAATTCTGCAATACCACATCCCACAATAGAATAACCCTTACCAACATAATGCCATGTATCAACAGAACATCTGCCAACAAAAAATTCCCTACCAGCAAGGAAACCCTTAGCAATATCATACATACTCATCACCTATCTAGTCCTTGTTTCAACCTGGCTCATCTTCATAGAAACCAACACAAATTGATCCCCTCCAAGCCCTTTTAAGCCACATATCCAATCTCAAAGCTGCTTCATCCTCATCCAAGAATTTTCTCTCTTATGATCAAATTTTCAATGAGCTCATTCATCCTCTAGTTCCATATAAACCGTATCCACCCCACTAGGAACTTCCTAAGTTCATCAATTTTTACAGCGAGGAAGATCCCCAACAAGATATTTGTGCCTTTTGTCACGTGCGTTATCTCATAGCTCATGATCAAGATCTAATGTTAAGAACCTTCTTCATGTCCCTTGTTGTTCTTACCTTAGATTGGTACAACAACATCCCACAACATTCCCTATTATTCTTTGCACAACTTACCAACCTTTTCTTAGACCATTTTTCCAAAAACCTACCCTACAAAATCACTAGCAACGACCTATATGCCATTAGATAGTTTGAAGATGAATCCATCACTGAATTTGTCACCCATTAGAGAGGTGTCACTAATCAATTGTCTTTTACATTACCATAAAAAATATTAATCGAAGTCTTCTGTCGTGCATGTACCAAACACATCTCATCCACTTTACAAATTCAATCATTTCAAACTTTTGATGAGGCTTTTATCATGGCCCGTAAACTGAAACTATGAACTCTAGAAGATGGATGGGTAAAGATTCTTCCTAAGAAACCAAAAATTGAGCTCCCATCCAAGTCAACATCTAGCTCTGATAAGTCAAAAACATCTGCCAACTCCGTCATAGTCAAATCCGCCCCCAAGGAAAAACCTTCCGCCGAGCATCCCTATTAACAACATAATTACACACCTCTAAGAGAGACTTATAGCATAGTCTTTAACAAACTACTTACCTCCAATATGATATCTCTCCCACCTATTTGACCCATCAACATATCAGTATCTAAACCCATTTGGTACCAAGATAATGACTATTGTAAAAACCATAGGGTCAATGGACATGACATCAAAAGGTGTCACACATTTTGCAATGTACTTCAAGATTTGATCAACAAGGATGAGCTCCACTTGGACAACCCAGATGCACCCCAAAATCAAAATCTTGACATATTTAAGCAACCTTTTTCAAATCAGCCTTCATCCTCCAATCAATCATAGAAAAATGTCATCCACACTATCAATACAATAAGAAAAGTAGAGCCTATCCTTCATACATCCTTGTTACTTGTTGAATCAAAACCTGCATAACTAATGTCAATAGCTAATGAGCCTAAAGCTACGACTTCAGAGCCTCCATCTATTGAGAGCATCACTAAAACCCTTTCTACATCCTCCTCACTTTTTGAATCAAAACCTGTAGAGTCAACACCAAAATCCAATCGGCCCAAATCTATTGATCCTTCACCTACTTAAACTATTCTTACACCCTCATCACATACCACTATCAAATCCATACCCATGTCCTCTACTACACCCAAAATTGTCGCTAGAAAAAAACCTAAAATATTTTCTACTTCAGAGGAAATTTACCCTTATGTCGCCTCCTCACCAGCAACACCTAGTTCATCCAAAACCATGAAAGTACCTCATAAGCATGGTGTTGTACAGGTTTTTAAGAGTCCTCAATACATTATTTTGAATCATAGTCCTTTGCGCAGACCTCACTCCCTCATATCTACTAATCACCCTATTACTACAGGATCAAAAATACCCAATCAAAGCCCTACATTAATGTCATATTTTACACCTTTTACACAACCCAATTATCCTCATCATCGGCTACTCTTACATGGTCCTTCACTCTCACATGTTACACATCCCAATTATCCCCATCAATGGCCACCCTTATAGGGTCCTTCGCTCTCATATGTTACATAGCCAAACTAGCCACACTAATAACCACTCACACAAGTTCCTCATCCACCATTCACTGCGATGTCTAGGAAACCTCCATGACTGAAAAATAAGCAACTTGTACCTAAACAACCCACCTTACCTCCACCTAAAAACAGTGTAGATGCAACCTTGTCACCATCCACATCCACACCTAAGGGGAATTATGCCACCATCTTAGATGATCTCCTTCAATGATTACTTATTACTTTACCACCTCCTAAACCCTCAAATCATTACAGATCAAATCCTTCCTGGTATGAATTCAATGTTTTCTACGATTACCATGGGATACAAGGCCATTCCATAGAAGATTGTAGAGGATTTCACTTAAAAATCCAAAATATTGGCAGTCTGCTCTTCCTTCCTTCTCAATCAAACAAAACATCAACATCAACACCAACATCATTGTCATCAAAACCTCAAGAAATCATCCCTGAAATGCCTACTCATTGAGTTGATGTCGTACACATCACCACTCGATCACAAAGTTACGACAAGGAAACATCGGAGCCTATGAAAGGTAAAACCTTCATTGTTATACCTCCACCTCCTAAACTATCCACTGCATCTGATAATCCTAAGGTGTCCATTTCCTTAGCTCCTAAAAATTCTAATCAAACATTTCCATCAAACTCCTAAGTTTCCATACAAGCAGCAACACCTCCTTTCACCACAATACAGAAGGTTGATATCAAGTAATTACTCCAATCCCCTATCTAGATGTCACTTTATGAACTAGTCTGAACATCACCTTTTCATAAACAAGCCATGATAGAATCCCTTCAATCCATCATCGTACACGCTAATGATCCCATCTTGTTCACAAAATTTTTGGGTGCTCTCAAAACCTCCACCTATATATCTTTCAAACCATCTAAAATTCCCTCTCTAAGACCAATGAATCACAACCTACCACTATTCATCACCACTCAGATCAATTACATCTCTATCCAGACAGTCATGATTAATATTGGTGTTTCCATAAATATCATATCATCCCTCACTTTCGACCAACTCAAATTACCCAATATTGTCATCACTCAAACTCTGGTTCTATTACAATAATTTAACAACACAATCATGCCCACATTACACATTGTCATACTTCTGCTTGAATTTGGAATCAAAACTCTTCCCGATCTATTCTACATTATAGAAGGAGAGTTCCAATACAACATGTTATTAGGATGCCCCTGGATACATACCATGTGTTGCATTCCTTCCACTCTCCAACAATGTCTCAGATACAAACATGAAGGACAAAATTTCACTTTTCTTGTTGATCCAAATTTGTTCATTGACTGTTACATTATGTACCGCCCAAATGACATCCTTGTTTCAAAATCCACAATGGAGCCTTCTAATGAAGCATCCACTAGTGCATCTATTCCTTCCTCTAAGATACCAGATGATTCCTCTCTTGGTGAATTTGATATTGCCTTACACTCTGATAATATGTTATTCTCGTGCTTAACTTGATCCCTTCACCTAAAACATATGACCACCCTAACAAGTAACCCATGTATGACCAAAATGTAGGAGATGTTATTTCCTACAGTCTTACGTATCTCAAAATAAACCTTATTTATGGGGGAATTGATAACCCTCCATCTCAGGATATCAATCCACAACGCGTCATGACATTCACATTAGACTTCAAATCCCTTGAAAATCCCAAATTTTCCCACATGTATCTCCATCATTTCATATGAAGAGGCTTTGGTTTCGAATGCTATGAACAAGGAAACCATGATCAACCCATTCAACATTCCCTTAAAGCTCATGAGTAAAGTGGTTTAGGCTATAAAATATTCACTTCTGAGCCATGTGAAGCCACTACATATAAACTAGCTACATTTGTACCTATTTCTGAACTAGAACCATCATCACCAACAAACCCTGAAGATTCTATGGACACATACAACATTGTACCCATCCTACCAAAAAAAAATTAATCAATGTTATATCTTTAGGGACACTTACTTACCAATCCAATCACTCCACTAAAATGTTACCCCTTGTTTGGCCAGAAATGGTTGAGGAAGATTCACCTACCACAAATATCCTCAAGTGTTAGGATGACTTCGATATCCTTTCATGCATGGGGGCTAAAGACCATTTTTTTAAGAAATCCCTACCATCTAACACACCAATGTTCCTTAACAAATCCACCCTCGACATTAATTTAGGTACCCCACATAATCCTTGTACAGTTAAGGTTAGTCAATCCTTAAGTTCACAAGAACTTAATGATTTCATTGCATTCCTAAAAAAATACCATCAAGCCTACACGTGTTCATATAGTGATATGCCCAGAATCGATTCTAGCATCATCATACACAACATAGTCATGTATCCCAATGCTAATCTGGTTAAACAAAAACTTCATAAAATACATCCTCGTATAGCTCTCCTTGTTAAGGAAGAGTTGCAGCGCCTCTTATCTGCTAACTTCATCATACCCATTGACTATCCACAATGGGTTTCCAACATTTTTCCCATAACCAAAGCCTCAGGAAAAATACGCATCTGCCCAGACTTTAGGGATCTCAATCTCACTTGTCCAAAAGATGATTTCCCTCTCCCAAACATAGATCAACTCGTCAACTTAACATCCAGCCATGAAATGCTTTCCCTCATGGATGGTTTCTCTGGTTATAATAAAATCCTCATCACACCCGACGATCAACACAAAAACTTCTTTTATTACCCCTTGGGGAACCTTCTATTATTGTGTGATGCCCTTTGGTCTTAAAAATGTAGGGGCTATGTATCAACACACCATGACATACATTTTCCTTGATATCATCCATAAAATTATTGAAGACTATGTTGACGACTGCTAGCAAAATCTAAATCATGAAAAATAATCTTGACATCCTTGAATCAATCTTCACTTGTCTCATCCAATTCTATCTTCCTCTTAATCTTGCAAAGTTTGTTTTTGGTTTTATAGATGAAAATTTGTGTTAGTGTGCAAACATGATATGATTATGAAACCAAACCAACACAAAATCTAACACAATTAATTAACTACCTCAGATTGAGCAAGATGAAAGGAAGGGAAAGCAATTTACCTGTACTTACCTACAAGTAAAATTCTCCTTCTTTGTTGCTTTGTATTTGCTCCTTTGATTTGCTTCCTTGGATGAATGCAATGGATGCTTTAGATTCTTGGAAAAAAATTAGGAACACCTCCCCTTGATCAATGGATTGATTGATCTCAATAGATTGCTAAGAAGATGGCTTGGATTTCTAGAAATTTGGGCAGCATATACTTGCAAATTTCTAAGGTGTTTGCCATAGAGGGCGGCACCTCTATTTATAGTTGGAGGAGGTAGGAATAAATGGCCAAGATATTTCCATGATGGATTAAATCAATGGATGAGAGGAGAGGATTGTGGTAAATTCTAGATTTCATGAGAATTATTTATTGAACTTAAAATTCAATAGAATAATGTATTTTGAATTTCATTATTTGAAAAAGGAGGGAAGAATGGAGAGGTTTCTAGAATTAGAAGCCTCTAGATTTGGGGGCTCATTTAAGTATTTATTAGGTGAGGTTAATTACATTTAGTGAGGTGATTAGATGGAGAGGCTAGGCATAGAATATGTATATGGTAAGTTGTAGGTGGGTGAGTATTTTTAAATTGGAGGAAAATATTTAATGAGGCTTATTTAGTGTAATAAATGAAATATTAATAATGTATTAATATTTCTAAGGGTATAAATGGGTTATGTATAATATGGAATGATTGGAATATGGTTGTATATATGTTATAATAATTAATTAATTATTATAAGGTCGGTGGTGGGGATAAATGGTTATTATATGATGGGTGAATTATTTGTTAGATGACCATGTCGACATTTTACCCCTCTTTGAAATTTTATTATGTAGAAATGAAAATTCAAAGAAAAGAAGAGAAGATAGAATAGATGGTGAGGTGATTCCCCCTCGAGAGGTTAGACAAGGAGGAACAAGTCGGGTAACCGCTTGAAAATAAAAGAGGTTCAAGTTGGGAGGGGATGAGTGATTAAAAGATGAGGATATGAGAGTAAACGGGAAGAGTATGAGAGGGAGGATATAGAATAATGATAAGAAGAAGATATAGAAGGAAAGGGAGAAGAAGAGAGGAAGAGAAAAAGAGAAAATAAAGTTGAGAGAGGTTAGAAGAATATAGAATTAAGGGATTAGGGGAAGAAGAGATAAGATTGGGGATATTGGATCGTGGAGGTCGGATGTCTCTAATGAACGATGGATGGAAAGGGGTTATTGGAAATTATTGGATTAAAATATGTTGGATGTGAAGATGTTTTATGTTGTAAATTTGAGGATGTTGGATGCCCTAGTGAATGAGGGAAAAATCGTAAGTTATGGGATTAAAGGACGTGGGAGAGTGGATTTTAGATGGTTGGATTTGAGGATACCCCTAGTCAAGGAGTGAGGATTGTGGATTAAGATATGAAATGCCCCAGTTAATAGGGGTAAGGATTGAGGGATTGGGGATTATAGGATGCAGGGTGATAAGAATTGAGATCAATTAGGGTGAGAGGAGAGTAGTTGGATGCACGAGGATATAGAGTAGGTAATTAATTATTAGATTAATTGGAGAAGAAGGATGCGATGAAATAGATGATAATGGAGCCAAGAGATGTTGATAGAAGGGAGCGTGCTACCATAAGTGTCTATTAATATCATCATTAACAGTATTATGATTGTGGCATAAAGCAAGATGCACCAAGGTATAAGGACCATGATGGTTTAATTGCTAGATGCCCCTGTCCTCATATCATTGGATAGATTAATGTAAAAAAGGGCTCCTTGTATCATTGGACCAATTAAAGTGGCTTCATATCATCAGCCAACTATTAACAAAGAAGAAAAAGAGGCCGCATATCATTGGTCGAAAATAAAAATAAAAATAAACAATGAACATGGAAGCAAAACATGTCTGGTGGATATATTTTGTTGAATTGTAGAGATGTTTGAGATGTTGTGTGAGATTTTGTAAATTCTTTGAATGTTTTTAGTTTTGTTGGATTTTTTTGAATTTTTTAGATTTTTTTTAGATGTTTTTGAATATTTTATATTCTTTGAATTTTTAAGATTTTTTTGAATTTGTAGATTTTTTTAGAATTATTTTATATTTGTTTAGATTTTATGAATTTCTTAATTTTTTTTATATTTTGTGAATTTTTTGGATTTTTTTATTTTTTTAGAATTAGGGCGATATATGAGAAAATTGGGTGAAGGTAGGAAGAAACAGGAGGCAAAATGGATATACGGGGTGAAATAACAAGCGCTCGAAAGGATGGGGGTCATAACGACTAGTATATAAGAGTTTTAGGGACTGCGAGAGGGTCATTTTCACTACGCCGAGTTTGAAAATGAGAGCTCGAGAGAGGATGAGATGGCATATGATAGCATTTTGGATCACAGATTGAACCTTTTGAGGGAGTACCAGTGGCCAGCAGAGGCAGGACAACCAGTGAGTGGTTTAAAATTTATTTTGTAGATTATTTTTTCATGTTTTTATGTTTTTAGGGTAGTTTTAGGTGAAAATCACTGCTTAGGCGCACTGTTTAGTGTGTACTGGATGTGAATCAACGCATTTATGGTGAAAGGGAGGGAAGGTTATAAAATGGCATGTTTATGGGGATGCAGGTTATGGATTAACATGTTTATTTACTTTTAGCATGTTTAGGCTAAATAGTCGCGCGTTTAGGCAGGGTGGAAAGAGGGGTATGGGTAATGGCGTGTATATTTAGTTGTACTCATTTAGGTTATGGGTTGGGATGCATATGTGTGCATATATTTTGTTGTGGCATGCTTATTATATATAGTGGCACTTTTAGATAGGGGTTAAGGACAGGAAAGTTTAGCGCATATAGGTTATGGATTTCCGCATCTAGAGAGTATAGTAGCACATACAAGTTGGGTGTATGGGCTTGGATTGATTTATTACATACAAAAATATTTAGCACATTAAATATATAATAACACGTATAAGTTAGGAGTGGTGGTAAGGGTTGTTTAGTGTTTATAGCATAAGGATTAGTGCATTTAACACATAGTAGCAAGTATGGATAGAAGAGTGACGCATTTAGAAAGGGGATATAAAGGCATAATGTTGTGAAATGGGGAGTTAAAAGGAATGATTTTGTTATGATTAGAAGTAGATAATGACATGTTTTGTGCGTGCAACTGGTTTTAATACATGTCTAGGTGAGACATCGTCATTCGGCTGCTTTACAACATCTGTTAAGAGGTTCCGATGTAGAGGCCTAGGAGGACGAGGCATTGTTGTTACATGTGTGAAGACTAATTCACGTAGTGAGGATTTCAGTCATGCAAGCAAATCAGGTCTTGTTGATAGCCTTGGTGGAGCGATGGCATTCAAAGACTAGTACCTTTTGGTTGTTGACATGTGAGATGACATTTACATTGGAGGATGTGTATTGCATCTATCAGTTACCAGTAGAGGGGAAGTTCATAGTGTATTAGAGATTGAGACCGAGGGATAGTTTGAGATTACTGAAAGATGTGGAGGAGATGCCTTGAGATGGTATGTGGATAGACCTCAGGTGATATTTTTTGGAGGGTTTGATGGAGCGGGTGCCCTTATTACTATGTTCATTGATTAGTTATAGATTATTTCCAAATGGTGGAGGTAGATGGTTTAACCTTGGTTTTGTGGGATTGGTTCATGTTATGTGGCAGTAGGAGATAGTTTTTTTGGGCTACAACAGTGTTAGCGTGGTTATACCATGACTTACACAAATTTGTTTATGGTGGAGGAGGGAGCATAGGGAATCTATTACAAGTATGGAGTTATGATCATATAGTTTTTGGGAGGCTGATTGGGATCAGAGAGTAATGGTAGGTTGAGGAGTCATCTATTTATGGGTGGTGGATGATGAGGGGGAGATAGGAGCATCTGGTAGAGTTGATTTGGTACTAGCATCAAATTTATGAGTTACTCCTTGGGGATATCACATGGAGGCCATACCGATAGTACGAGGTATGGGAGGGATATCACCACCATCAAGGGAGGATTTGTGCACCATATTATATAGTTGGTGGTTGTCTGTATGTAGTAGATCGGTATTGATTAGACAGGGTGTTACGAAAGTTTGGGATCCTGCAGGTTATACAAGTAGGCCATCATTTTTTTCTCGTACAACACAAGAGGTATAGGATTGGGATGCCATGATTCCCGAGGAAGTAGAAATAGCTACTTTAGCTAAGGTACAGGTGACTTTGTGGGCACTAGTACCAATAGTTGAGGATCCAAGAGTAGCCCCATGGTATGCAAAGTGGTGGTCAGAGATTATTCTGCTACAACTAGCACGACTGAGAGGAGGGATGAGGTTTGTACATGGGTGGTGACATGTTTATAGAGGATTACCCCAGGGTCAGGCATTGGTTGTGCACTAGCCACAGCCACAGGTACAGGAGGAGGAGGTGCAGAGGGCACCACCAGTTATTATTTTAGGTGGCCCATCAAGACATTAGCTAGTAGTGTATTCCCTAATACATATCCCAGAGAGACCAGATATAGATGTGATGGAGGTGAATGATATGATAGTGCCATTGTAGATGGTGCTTCCTACACAGACACATATGGTAGGGCCTTTAGGTGTCAATGGATTAGGGATGGGAGGAGATAGAGGAGTTGATTGAGATGGAGGAGGTGATGGAGTAGGAGGAGGTGATTGAGTGGCAGGAGGAGATGTAGAAGATGATGTAGTAGGAGAAGGTGATGGAGTATGAGGAGGAGATGGAAGAGGTGATGATTTATAGGCACAGATAGAGATGTTGGGTAGATAGGCTCAGGCTCGAGCAGTAGAGATAGCTAGCCTACAAGCATGAGATGCAGTGAGGAGGAGGGATCTACATGGATTTATAATGGTGGTAGGATAGAGGGAGATGGATATTACATGGCTAAATTCATAGATATCCTGGCTAGAGAAAGAGTGGGATCATGCAATACGATGTCGTAATAGATACTATGCGGATCAGGAGGCATACAAGATGATATATGGGCCATTGGATGGAGGAGTAGGGGGGAGTGGTTTATAGAGTGATTCATAGGCTGGGGGATATTGGAAACTCCTAGCACCTCATGGAGATCAGGATAGATTGGGCCTCCTAGGATAGTGTCACTACATCAGTACCATGTAGTGGTAGCATATGCCCATTATTATGAGGATATGGTAATGCATGACCGACCGGATTATGTTCACAATGTGGATTATATAGTTGGATAGAGGACAATTCAAGGATCAGGTCAGAGACCAGGTCGGTCTATATCTTTTGGGAGTAATTCTAGCATACGACAACCTCCTCTAGCAGGGGAGGATACGGGCAGCTCAACATAGTTCCAGTATATTTATATCACATGTATTTTAGAGATTTTTTGATGATGACCTTGCATAGTCACATTCTGTATGTATAGATGTTCAATTATTTTGTTGGCCATTTATATACATGATTTGTACATTTGAGGGTATATGAGTACAATTTTTTGGATTTATTTGATTATGGATGTACTTTAACATGTATGTAATTATTTTTGAGCTATTGATGATACATGGAGTATATATATATTATTGTGATTTATCTTGTTTATTGTTAGGTTGTGGATTTTTAGTGATTATGATGATGGTTTGGTTGATATATCATGGTTTGAGATGATGTGTGTTTTAGGATTAAATGATGTATGTGTATAGATGATGATAAAATTATGTAGTTTCATGTGGATGATGTGCATTATTATGTATTATATCAGGTGATGATGATGATGATGATGTTTATTTATGTGGCTAGATTAGTTGGATAGATGAGTGTTTATGATGAAATGATGTTAGTTATTATGTTGTATATGACTATGTATTTGATGAGATAGTGATGTATCTTGATGATGAAGATGTTTTTGTTGGTGACTATATGAGTTGTGTGTATGGATTAGTTTATATGATGTAATATTTTATGTTGTTATTGATGATGTAATGTGATGATGATTATGTGGTAGTATGAGAATGAGAATGTTGTAATATTTGATGGATTATCGTGATGAGGTATAATGTGTTGCTTTTATTTATTATGAATGGTATGTGGATATGATGTGTAATTAGAGTAGGTGATGTTTACATGTTTATAGATATACAATGGAAATTGATTTTATTGTGGTTATGATTATATGTGTTGATAATGGATAGAAAAATGAGACCATATTTTTTATGTGTTATTATTGCAATGGTCATGGGAATATGTGGATGTTTTAGTTGAGGTTTATTTTATTTGAATGGATATAAATAGAATGTGTGTATGTTATGAATGCAACATATGGTATGTATAATGAAATGGGTATTAAATGTGTTTGAATTTCATAAAAATATTTACAATATAATCATAATGTTGATCATGACAGGATGAAAGAGAGAAAAGGAGAGTGATAGGGAGTGATGAACAATTATGTGAATGGGGGAATGAGAGAAATGAAGGCCTCTAGATCTTACAAGGGTTACATATCTCAGCAATTATCAGAGACTCCTTGAAATCTATTTCTTAAGGAAAAGAGTGTGGTTAATGTGACCTAAAATGAGTTTGGGTGCCAAAATGTAGTTGAAAATTTGTGTTAGTGTGTGCAAACATGTTATGATTATGAAACCATACCAACAAAAAATATAACACAACTAATCAACTACCTCAGATTGAGCAAGATGAAAGGAAGGGAAAGCAATAAACCTATACTTACCTACAAGTAGAATTCTCCTCCTTTGATTTGCTTTCTTGAATGAATGCAATGGATGCTTCAAATTCTTGGACAAATTTTTACATCACCTCCCCTTAATCAATGGCTTCATTGAGCTCAATAGATTGCTATGAAGATGGCTTAGATTGCTAGAAATTTGGGCAGCATATACTTGTAAATTTCTAAGGTGTTTGTCATGGAGGGTGGCACCTCTATTTATAGTTGGAGGAGGTAGAAATCAATGGCCAAGATCTTTCCATGATGGATTAAAACAATGGTTGATAATGGATGAGAGAAGAGGATTGTGGTAAATTCTAGATTTCATGAGAATTCTTTATTGAACTTAAAATTCAATAGAATAGTGTATTTTGAATTTTATTATTTGAAAAAGGAGGGAAGAATGGAGAGGTTTCTAGAATTAGAAGCCTCTAGATTTGAGGTCTCATTTAAGTGGTGATTAGGTGAGGTTAATTACATTTAGTGAGGTGATTAGATGGAGAGGCTAGGAATAGAATAGGTATAGGGTAGGTGGGTGAGTATTTTTAAATTAGAGGAAAATAGTTAATGAGGCTTATTTAGTGTAATTAATGAAATATTAATAATTTATTAATATTTCTAGTGGTATAGATGGGATATGTATAATATAGAATGATTAGAATATGATTGTATATATGTTATAATTTTTAATTAAATTTATAATTAATTATTATAAGGTCAGTGGTGGGGATAAATGGTTATTATATGATGGGTGAATTATTTGTTATATGCCCATGTCAACATTTTACATGTCTACAGGTGTCCTCACTGGAAAACTTTTAGGATTCATCATATCTATCCAAGGCATTAAAATTGACCCAGTAAAAGTTAGGGCAATTATTGAGATGCCTCCACCATGTAATCTTAAGTAATTGCATAGCCTTCGAGGTAAATTATAGTCCATTCAACATTTCATATCACAACTCTCTAACCATTATCAACCGTTTCACCATCTCCTTCACAAGGACATAGAATTTCATTGGGATTCTGATTGCCAAAAATCCTTTGATGAAATCAAAAAACACCTATTATCACCACATGTTCTTACTCCACATCATGAAGGGGGTTCATTCTATCTATTCATATCTACCTCATAACATTCTTTAGGAGCTATGCTTTCCCACCGTGATAGTTAAGGTCATGAACAGGTTGTATACTATATTAGCCACACTCCGTGAATATGAAACACGTTATGCCAAAACTAAAAACTTGTGTTATGTGTTGTATTTTACCTCCTCCAAACTACGACATCATCTTCTCAATCACAAGACATATGTCATCACCAATTTTAATTCACTTAAGGCCATGCACACTAAACCTTATCATAATGATCACATAACTCAATCGCTTATGCTCATGACTAAATTTGACCTCAAAATCATATCACAGAAATCTATTAAAGGTTGGTCCATTGAAGATTAACTCATTGAATCACCCCTTCAAGATAATCAACCATCCCATGAGTACTTCCCAATGAATCCATCAACAACATCAATGAATCTGACATATATGAATCTGATTTCATCCCCATCAAAATGACCCTCTTCTTTGATAGTGTTAAATGCCAAGAAGGGGGAGGAGCTGGAGTTTTTATCATACCACATTGGAACATTCCAATTTTGTTATCATGCAAAAAAAACTTTGAGTGTACTAACAACGTGGAAGAATATAAGCCCTAGTCATTGGTCTAAACACTACCATTCTCCTAGGTGCCCACATCCTGGAAATCTACAAAGATTTAGAACTTGTCATCAGTCAAGTCAAAAGATAACATCAATGTAAAAAATGAAACCCTTCAAAAATATAAATTTTTCATTGACTTTCTCCTTAGTGCATTTGATCATTACACCATTCAATCCATTATGCGATCTTCTAATAGGTTTGCACATACTATGCCATCCCTCAGATCCATGGTTCCCTTCGAAACAAAAAAATCAAAGGATAAAACCAAGATGTCTATGGTTATTCAATGCTTGGATAATCCTTCACATAAAAATGATATGCCTTCCATCAATTTCATTAACAATGATCCACTGGATTTATGGTATACACAAAATATATGACTATCTCGTCGAATCTAAACTTTCATTAGACTAATCACATGGAGATAAATGATCCTTTCTATAATGTTTCACCTATTTCATCATCATAAGTGGTATCCTTTATAAACATATATTTGACGACATACTATTATGATGTCTTAAATCACATGAATCAATCAAATAAATCGAAGAAGTCCATGATGGCATATGTGGGGTTAACTTTTGTGGAAATTCCATTACTAAACGTGTCATACAGTTGGGGTATTACTGGCCTACCATCACTAAATAATGTTGTGCATACGTAATAAAATGTGTCAAATGCCAACTCCATTCAGATCTCATTCACGTCCCTAGTCAATAATTACAACCCGCTCAAGACCTATGGTCTTTCTCTCAATGGGGGTTGGACCTCATTAGCACAATCAATCCAAAATCATCCCAATAACATCATTCCATAATCACAGCAATTGAATACTTCACTAAGTGGGTTAAATTTATTCCTTTAACCTCGAAAAAAATTAGATCCATCATTAACTTCATATATCAAAACATCATATGTCCTTTCGGCATCCCACGTAAGCTTATCATGAATAATGGAAAATCCTTTAAAAAAAGGAAGTTAAAAAGCTCTGTGATACATTCAACATCAAACTTATTTTTTCATCACCATATTATCCTCAAGAAAACATACAGGATGAAACCTCTAACAAAACACTCACCAAAATCCTCATGAAAATAGTAAACGACGCGGGAAGGAATTGGCATCTTCAAATCACATTTTCTCTCTAGGCCTATCAAACTAACATCTAAACACCTACAGGCGCTACGCCCTATTCACGTTTTTATGGCTCTAAAGCCATTATACCTTTTCAAATTTGAATTCCATCATTACATGTATCTCTTAAAGATTTCATCCCTGACGAAGAATATCGCCAAGACTGTTTAACACAATTGGAATTTTTACATGAAAAGTGTCTAACAGCTCTTGAACATCATCAGGTTTATCAACAATGAATCAACAGAGCATACAATAAACATGTCAAAGAGCATGACTTTAAAATTGATGATCTTGTGCTTAAAGAAAATCAAAATGTCAATACATTAGAATGGAGTAAATGTGGAAAGTTTTCAACTAATTGGATTGGTCCATACATTATCACTCACAAGTATGGGTCAGGAGTGTATCATATCACTTATTTTGATGGGGAACTTGAAATGGAACCTTTGAATGCTTTGCACTTATTGCCTTTATACTATTAAATGATTGATCGTCATGATAGTAGTTCTAGTCAAATCCCATCACTTTCTCATTGCAATGATTCATTCATTTGCAAGAACCTCTTGAAATCACTACACCTATCCATAAAAACCATAACATGTGTGTGTAGGTTGCATATACATTTATCCCCTCCTCAAAATAGTTTATTAGGGTTTGCTACCCTCAACTCAACAAATATATGAAAGAATGTCATTTGGATGTTTTTCTTGTCAAAATATCACCTTATAATAGATTTATCCCTCAAAGGATAGTTATTCAAAAAGCATATATCATTATCAAAAATATAAAAAAGTAGACTACTCCCTCGAAGGACAGCTACCAATCAAAAGTATGGATTGATCCCTCGAAGGAAAACTATCCAGTCAAAAATCAAAATATGGACCATACCCTCGAAGTATGGCTACTCATACAAAAGGTTTCCCACTTTGATCAGCCTTCAAAATACATCAAAATTAAAAATCATCCAAGAAATCTTCCTGCATCAATCATCTTTCCCATCATGACAAACTTCCCGCATCGATCAATTTTCTTCAAAATAACATGTAAAGTTGGGGCATCAATTCACTATAAATCTGTTGAAAATAAGACCCCTTTTCCATAATGGTTTACACACAAAATCCTCCTTTTTATCATCCTAGAAAAATACAGTCATTCAAACCCATGTTCCCATCATAATTTATGTAACTACCCATTAATAATCTTATTTAACATCTGAAAGGCCACAAGTGCAAAGTGTTTTTCAAAAACCCATTACAAATTCATAGTGGGGAAATCTTTCCATATTCATGTCATTTTATTTAGTTACATTTTTTATTTTGTATATTTTTTGGACCAATTTTTTAAAAAGTAATTTAAATCAATCAAACATCAAAAATCACATTTACAACCATTCTAAATCCATCTAAAATATCGACACATTTCAAATAAAACATACAAATCAAACCATAAGAATAAGTCATAAACCATCATCTATAAATATCAAAGTCTGGTATACATCACAAATTTCTGGATAATCAATGTATCATCATGCAAAAAAAAGGCCTTCAATGATCCTATAACATCATGTAAAATCATGTAGTAAATTCAATGTCTTATAACGTCATGCTAGCACCACCCTCTCCCCCATGAGTAGGTGTGCCTCTAGTTGCACCTGTATCTCCACCACCTCTATAAGCACTCATCACAACAACCTATCCTCTGGATCCTCCCTCATCTTCTCCATATCTCCCAGGCTCATATAATGCCTGGTAATCAAAGGGCCCTAATGAATACCTCACATCCTGAACATGCCCTCCATATAACCTTTGCATAGTGTCTAGTCTCTCATCCTCCGTAATATAATAAATCACATGTCCATGAATAGGTAATATCATAATACGATGAACATCCTCAAGGGTAATGGTTATCTCCTCTGTAGGAAGTAAGAAAGTATTGGTGGAAGGATTCCACCTCTCTAACAACACCAATATCAAACTATGACATCTGTGAACCTGTCTATAAAATCTCATGCCATCAAAACACACTACCTCAAGATGCTCTTAATCCTCATCTGATAAGTATTCCCTCACCTCATCTAACATCAATGGTATGTAGTCACAGATAGTCAATTGTACATCCACCTGCAAAACACAGGCACACAAGACAAACATTAATATCACCACATTAGTATCACATTAATTCAAGAATTAAAATGTCAACTCTATTATCCATAATCTTCTAAACAAAAAAGTGAAATTATAATATCAACATCAATATCGACATCCAAATATACATCTAACACCACTTGCAACCATAGAAATTCTACAAACTCAAAACATTTATCAAAAACCCAAGCCCTACTATTTAACATATAAACTATTTTTGTTGCAGGTGAATCATTGGCTATTCACCTCACTCGCTAGCGATTGGATGAATCACCGGTGATTCCTATTAATCAAAATTAGGACATCTGTGTGCCCCCAATACAACAAAAAATACCACGAAAGACCTAAAAAATTCACAAAAATAAAACAAAAAATGGATTAAATCCTACCTCGGCCATCACGGGCTTACATTTCTTGCTCGAGGACACCATTTTGTTAGTTTTCCTCTCCCAAACACGTTTTTCACATTGAGTTGTCACACTGTTAAATCATTTTTACCATAGTTACAATGTGGTAAAAGAACATTACTTTTGGGCTATTTATATCCCCTCTTTTTTACATGATGCAATCACCAGCGATTGCACTAATCATCGATGATTTACCCCCTTTAGGCATACATGCCCACATTGCCCTAAAATCTTGTTATTTTCACCATTTACACGAGTGTGCCATGTTTACAATAGGACCTAGCCCTTGAAATTTTGAATAAACAAACATAGTCAATATTTGGATTTACCATTTGTCTATGGGAGATGAGCCCTTTAGCCCCATCACCTAGTTTTCATGTTCATCAGTTTACCTAGAAAGGATCATATGTCTATAGGTGTCGAACCCTTAGGTCACCCAGTCAATTGATTCCCTAGTAACCCACTCTTTACCCCCTTTTACTAGGGTGGCCTTTGAAATAAAACACATTGGTGTTCACTGTATTGCGTTGCAATAGAAACACCCATACAAACAAAAATCTCATCATTTTTGTCTAACGATTTTCCATAAATCATCAGATAAAAATAGGCAAATGTAGACACCAAAAATCTACACTCTCTCACCTTCATTATCCAAACTCATTCATGATCATCAAAATAATTAAAACACACCACTCATGATACTCTACAACACTAGGTCACCCACTTGTACCCTTTAATTAAATTAATTTAATGTTCACGTCATCACATCCTTAGGTATAAATAATTAAATAATTAAATTAAGTAAATAAATTACACCCTCACACCTCACCCCGTGAAATCATCCACACTCACTAGTTATAACTAGTTAATTTAGTAACCTTCCATAAATATAGCCTAATTACCTCTAAATTATCCCTATAATTACTTCCCACCCCTAACTAGTTAGAACTAAGTTAGAAACGTTCTAAAAAAACCTCTACATTTATCCTAACTAACCTAGTCCTAGTCCGAGATCATCCCACTTAGTATCCCAACCTCTCTTGAAATCCTTCCAAATCAAGATCAAAATGGCAAGAAAATCATTCCTTTTAGCCCCTAACTTGAATTTTTTGAAATCGTCAAATATTATCCCAGTCACCAGAGATCTATATAAACAAGTTTCTTAGCATCTTTGGAGGAGGATTCTTAGATTTTTTCTAAGGAATTTACATCCATTCACGAACATTCTAAGCATAAGGTTTCCAACAGAGCACCATCATTTTCCTACGACATCAACACGATTTTCATAACATCCATCTTCATCGTTAAGATATCGTCAAGCCATCTTCACTCGTCTGTTAGTCAATTTGATTCAATCATCCAAGGTAAGCACTTATTTTCACTTAATTATGTTTCCATTTTCAAATAACTTTTCTCATCTTTTCATTACTAGTCTCGTTTAAGCTTTAGAATTCCTCACAATTGTAAAAAATTAATTTAAACTATTTATTTTATTAGCCTGTTAGAATTCACAATAATCGTTGGCAATTGCTAGACCCGCCTACGATTCCTGCATAGTATTTTTCTTTCATATATTTGATCAAATTTTCTTAACAATTCATATCCATTTCTGTTTGTTGTTAACATGTCGTCAAGTATGGGTTTTTTAGATGGCAATATCAAATACGAGCCATCCCATTACCAACATTGATTCACTACCAATCATCCACCACCCCTTACAGTAGGAGAAATATTATTTGTTACATGACTTAGAACTATGTGTTATCTATGTTGCATCCCTTGATCATTTGGAAGAAATTTTCACATCAACCCAATGCATCTATGAAGCAACCGAATAATTCTGGGAGGCATACTATGAGGTCCAGAGGATCCAATATGACCTTTCATCATTCGACGACAACTATGAGGCATGCCTAGACATACCAAAGGATAACTACACCACATCTAAATCTAACTTCGAAAGCAACATCAGCCTTCCGAACACTGATTTATATCTATCACGCCTCTACGATACAGAATAAGAGATCTTTGATTTCTTCGTGGAAGATTATATGTCTGAACCTTATTCTTACTTCATAGAAGATGAAGGATTTTCCTATTCTATAGGCTCAAACTTCCCAGAAAACCTAAATTCTAACCTAGAATCCAACTATGGATTCTAGGCTTGTTGTTTTCATTTGATTACTATCAGCTATTGTATGTAATCATATAAATAAGTGATAACAGTTAATCACATTTACCATTTATCATATTATCATCAATAAATCTTGATTTTCTTAAAAGTAGGTTGATATCCACTTGAGGAAGTCTTGGTGCTTCTGGGACTAGAATTTTCTAGACAACCTTCCCACCTTATTTTACTAACTATATTTCATGTAGATGTTTTGATTTTCAAGCTTACTTGCAAGGAGAGGAAGTCTAGTACATTCTTTATGGAGCACAAAACATAATTCATACACCACATCTCGTGGGTATCCTAAAAAACTCTGCCATACTGAGGTTGAGTGAATTTTACCCCTTTGAAGTATCAAACCAAAAACCACCGAGGTAAAAAATTTCCTCAACACTCACCCATGGTGAGTCATCTCACTTAGGTGAGTCATAGGCCTCTAGATGAGTCATTAGGAGTTATATGACAAATGAAAAAAAACATCATAGAATTTGTCATATGTGTCATTATCACATGGGGATTACATGTCATTCTTGCATTGTAACTTTCCTCTCCTATTTTGGAGATATGAAAATTCCAGACATGAGAATTACACAATACTCTTTTATGTACTTCTCTTGTTTGATCTATGATCATGAGTAGACCATTTTTTATATGCGCAAGTTCCTTAAGATGTTTTCTTGCTAATTACTGGAGTTCCTTGTGTTTTTGTTAAGAATGAAACTTCATCAATGTGCATATATTTTGAATGATCTTCATACCCATGGTATAAGAGCATGGATTTCAATAATCATGTCACTCACTCCATTATTATTGATTACTCTCAATTTCATGATTTTATTAAATCTTTGTGCAAAATTTCAATTATTTATTAGTTTTTGTAAATATTTGACATTATCTAGTTATCATTGGTATTCGTGGAGTTTGTTGGTTTTGTGGTGTTTTCTAGTGTTTGTGAAGGTTAGGTGTTTTGCTGCCAAATATAGGTAGCTACACCTAAGTTTGGTGATGGCTCCAAATTTAATGGATCTTATGTTTAGGCTCTAATCTAAGTCTCTTCCCTACCCTAAATCACCTTGAGCTCGGTTATTTTTCCCTCTACTCTACCCATCTCACCACTAGGTTCCCTACTCATTGATCCCTCCACCTCTCTCTCTTTCAACTCTGCATCACCGAGATCCTCCTTGTACCCCGAGATCATATATGTTTCCATCCTCTACCGAGATCACCATTTGGTTTCCATGCCTTATCATCCCAAGCCCAATATCATCATTTTCCTTACACTGGCCTCACTCCCAAGTCACCCCAACTCCTACTATGCTCATTTGTAACATGCTCTATAATAGAATCCAAATCCTCTTGGTACTAACTCTATCTGGTTCATCACTCATCGACCCTAGTGAGACTTTGTTTCATTTACAACTTAGGTTCCCATCCCCTTGCATGCATTTACTCTACCCTCGAGCCATTCCACAATCTCCCCTTACACCCACCTATCGAGCTCATTGAGCTCCTTCCTACCTTGTATTTGAAATCTCAACCCATCCAACCATACCAAGCCTCATCTTGGATCGATCCTCACCTAATTTCCTTTACCAAACCTCAACACCTACAAATCGACTCATCCTAGACTAAGCTACTTCCTTCATATACATTTATTAAACTTTTCCCTCTCTCAATTTAAGGTTTTCCTTTTTTCAAAATAATTAAAGTTCAAATAAATATAGTTTTTTTAAACATTTAAATTACCTTTTTTAATTTGAACTTAATTTGTTTTCATCTAGTGTTAATAAAGGAAATTAGGAAAACTAAATTTTCATTGGGTCTGTTATTTTTGAGGAGCTATATTTTTTAGGTTATTGTAAAAGGGATAATACATGAGGCAACATAGAATCTACCACGAATAACCCAGGTGTGTTGGTACATCACCCAGCTTGAGCTAAGTGCTCACCCAAAGTGCGCAAAGGTACTAGGTCCCTCCTTAGATTTTTTTGTGCAGGATGTTTGTGTGATGAAGATATAATGCATTTAGATCCATAAATAGCATAAAAATTCCATAAAGCATACCGGATCTATATCTTTAGGGAATCATGAATAAAACAATAACTATAATGAGGTTAATCATACAAGAACCAGTTACAGTCATGTTTAACACCATTATCCATCCAATATACTCCATTATATTAACACTGTAAAACATACAAGCTCCTTACATCATATAACACTACCATAAGTTATGCGTGCAACATATCCAACAACATATATCTACAATCATTGTATGTCTTTTTCTCTCTCCTAAACTACACAGTTCAATACATATTTATAAGGGTGGGGACTTTCCCTTCACCACTTACACACTTCCGAAAATAGGTCGTATGCTGAAAATAGACATGCTCCTTTACAATAATATGCACACATGCAAGTGCGCTAATAATAGATCTCCTACAATTAACTGGCAGTAGTAATCTTATTATTATCTTCAAATTTTGCATGGTTTTTA
Source organism: Taxus chinensis (assembly GCA_019776745.2). Lineage (NCBI taxonomy): Eukaryota > Viridiplantae > Streptophyta > Pinopsida > Cupressales > Taxaceae > Taxus > Taxus chinensis. Next base: position 87,424,699 of record CM034148.1, on the reverse strand, counting down.
TCAACCACTTGTTCCAAAATAGCAGTTGTATGTCGCGCAACTCTCCATCTTGATGTGTGCTCTCCACGCTATCTCTAAAAATAACATGTATCCATGAAAATGGCTAAGTCCCGAATCAGCTTTTCTTGGCTCATGTTTCCTTCCCTATCCTTACGCACCTTCAAATGTGCCTTGTTCCCAAGAATGAATTTCTGTGTGACCTCTCCTTAGTGTCATATTATGTCTGCTTGTAGTCATTTTTCCACCCACCAGAAGAACAAGGAAATCCCATGCGTGTCATCCTATCACCCAACCGGGTGCTCACTCGAGGCACATACAGGCACCGAGTCTCTCTTTTATGTAAGTTAAGTGAGAAACCATGATCTATGTCATGAATCTTAATGAATAAAGGTGGAAATGAGACATACAATCATCATAGGGCTCAGAACGGCCTTTAGACAAATGTATTCATTCCAAATAGAGAGTGTTTACAAATAACAAATAGAAATACAGCTGAAAGGAGAATACATAAGGATTTACATTTATTCCATAACATCCATGAACAGAAATGAAAAGATATAGATATGAACCGAATCAATTATATTCATACTCATTCATGTTTGTAACCTCATTATATTAAATGGATCCATTAGAATACCATAGCTTGATTAGACCAAAGTCATGCATCACAATAGGGATCATGTCTTTCATCCATACAAAGAAAAAATTATATCCCAGCACCTTAATACATTACTCCTTTATATAGCCTCTACCCAATCCCACAGAGTTCTCGTAGTATTTCTGTAGAGCTCCACTCTCTATAATCTCCTCTCTTTTCTATCTGATTCATCTCTTTTTCTCCTACGGGTGCTCGTATATATAGGCATTCCAAAGTGCCAACTCATCCTTCTTCAGCCTCAAATTTGGTTCTAGGTGTCTGAATGTGGTCCTCCATGGGAGCATGCTTCTCCAGGCCTGAGCTCTCCACTTTTTTCCATGATTTCTTCTAGAACTTTCTATCGTAGGGCATATTCCTTTCGTGGGCATCACATTTCCAAGCTAGCACCTTATCCACTCCGCATGCACAATCGGGTCACGCTTTTCTCATGTCCTAACCAAAATTCCCAATATGGTTAAGTCCTAAAACCTTGGCTCTTTCCACACATGCACCATGGGTTTTCTTAAACCCTTCCTTAAATTCTATCATGTTTGTCTTATCCTTGCACACCCTTTTTCAACTAGGCCTTACATGCCTATGCACCTTTGTGTACTTAGCCACTATTTTAGGGTCCTAACATCACCCCACACTACGCCTGTTCTCCATTTGCGAGAACACTTCTCCAAAAGAATTACAGTATGTTCCAGAAGAATACAATAATTTTGGAAGAGTAAGAATAAGGGGATGAAGGAATGGGAAAGAAGAAAAGAATGGAAGGGTAATTATTGCTGCAAAAGGAGTGGGAAGTCCCTCTTTAGGTTGGCCTCTTGCTTGTTCCAAACATCTAATTCACTTTGTGCTCTCTAGAAGAGATCATTGACCAAGGTGCTCACTTCCTTAAAGCTTAACCCATCTCCTTGGATATTCATAGTCTCAACTACCCCTTCCAATTATTTTCCCATGTCCTCAAGTGCATCCATTCTTCTCGTGATTTGTGGGTACAGTTCCTTCAACTAGTTTTTGATTGAACCTCTTAAGGTTTCAATGGCCTCAGATTTATTTTCAACCTCAGAAAGGATTCTTTCCCTCTCCGACCTATTTCCCTTATTCTTCTCTTGAAACTCCTTTAGCTCTTCTTCATGAGGGGCAACCAAGATGCTCACCACTCTATCCCTGTCTGCATAATTATCATACGTGGCCTCAACAGATTGGGTAGTAATCTTGACATATGCAAGTACCTTGTTATACTCAGCAATGATTGCTACCACCTTCAATTTGTCCTCCCTCTCCAAGCGTGCTACCACTTATTCTGTGGACTCCAAGGCCAATGTTTGTCTCTCTATGGTGAGGATGCATGTCAGATCTTTTAAGCATTCAAGAGTAGATCCATACTTTTATGCAGGTGGTGTCAGGTCTGGATGCTTCAATATAATGGTTCTTGTGATAGTCTTCATCTTTTTTTATATTTCACACACCTTCACCTTCTCATCCCTTAGTTCACGCTTCAGCTGTGCGTTGATCAACTCTTCTTTCTTCAAACCCTTAGTTTTATCAGCCAACTCCTCTTCCTTTTGTTCTAGCTTTTCCTCTAGAAATCTTACTCTGTCATTTCTTCCAAAGAGCCTAGCCTCGGTCTCAACTGCGACCTTGTTCAGTGCATTAGATAACTACACATTTGAGAGCTGCTGGGCATTTACCAAGGGGTTGGTTCCCTTAGACTCCGGTACTAGTATGACTGCCCCTTGGTATAATTTGAACTCTAGCTCATCAATATGGGACTCAAATTCCCAAGTGAGCATCTTCCATGTCCTAGGGTATGCACCCTCTTCATCAAATGACTCCGTAGCTAGAAGTTCTTCCATATGTATAGTGCTTTAAAAGCATGTGCGTAACACTTTCCTTTAGTCATCAACATAGCTCATGACCTGTCCTCATTTTGTATCAAAGATCTTCCTTCCTGAGTGCATGCCTTTGGGGAAACTCACTTTTAGACTGGGACCTCCTCTCATACTGACTTGTTCTTTCTCAACGCTTTCCTCTTTACCCTCTTCCAACACTATGTCTATGCTACCCTCCAATTCATCTTCTACCAAGGCCTTGATTATTTTTGTTGCTTCTCTTTCTGCCACCTCGTTTACTTGTTCCTATGTAAGGCTTGGAGCTTTCTACTTCTTCCTACCAACCTCCTCACTTCTTCCCATGTCCTTGGTGCCTTCCCCCTCCTAGTTACCCTTGCATTGCATGAAAAGGAACTCTTGTTCTTCTTCTCCTCCCTCTTCTTCTGAATCGTGAATGTTGAAGACAAGTGGCTTTTTATCTCTTTCAGGATCATCTTCTTCAATATTATCTTCTTCATCGTCATCATCCCTTTCACCTATGTATTTCTCCAAGCTCTCCATATCCTCCAAGTCATCTTACTCTTCTATCCCCTGCTTCTTTCTGAGAGGTGACTCTTCCATAGGGGATCCAACCTTCTCTACTTCCTCTAGTGACTTCTCCTTAGCGAGGGGTTACTCTAGCACCTCTTCTTCTGGGGTCTTCTCTTTTACTAGGGATTTCTTCCTATGCGTATAGGTGCTAGGTTTGGCACTTGCCACTAGCGCACTTACTGGTTGGGTAGCCTGCACACTTGGTGCTTTTTCTTCTTCCCTCTCCCTTCTCTTAAGTGTGAGTTTTCTTCTACCCATGGGATCTTCAGGTATGGAGACATTATTCTCTAGGTATGCGCCTTTCTCAAATTTTGACCTAATGCAGAGATATACACGTGTCGTGGTCTTTCTTGAAATTTTAGAGTCAGGGGTTTCATCATTCTGATTTCATGCGCCACGTACTTTTCCATGTATGCGCACTTCTTGGGGTAGACCAGCATCATGCATAACTCCCTGTGGTCTTGATCAACTTCACTAAGGTCAAACCTTAGTCTCTTTGCTTCTTTGAACATGTTAACTCCCACTTGGAAGTACTAGGTGGTGAAGGAGAATGGAATTTTACACCATGGGCTCATGGTTTCATCCATCAACTTAAATCTGGCTATGCAGAAGTTTTGGTACATAGAAAACTCACCTTCTCCCATTGTAAGTGCCAATAGTTATTATGGGATTATACACTCTACCCTAAACACATTCCTTAAGTGCTTATACCACTTGTCCAGGTGTGCCTTGTGGGAGGCTATCATTGTTTCACATGTATACTTTGAAAATCTTTCTGTGGGTGAGGGATCTTCAGCCGAATACTCCCAAAAAAACTTTTCTGCCACGTCAGGTACTCCTATCTCTATAAGTAAAATTGTCAAGAGGATCTTTCCAAAGAGTATCTTCTCTCCTTCTTGGGTACTTCTGATTATCTCATCTGTAATTAAGTCCGATAAGTTGTATATTATGCCCTCTGATATTTTTCTACATACATTCATCCAAGCCTTATTCACCTATGTCCACCATTCTTGATCATTTAACTTTGTGACTAGGTGCATAGCCATTCTCATGATGGGATTTGGGACTTCTATAATATCAAAATACCTTGACCCCTTCTTGTAATCATATGCAGTGATGGTTGCTTTGATGGTGTCCTTTTTGCTTAGGTCATCATCTATGTTGTCTCCCACACAAATGAGGCATGTAAACTTAGAAATCAGTTGAGGGGTTATGCGCATCTTGTGCCCCATGAAGTAAAAGTGATCCTCATGAATGCATGACATCAGCCACTAATAGAGGCGCTCAGGCTTTCCAAAGTAAGGTAACTCATAGAGTTGTAATAACCCTGCCTTCTCTAACTTCAATTTGACCTCATCGCTATAGATGGAAAAACCCTTTGGTGCCCTTTTGTTCATTGGGTGCACTAACTCCAGTGTCATTTTCTTCTCTGTTGTGCTTTTACGATGGATATAATCACTCTCCGAAATCTTTCTCAAATGGGATTCCCACTCCTTCCCAAGCAAAACTCCATTCGGGTATTGCATTTATACATACCACTCCTTAGTCATGCTTGTGGTGGTTTTTGTTGGCTCTCTACCCTTGCCCTTACCCTTTCCCTTTGGATTTTTAGGTGACACAGTCAGTTTCTTGGGTGTCATTGTCTAGGTCCTCTTAGCACTTCAATTTCTTCTTGTTACTCTACTCTTCCACTCCTTAAGATCTCAAACTTGTGGAGAAAACCCCTTAAACACGTGCCCTAGTTTTTCAAACCCTAGCTGGGATAATTTCTTCATAAGATGGTGTCTTCTCACAACTTCTACTACGCCCGTGATATCCCTTCCTTCTGGTTTGCAAATCCAAACTAGTTATTCATGCTCAAACTCTTCAAATTTTTGTTCACACAGATCAGTTCTGGAAGCCCTAGTTTATAAAGATGCAAAAGCACTTCTTTCTTTGTATACATGAAGTAAATAATGAAAGGCATCGACCCTCTATTTATAGATTTTTCCCACTTTGTAATAGTAAATGCTACCTTACCTACCACCATACATTGACACTTAATGCGGATTTTTTAAACAAACCCAACTTTAGCGCTTTAACTCACAAGCCCAACCTTGTGTGAACAGTTTTCCAACCTTCTAGTATGCAACTAATCCATCTTAACATGAGACTCTTACGTGTGCATAAATAGCACCGAAAGCACTTCTTTTGTCATGATTTTTGCTCTGGCCTACCTCATGTTGCTTAATGCACTTCTTCTTCTCTTTTACGTGGATCCCCAATGTAGACTTATCCTGACACCAACCATCCTTTTTCACCTTTTCTTGCATATACTTTCTTCACAGGGCCATTCAACTGTGCTTTCTAATGCATTCCTTCCTGACACTTCATACTTCAATTTCTTCCACCTTACTCCACCCCACACTAAAATATGCATGGTTCTCTATGCAGTTACCACTTTTAAAAAGTAATGAGATTACCAGTGCCCAAGGTGCAACACAAAACAACAACGAGAAAGGGAAACACAAGAAATGAAAAATCACTAAAGGAAATCCTAAACTAACTAGCAATACTGCCTTATTTACAAACACCAAGAAGACCTATTTATAATAGGGCTTCATCCTACTCCCATTGAAGTGTCTTGGAAATCTCGTCCCATCCAGTGCTTGTAACTAGCACGCACCCAAATAAAGGATGTACAATATGGTGTAAGGACCCAACCAATGCACTTTTAACTTCTTAGGATGGCATAGAAACTTAGAATCATACACTAAGACCATCTGTCGAACCTCAAACTTCTTGTTCTTAATGTAGCGATCATGCCATGCTTTTTGCTTTACCTTTTCTGCTATTTGGATCTACCTGACGAGTGATCATCTTTCATCCAACTTCATTAATGTATCAATCCTTTCTTCCAATGCTTACTCATCAGCTATCCCTCCTGCGCGCGTTATATGCAAAGAAGGTAACATAAACTTAACCGACAGGATAGCTTCCGCACCAAACACCAATTGAAATTGTGTGGCTTTGTTCATCCTTTTATAAGTTGTCCTATAGGCCCATAATATGGCTGATACCTTGTTATCCCAATCTTGTATTCCAACATCACAATATTTGTCAAGGTATGACTCAGTATCATGTTAAATTCTTCCACGGTTCCATTTTCTTATGGGTGATAAGGTTTATTTTTTTGATAAGCCACCATGAATTCTACTAACAGGATCCTCATGATCTCATTTTTGACTGGTTAAACTTAAAGGGCATCCATACCTCATGATAATGTTCTCCCACAAAAATCTTGTTATTGTAGCTATTGTACAGTCTTTAGCTAGGGCAGCCTATGCACGCCTTGTCAAATAGTCCATGCAAGTGATTACATAGTGTGATCTAGTCCTACGTGTTGCTAGTGCAATAGGGCCTACAAATTCTATTTCCCATTTATCAAAAGGGTTAGCGCTAGGGATAGGGTGCAAAGGAATCTCATCTCTCCTTCCTGGCTTGCCAACGTGCTGACAATGGTCACATGCTTTACAATACTCCTTACAATTCTTATACAGAGTTTCCCACCGCAATCCTACCATTAATATTTTACATGTGGTGGTGTCTCCTACATAATGTCCACCCACACTTCCTCCGTGTGCATCCTCTATGATGGCAAGGCGCTCATGTTCTAGTGCACACCTATGCAAAAATTCAGCATTCCCTAGTTTGTATAAGTCCCCATTGATCAACATGTAGGGTGCTGCGCATATGGCTAGTTGTTTTTTCTCTAATTTCCTCATCCCTTCCAATGCCATACCCATTTTAAGGAACACATCAATATCCTCCAAGTTTGAGGGCGCGTGCCACAACCTAAACAACTACACATCTGGCATGGTATGTTTAATGCTTTACGTGTCCTCCCCTGAATCAATCCTAGATAAATGGTCAGGTCTGGAATTACTTTTTCCTTGTTTGACAACCACCGTGAACTCAAACTCTTGGAATAACAACACCCACTAACATATGTGCCCTTGTAGGATGGGCTTGTTCACCAATTATTTTAATGCCATATGGTCAGTGTAGAAGACAAAGGGATTTTCCTGCAAATACTACCTAAATTTATGAAGCATGTAGATGATAGACAATGCCTCGCACTCGGTCATAGTATAATTATTCTCTACTGGTGTCAACTTCCTGCTTGCAAATTATAGGGGGTGATCAACAATTCCCTCACTAGGCTATGCAAGCACTGCCCCAATGGTCATTCTGGAGGCATCTACATGAACATGGAAGGGCTTATCCCAAGAGGGGAAACGTAATATAGGCACAGAGACAATCCTATTCTTCAATGTGTCAAACATCTTCTATTGCGCCTCTCCTCAATGAAAGGCACTTTATTGTCTAACTCTTCTAAAGGCACTGCGATCTTGGCATACCCCTTGATGAACTTCTGATAGTAGTTCACGTGTCCAAGAAACCCATGCACTACGTTTTGACTAGTTGGCTCCCCTAATCCCACAATCATTGCAATTTTGGTAGGATCCACCAGTAAACCTTCTTTGCATATGATGTGTCCCAACAGGGTCCTAGACGGGGTAGCAAATACACACTTCTTGATGTTGAGGGATAACCTCAACTACCGACAGCTTTCAAACATCAATCTCATATTGTCATAATGGTCCTTGACTAATCCATACACAGTTCAATCATCAAGGTAAACCCAGATAAACTTTTGGATGAATTCCTAGAAGGTATGTACTATAATGCGTGAGAACACAGCAGGCACATTCTTCAACCCCAAAAGACATGACCGTATAGGAAAAACTTCCCCACTTGGTGGTGAAGGTTTTCTTTCTTTGGTCTTCCTTTACAATCCTCACCTGGTGATAGCCCAAGAACCCATCCGTGAAAGAGAAGAATTCACGCCCTACCACTCCTTCTTGGATCTCTTCAATGAATGGGGTCAGGAAGGGATCAATGACACACACTACATTAAAATCCCTATAATCAACACATATCCTTATCCTTTCATCCTTTTTTATACTAATCACCATTAGACTTATCCACTCTGACTCCTCCACAGTCTCTTTGATTCCTGATGTTATCATCTTGTCTATTTCCTCCTTGACCTTCACACACAGAATAAGATTCATCTGGTATGGTATCTTTCAGACCGGGCACGCACCTTCCTTCAACTTAATTCTCATTTCCCCCAAGGAATGGTGAATTCCTTTGAGTTCATGATACCTACGCGGGAATAAATCCTCAAACTCACGTAAAAGATCAATGATATTAGAGACTTCCCTCTCTGACCAATAATCTCTAATGATAGCTTCCTTGGGTTCTGCCTCTGACCCAATATTAACCTTCTTTGTCTTTAAAGGTTCATGATAGGTGCGCATTCTTTCATTAGTACTATCCATCACTTTTCATAAAGAATGTTTAACCTCTAAATTTACATCTCTTCACCGTCTATGACATAGACCATTTTTCCTTTTTCTTTCTCTACACACACATGCTCAAATTTCACCTCATTAGACTCATCTTCACCAAATTTTCTTTCCAAGCATGGATCTCCTAGCAATTCTTTAATCCTATCCTCTGCCTTTGTACTATCCCCCATCATAAGGTGCTTAACCTCCTGTAATGCCTTATCCACCAATGGTTTGGTGCTTCAATACTCAAATGCTTAAACTAGATCAGCCACTAGTTCTTTTCAATTCCCTATTTGGCAGCATGTCTCATAGTAGATGTACCATGCGCGCGTGTAACCCTGTAGTGTAGAATACAATTTGTGTACCCAAAGGGATAGTGGCAAAGCTTCCACTCCTTCCCTCCAGGATCCCTCACAGGCTTGGATGTGGAAAGAGGTGAGCTCCTTACCATGGTAGTCCTTGATGGTGGTGGGTGTGTTGCTTCTATAGAAAAAAATAGGTAAGGAAGTTCTCACTTCATGTCATTCCAAGAGATTATCTTGATGTGTTACCCACCAGCGTGTAGCAGTTCCAAGTAGGACATAGCTTAACATCCCCCTTTTCTCATTTTCCTCCTTCCACTGAGCTTCCATCTTCCGTAAAAATACCTCAAGGGGAGGCTCCTCCTGAGTAATTAGGTAGCTCCTTTCCTCCTAGGTTCCGGATCATACGTGCCTTTGTCACCTTTGTCACTGATGCCCTTAAATGTCATCCAATTAACTCATAGGTTCCATGTGCCCAATTATCACATGCTATGTTGGCGGTGTCCCTTAAGGACTGAGCATCCTCAAATTGGATAACTCCATCTGTGGGATGGATTATCTCTGGATCTCTGATTGAGCGCACATAAATTCTATCCAAGACCTCTTCTCCCAAAGGTTCAGTATAGGGTGTTGACTTTTCATCAACTAGAGGTATGATGCCCACTCCTTCTCATTTTCAAAGCTTATGTACCCCTTGTTGAATTGAAGATCTGCATTGTTCTTATAACACCATGGGCACCCAAGTAGTTCTGGGAAATTGTCTTCCTTGACAAGCACCAAGACTTTGAAGTCCCTAGTAAATTTAGCTCTCTGAATGGTGATAGTTGCATCCTTTAAGACACTGATGGGAATTACCTCCGTTTTTTTTTCCATATACATCACATTCAAAGATGGTTGTATTGCAAGCCTTCCCATCTGATGCCATGCATCCAAGGTGAGAACATTAACCTCCACACCTGTGTCAATGAGGATATTACTAAGGAGCCATCCATCCAAGACCGCATTTAACCTGATCTTCCTATCATAGTCAAGGTTGTGAGGGGGGGTTTACATGCAAGAATTACCTCTCATGCTCTTCTCTGGTGTGTGGTACCTTCTCTCTCAGCCATGCTCCTAGCAAGGGAATGATATTCTCTTGCCTTATCATTTTACATGCTTCCTTGACCTCATCCAGATCATCTCTTGGCACCTCGACCTTCCTTCTTTGCTCTTCCCTCCTAGACTACTCCTTTAGACATTGGATTTATCCTTGTAAACTCTGAATGACATCCATGGTATCTTGATATACCTCCTTTTGATGCACAGGGTCTAGGTACTTCCCCTATACCACTTCTTCCCTTGAAACTAGGTTTTTCTGCCTTGGTATTTCCTTTATGTGTGTGGCCTCTTCTCTTGTTGTTACCATAACATATTCTAAACCCACATCACGTGTCACCCATGGCATCCATTATGTTTCCATCTTCTTAATTCTTACCATTTCAATGCCCTTGTCTTTCCTGTGTTTCCTATTCATGTGCTCGAACAACTCAGGGCACTCCTCATACTTGTGCTTCTTCCCACACCATGAGCACTGCAATATATCTGGGAACTCTCCTTTACAATGCTATGTAGAGCTACAATTAAAATAGGTCACATGTGGAAACTCACTTCTTCCTCCTCCATGGTTAACATGACCATGGAATCCTCAGCGAAATCCCCTTCCACATGTGTATCTATCAGCATGCTCCTCATAACGGCAATCATCACTTTTAGAACTACTGGCGATGTTGGTCTGGCGCACCCCATGATCAATGGCCTCATGGATCGGATCAATAAGCCTACAATCCTTAGTATCATGGGTTGTAGAGGTGTAGATCTTATAGTAGAAAGACACATTCTTCCGAATTATGCACTGTAATAAGGGAAATCTACTTGCATCATGGTCCCCATGACATATTTCACAGTCTACTGTTATGGCATGTACTGTCCTCTGGGGCAACCTATTCTTAACATGCCCCTTTACTTCATAATTTGTACACCATATACCACTACAAGTCTTATGGGATGAGTTCACAGACAACTTCTTTAGCTTCTTATAAATAACAGCGATATGAGCTTCCAGAAATGGGCTAACACTAGTATCAACACTTCCAACAACTTTGGCACATAGAGTAGCTTCCAACGCCTCACACAAATCTGTGAAAGTTTAATGAGATAGGGCTCTTCTAAAAGGTGTTATCAACCCCCCAACAAACCATTGAGCATGTTATGAAGGGTTAATGTCATATGATAATTTTGACATGAGGTTTTTGAACCTTGCATCATACTCCCGCACACTCTCTACCATTCCCTGTTGAATCTCCTTTAGGGCATTGATGCTCTTCTATTCAAACTCTAGGATGTGGAATTATACCAAGAAGGTGTTCTTTAAAATAGTATAATCCACCACCATTTCATGAGGGTCATATTTCCTATACCATTTATGTGCATGCCCTTGCAACATCATTAAAAACTGACTAGCCTTCCACTCCGGGGTTATGATCCCCTTCGTGTGCCATAGCAGCTCACACTTATGAACATTTTCTATAGCATATTCAATACCTCTGTAATCTGGAAAATGCAAAGACATCTTAAAGAAAACTTGAGGGGGTTGTTGGGGTCCTTGTCCTCCTGAGCCAGAGCCTTGGTTTCCTTTGGTATTTCCTCCTCCCTCAGATCCACCAGGTCATCTGCCTCATGAGCCACCAGATCCACCAGATCCACTAGGTCTTGTTCCTCCTGACCCACTAGATCAACCAGGTCCACCAGGTTCTATAGTGGTCGTGTCAAGGGTCTCCAAAGTTCCACTAAACTACGCATCAATGGTCTATGATAATTCCCCACTACCACTAGTGTACCTCGTGGTACTCCCAGACATGAGACCGAAGGCTTGTGTACTTGCTCCTTGTCAAAAAATTCCTTGAAATACTAAAATAGCATGGGTAGCCATAGAAGTGGGAAATGAAAAATTGTATCTCATGGGTGCAGATCTGTCACTTCCACTGATACCAACTGGGTTAGCAATACTCCTTCCTTGATCTAGAAAACCAAGTGCCAGGGTTTCGTCACTAGGTGTGTTCAGATACATGCCAATGAATCTTCTCTCTCCACGTGATGAAATCTCAACAAAAGCTGAAGGGGTCTCTCTTATGCACTTGCCAAGATGGGGTAGCATAGACTACTTAGGTTCCACATCCTCCACGTGAACCTCCACTCCTTCCCACAATATATACCTCCATAGATACATCACACTTACAATCTTGCATTGTCTAGTAATCTCCCTTTCACGCACTTCACTATACTTGAGTCACCTCTCCTCCCTTTCCTTCTCCGTCATAATATTTGTCATCTTCCTCCACCCTAGATTCCTTACCTGGTGCTCAGAATGGTTTAGCCGGCCATTGGAAATTCCTCTAAACTCAAGGTAATAATCAAGATCTTCATTTCTAGAGGGATAGCGTATATAAATGATCCTCTGGGCTCCTGCAAAAACTCAAACTCATAAACTTCCATACAAGAATATGTAGAAATAGAATACTCCAGAGTGTAGCTATCCAACACACCTTTCCACCACTGATCCACAGCATGAGTCCATGTCAAATCTACATCTTGTAGCCTCTGGTATTCTTCTTAGGTCCATGTGCATGTCCTATAATACCAGCTTGATCTAGACGCATATGCTGAGAGCCATTCATACATTTCTACTGGGAAACAACGGAAAAAAAAATTCATATAAATCATGTTAGAGGTTATCTTCTACCCATCTACGTGTATCAAACTCAGATCCAGTGCTAAATCTCTAAGAAAATTCATCCTCCATGATTTTGAACCATGATTCAACACTTTCCAAAGTTAAACACTCTATCATTACTCATTACACAGATCAAGATTTATGCCATTTCCCCCTATAACTTTGAAAAGAGGTCTCGGCAATGGAACCAAGATGTAGTCATTTTTACACCCATCAGAAGAATAAGGGAATCCCATGCATGTCAGCCTATCAACCAGTTAGGTGCTCATCTAAGGCACGCATGGGTTTCGAGTCTCTCTTTTATGTGATTTAAGTGGGAAACCATCATCTATGTCATGAATCTTAATGAATAAAGGTGGAAATGAGACATACAATCATCATAGGGCTCAGAATGGCCTCTAGAAAAATGTATTCATTCCAAACAGAGAGTGTTTACAGATAATAGATAGAACTATAGTAGAAAGGAGAATACATAAGGATTTACATTTATTCCATAACATCCATGAACATAAATGAAAAGATATAGATATGAACTAAATCAATTATATTCATAGTCATTCATGTTTTTAACCTCATTACATCCAATGGATCCATTAGACTACCACAACTTGATCAGACCAAAGTCATGCATCATAGAAGGGATCATGTCCTTCATCCATACAAATAAAAATGTATATCCCATCCCCTTAATACATTACTCCTTTATATAGCCTCTACCCAATCCCACAGAGTTCTCGCAGTATTTCTACAGAGCTCCACTCTATATAATCTCCTTTATTTTCTATCTGATCTCTCCCTTTTTCTCTTGTGGGCACTCACATATATAGGCATCCCAAAGTGCAAAATAATCCTTCTGCAGCCTCAGATCTGGTGCCAAGTGTCTAAATGTGGTCCTCCATGGGAGCATGCTTCTCCAAGCCTGAGCTCTCCACTTTTTTTTATGATGTCTTCTAGAACCTTCTATCGTAGGGCATATTCCTTTCATGGGCATCACGTTGCAAGGATGACACATTATCCACTCCACATGCATAGTCGGGCCATGCTTTTCTCGTGTCCTACCCAAAATTCCCAATATGGCTAAGTCCTGAAACCTTGGCTTTGTCCACACACATGCCATGGGTTTTCTTAAACCATATTTGTTGCATCTTATCCTTGCATGCCCTTCTTCAAATAGGCCTTAAGCGCTTACGTGCCTTTATATACTTAGCCACTATTTTGGGGTCCCAACACTGCTCAACATCACCCCACACTAATATACATTATCATCCCGATAATGGGGTTTCTTTTGTTTGTCCCAAACAATAAATAATAAGAATAGAAAGAATGTAAAGAATCATTGTACAAGGAATAGAATCCTACTCTACAGCACCCTCCTCTTCAATTGGGAGTATTAACTCTAGATATTCTAATTTAATCTCATTCTCCAATGTTTTCCAGTCATCCAACACGGTTCTCGTCTTCTCTGGAATGTTTTTGGAAATGGATTCCAACTCGTCCTGGGTTATCTCTTCCTTTTCATTCTGCAGTACTAGGAAAACATTGGCCATAACAAACATCCTTCCCTCCAGAAGATGTATCTTGTGTTGTAGAAAGGTCTTCGCACTTTTGTTTCACTAATGCCAATCTTTCTGCACACCCTAAAGTCTCATCCTTCATTAATTTTAGAACTTCATTATCTTCAACCATAGTCTTGATCCTGATCATCGCTTCTGGTGCTACACATATGTTCAGGGCTTGATCTGCTTTCTTCAGCTCATCCTATAAAGTTTGGAGTAAGGCCTTGTAACTTGAAATCTTCCTAACCACGAAGGCCTTTTCTTTCTCTGCTTCCTATTTGGGATCCTTTGATGCTGACATCCGAAGTGGTCCATCTTCAAGCACCAAATTAACTAATGTGCACATGTAATACATAGCCAAAGGAAACTTCTCAGGTACCTTAGACTCTAGGTGTGGTCTTGCTTTCAGGACATAATCACCAATTTCTTCTACCATGTTGATGAAGGCCTCATTATTTTTCTGCTCTAGGTCCTTCTCTCCTTTTAGATGTGTTATTTCTAGAGTTTTTTCCTTGTTATCTTCAAGTAGCACTCTAATAGTGGTAGCCTTATCAATGTTCCTCTACACCACCTCCGTAGATACATTAACCAAGGTAGTTCTCACCTACTCGTCAGACATTATAGTAGGCTTTAGTGTCATGTGTTTGCTTTAGAGTGCCTTCTTTATTCTCCTTGACACACAATATTATTTGCATGCGTCGTAATCTAGCTCGTCTATGTGGATCTGTATGGACTAGGATAATTGTTTTCTTGTGCATTTGGTGGCCATTTTTGCATCCGTTAGCTCCCATCCATACAATTCCTTAAGGCCTATTGTGCTTTCAAAATTGGCACGGAAAATTTTTCTTGTGTCCTCAGCATATCTCATACTTGGCAACACATATTCTCCACTTGTTCTTTTTGTTCTTGGCCCCTTAGGAATCTAAGCGCCAAGATTTGGATTTGGCCCTTCAATGTCCTGAGAAGTATTATGCACACGAGGTTGCTCGTGTTTTGTTTCTTTTTCCTCGTTCACTCCTTCCTCTTTATCCTTCATGTCCTCATCTATGGGATCCTCCACATCTTCTTACGGCATTGGGGTTCTAGGCACACTCTCTGTAGACTCCTCCACCTCCTCATTCAGCTTTAGCTTTCTCCTTTTCCTCTCAATTGCCTCTTTCTAAGGAGAGAGTCATGGTGATCTCCTTACAGACTGTGGAATCCCCCAACCTTAGGTCCTTTTTCTTTTGAATACCCTCTTAAATCAGCACTCTTCAGGGACTACATCCACGTCCAATTCCTCATCTCCTTCCTGCACCTGAGGTGGAGTATCCATGCGCTCAGTCTCCACTCTGTTTGTGTATTCCCTCTGGCCTCTATGATCCAAGCCTCCAATATCTTCATGTTCTTCTTCCTCCTCATCTACCTCTTTAGTTATTATAGGCTTTGGATCTGGCACATTCTCCACTGTATGTTTTCCCTTAGGTAGCCTTGGGAGCACAAACTCATTCTCCACATACTTTTTTATTGTCCATCCTAGGCTTAAGCTAAAGATATATGAGTGTGGCTCTAGTGTCCCCAATAGCCAAACTTACTAGCTTCATGTTTATGATGTCTGAGATGAGTCTCTCAATGTAGGTAGTCTGGCTTGGATACACATATGTCTTCCTGAGGGTGTGGTAGTCACAATCTACCTTGTTTGTGTTGAATTTTAGACAACGTGCATCATTAAACCTGTGAGCTAATTCCTGGAAGTAGCACGTTGTGAAGGTATAGGGAAGTTTTCACCATGGGCTCCATGTCCCATCCCTCATAGCAAATTGTTCGATGCAAAGTGTTGGTACACCACAAACTATATTGCCTTGCTGACTATTGAAGGTATCTCCTTAGGAATGCGCCACTCCTCAAACATTGCGTGAAGTTGGTCATACCATGTTTCTACCCTCTGCTTAAACGTCCCACTCATTGACCCTTCTCATAAATATTTTTCAAACCTCTCTGTGAGAGACTTCTTTTATAAGGTTTACTCCTAGATCTTGTTCTTTGGCCCATTGGGCACTCTAATTTCTATAAATACAAGAGAAATTAGGATAGCACCAAAACTTATCTTGTCACCTATGCGTACTTCCTCAAGTTTGGTTTCTGTAATGTAGCATGTTAAGTTGTATATTACTCCCTGAGAAATTTTCTTCACAATATGAAGCCACATGGTGTTTACCTACAACCATCTCTCTTGGTCATTCAGCTTAGTGAGCAGATGTGTGGAAACTTCTTCAGCTTATCAATGTCCATTCCACATGGACCCTTGGTATACCCCAACTCATTTCTTGTCTCTATAATTGTTTCTTTATCATTCAGATCACTAACAAGGTCTATCATGGTGCCCTTCAAACCTGTTAGTGTCAAAACCAGGGTCGTTGTGATCCTAACCCTTCGTTTGGTGAAATAAAATAAGTCCTCATAGACTCGGCTCATAAGCCATTTGTATAAGGGTTCATATTTTCCAAAATATGGGAGCTCATACATTTGATAAACTACTACCTGGTTAAGTAATTTTTCCCCAGCGTCGTCATACACTTGCATATCTTCCATTATGCGCTTATTGGTCTTCTTATTCAATAAAGCATCCAAATCTCCCTTGTTTTCAATGGTATGGTGGTTGTAGTCACTTATTTTTTATATGCGGATGTGAAAATCCCACTCTTGTCTGAATATTACTCCTTTTGGGTATTGTATCTCTGAAAAATTTCTCTCAGGAGTAATTTCAACTTCAACTTCTACCTTCTTCTTTCCTTTCGTGTCTGTTGTAGGTGCTTTCTTTGGTGCCATCATAAAAATCTCACCTTTTATCTTCTCTAATGATAAAACTCAAACCTTAGCTCGAATTTGTGTGCCCTACCTCCTTCTAAACACTTCTTCTTCACTCAAACCCTTCACCAATGGGGACGTAAGCCTCTTCCATGTAAAAATATACTCTCCACATCTATTTTCACACTCTCTGCACTTCAACACGATTCACTTGGCTTGGTCACACTTAGCTCACTCAAATACTTGTGATCATAAAGGTAAAAATGAACCCGCATTACGTCCTTATATAGATTTTAAAAACATTAGTGAACTTATTGATCCTTCACCTACTAACAATCCTCTCATTAATTGACCATTTTCATAATATCCACACGGTACATTTTTCGTGCCTCAGCTATAACCTTTTAGTGTGCCTTCCTACCTCCTGGCTACATAATTCTCTTCAGCGTGCTTTCATGCACCTGAGTACCTCACCATTACATCTTCCCTTGGTAGTTTCCATGGTCGTTGCTTACCTCGCGTTATATTGTTCCTTTATTTATCTCCATCTATGGTCATCTTTAGAAGCAATCTTCTTTCTAACAACTCCTTTCCAAACTTGAATAACACATGTAATAGTTTGTTCCCATGTGTACCCATTTTTGTATAATCACCCCACACAAATGTTATGTGTAGTCTTCTGTGCATAAAAAATACTCCAGATGGTAATTATCTTCCAACACGCAAATGCGCTTATTACAAATAACACCAAACTAAATTGACAAAGCATAGCGATGAAGAAGGAAATACAGAAAGGAAACCATATTCTAAATGGCAATACTTCCCTATTACAAACACCAAGAAGACTTATTTATAGTAGGGCTTCATCCTACTCCCATTGTAATAACCGAGTAACTGTATTCCATCAAACGCGTCTAACTGGAAAGTGGTTAATTTAATCATATGAGTGATAACATATAGTCCTAACCAATGTAGTTTAAGCTTTTCTGGATGGCACAGAAAATTAGAATCATAAAGAAGCACCATCTATCCAATCTCAAGCTTTTTGTCCCTGATGTGCCTTTCATGTCATGCCTTCTTCCTAGCCTTTTCCTGCTTCTAACTCCAATGTGTTATGGTGCACCTCTCATCAAATTGTATCAATTTATCAATTCTTTCTTTTAATGCTTGTTCATCAGCTAGACCTCCAGCACATGCAATACGTAAAGAAGGTAACATGAATTCCCTAGGAAGAATTGTTTTTCTGCTAAACACCAAATGAAAGGGTGTGGCCTTGTTTAACCTCTTTTATGTTGTTCTATACGCCTACAGCACAACAGAAAAATTTTCATCCCAATATTTCCTTCCAACATCACATATTTTTGTCAATTTCTGGCTCAAAATATTATTGTAGACCTCAGCAGTCCCATTTTCCTGAGGATGATAGGGTGTAGTCTTATGGTGTACAATCATAAATTCATCCAATATTATCCTGATTGTCTCAATAAAAAGTTTTGTATCCCTATCACTTATCAAACTCAACGGGCATCCATACCTAGTAAGAATATGTTCCCATAAGAACTTGGTTGTTGTATTTGTTGTACAATCCTTGGTAGGTGTTGCTTCTACCCACCTCATAAGATAATATGTGTAAGTGATGGTGTAGTGTGATCCAGTTCTACACATGGCTAGCAAAATAGGACCCACTAAGTCTATAGCCCATTTATCAAACGGCTCTACACTAGGAATAGGTCTTAAAGGAATTTCATCTCTTTTCCCAGGTTTGCTAAGGCACTAACAGTGATCACACACCCTACAATACGCCTTACAATCCTTATACAAGGTCTCCCACCATAATCCAGTGAGTAGAATTTTACACGCAGTGGCATCATATACATAGTTCCCACCTATAATACCACCATGAGCCTCTTCCATGATATCCATGTGCTCATGCTCCAGTACACCTCAATGCAGTACTTCATCTCGGCCTAACTTGTATAGGTCACCACTGATCAACATAAAAGGTGCTGTGTGAATTGCAAGTTGTTTCTTCTCTAAGGATTTCATTCCCTATGGCACCATACCCATGCGTAAAAAGAAAGCAATATCCTCCAATTCTAAAGGTGCATGATTTAACCTGTATTACTGTGCATCTAGAATTGTATCTTCAATTGTTTTTGTGTCCTCCCCTGACTGAATCCTTGATAAATGGTATGGACAAGAATTACTTTTACCTAGTTTTACCATAAGTTTGAAATTAAATTCTTGGAATAAGAGCACCCATCGACATATGTGCCCCTGTAAAACGGGCTTGTTAACCAAGTACTTCAATGCCATGTGATCGGTATAAAATACAAATGGTATTGCCAATAGGTATTGTCTAAATTTATGTAGCACATAGATCATTGGAAATGCTTCATGCTCAGTAGTTGTATAATTCTTCTCTACAAGATTCAAATTTCTACTGTCAAAATAGATAAGATGATCTACAATTCCTTCTCCAAGTTGAGCTAACACTATGCCAATGGTCATGCCAGAGGTTTCGACATGTACATGAAATGTTTGGTTCCTTGAAGGAAAACATAGAATATGTGTTTTAGTTAGTCTCTCCTTTCATGCCTCAAATGTGCGTTGTTGTAGTTCTCCCCAATAGAATGTCCCTTTTCCCTTTAGTAACTCTTCCAAAGGTGTGGAAATATTTGTGTATCCTTTGATAAATTTTCTATAATACCCTAAGTGACCCAAGAATTTGCACGCCTCACTCTAACATGTATGCTCTTCTAGACCTACAATAACTACAACCTTAGTTGGATCCACTAACAAACCTTCCTAGCAGATGATGTGCCCTAAAAAGGTGTCAAAAGGTGTAGCAAACATGCACTTCTTGATGTTTAAATACATGTTTAACTATTTACATATTTCAAACATTAAGTGCAAATTGTCATAATGATCCTCAAAAATTCCATACACCATCCAATCATCCAAGTAAACCTATAAAAAGTTGTGAATAAATTCCTGGAATGCTTGAACAACTATGCATGAAAATACAACAGGTGTGTTTTTCAAACCAAAGGGCATAACAATATATACAAAACTTCCCCATTCAGTGGTGATAGTAATTTTCTCTTGATCCTCTTGTGCAATACTAACCTGATGATACCCAGAGAATCCATTTGTAAAAGAATAGATTTCATGTCCTACAATGCCTTATAATATCTCCTCTGTGAAAGGTGTAGGAAAATGATCAATCACACATGTAGCATTTAGTTCCCTGTAATCCACACAAATCCTAATCTTTCCATATTTATTTATATTGATGACCATGGGGCTAACCCACTCTGATTCTTCTATGGGCTTGATGATGCCAGATTTCAACATCTTATCAATTTCTTCCTTGACTTTTAAGTGCAGCTTAGGGTTCATCCTGTAGGATCTCTTCTTGATCGGGCGTGCACCTTCCTTAAAATCGATCTTCATCTCTCCTAATGATTTATGCACGCCTTTCAATTCATGGTATACCCTAAGAAATAAGTCCTAAAAATCTCATAATATCTCAATGATTTTTGCCACGTCAGAGTCAGACCAATAATCCCTAATTATTGCCTCCTTAGGTCTAGCATTTGTGATAATATTCACTCTCTTTGTCTTCATAGGTTCATGATAGGCACATGCATTGTTGTCCACACTGTCCAAAACCTCACATGTACCTGATGAATGGTCGATATCCAAATTTTCTACGTCTTCATCATCCACTATATAGACCATCTTGCCTTTTTCTTTCTCAAAGCAAGTGCACTTAAGTAGCGTGGCATATGTCTCTTATTCTTCATCAAAGCACGCTCATGATTCTGTCTCACCAAATAACTCTAGAAGGAGTTCTTCCACCTTGGCACTATCTCCCATAGTTAAGCATTTAATAACCCTTAAAGCCTCATCTACATGAGGTTTAGTAGAGAAGTAGTCAAAAGTTTGGACCATTCTTGCAATCAAATCTTGCCAATTTAAAGTCTCTTTATGTAGCTCCGCATATACATATCAAGCGTGTGTGTAGCCTTGTAAAGTGGAATAAAAAATTTACACTCATAGTGAAGGTGATAAAGCTTCCTACCCCTCTGTCCAGAGTTAATCACATTGTTGAACATGGTGCTGAATGGGTTGGTTACCATAATATGTGCAGATTTGATTAGGTGCGTTGCTCCTGAAAAACTTAGTAGAAAGAGCAATCCTGACTTCATTCCATTCTATAAGATTATCCCTATGAACCACCCACCAGTGCACTATTTTCCCGTGTAAGGTATATGCTAACATATTTCTTCTCTCAACATGGTATGTCCATTGTTCCTCCATGGCGCATAGGAATACCGTAGGGTCTCCTTCTCCAATGTACCAAGGTACAGAGTTGTTACCTATCCTCCTAATAAAACGAAGTTTTCTTCTCCACGTAAATGCACTCCTTTCTTTATACCATGCCATCTCATAAGTGTCATGAGCCCAATTATCACAAGCAATACTTGTAGTATCACTAATAGACTATGCATCTTCCCACTAAATCATTCCTTCCTTAGATGGCTCAAGCACCTTTGAGTCTCAAATGGTGAGCACATAAATCATGTTCAGATCTTCCTAACTCAAAGGCGCAACATAAGGCACAGATTTCCCATATGTTAAAGGGATAATAATTCTTTCCTCCTTGTTCTCAAAAGTGATATATCCCTTGTTGAACCGTATATCAGCATTATTTGCATAACACCAAGGGCACCCAAGCAAAGCTAGGAAACTATCTACTTTTACAAGTGTTAAAACCTAGAATTCCCCAGTAAACTTGGCCCCTTGTATAGTAATGGATGCATCTTTTAAAAATCTGATGGGAGTGGCCTTAGTTCGATTAGCCATAAATAACACATTAGAAGATGGTTGCAATGGGGGTCTCCCCATCTATACCAATGCATCTAAAGTAAGCACATTTACTTCCACACCTGTTTCAATCAATATATTACTCAAGATCCATCCATCTACAATAACATTCAGATTGATCTCCTTGTTGTAATCTAAAATATGAGGGGGAAGATTTACATGCAGGATCTGATGTCCATTCTCAATACTTGTGTGCAGAGTGTTCCCCTTTAGTCAATTCCCTCGTAATGTAATAGTATTCTCTTGGTGTAGCATTTTGTATACCTCGTTCAAATCATCAATGCCTAACTAGATCATCTTTGTTGCCTTCTGTTGTTCCATCTTCCATGATTGCTCCTTTAAACATTGTATTTCACCCTAAATATTTCTAAGTACCTCCATGGTTTCCTGATAAAACTCCTTATGATGTGTAAGAGCTAGATACTTTACATCTAAAACATCCTCCTTAGTGATGGTAGGCTTCTATTGTAATGCTTCTCTAGTGCACATAGCTTCAAAGCATGTAGTAATCTTCACATGTAATACCTCAGGTTCCGGTGCCAACTTTAGCATCCACTGATTTTCCACAACGCGTTGTATTCTAAACATCCTTATGCCCTTG
This sequence comes from Taxus chinensis, assembly GCA_019776745.2. Taxonomy (NCBI): domain Eukaryota; kingdom Viridiplantae; phylum Streptophyta; class Pinopsida; order Cupressales; family Taxaceae; genus Taxus; species Taxus chinensis. The sequence continues at coordinate 87,402,326 of CM034148.1, read as the reverse complement.
TTCTCTTGTTTATGCTACTTGCTAAGATGCTCATAAAGGTCCGTGCATTCCTCATAGCTATGACTCTTCCCACAAAAAGAAAAAGTAGTATTCTTAGTACATTCGCACCTATAGTGGTTAGGAAATCCACATGTAAAACACATTTTGTGAGGAAACTTGCCTCGTCCACCACCACAGCCTCAACCTTTGAATCTACCATGGTATCCTTGACCTCTGCCACATCCTCCTTCATAGTGCCATTCGTTTCAATCATAGTGCACTTGATTGTGATCCCGATCTTGGTTCTCACCTTTACCATTAGGGTTATCTAATACTCTTGTTTATCGCACCCCAATATCTATAGCACCATGGATTTGGAAAATCAATCTATATTATTTTGAATTGTGAGTTGTGGACTGAAAAATCTTACAATAGCAGGAGACGTTCTTTCTTATCGCTCATGTGGTAATAATGGGTAGTTGCTAATGCATCATGGCTCTAAATGACATATCTCACAGTCCAACAATAATGAATGCACATTGATATATGTGAGGAAAACTATCCCTAGTGTGCCCTTCCAACTTCATAATCTGTACACTAAATCCTAGAGTGCGCGTATCATGAGCTGAATTTGTCCAATAGTTTCTACAACTGATTTGTCCATAGCTAATAATTTGTGCTTCCAGGAACGAGCTCACTCTAGTGTCTATACTTTTTAATACCTTAACGTGCAAAAATGCTTCTTCAAGTGTTCTGTGTGGATTAGTGTATATTTTTTATGTGACAGCGCATCCTCCTAAAAGGTGTGATCAAAACCCCCTACGAGACCACTGTGCATGCTAGCTTTCATAGAATATCATAATATATTTTAGACAACAAGTGTTTTCAAATGGGCATCATACTCTCATTGAATACTCTCACTAGTTCTCCTACTTAATATCCTTGAGTGTGCTTATACTCTTCTGCTCAAGCTTCAAGGATATAAAACTCCTTAAAGAAATCATCCTATAATGTTACATAATCTACGCAATTTTGATCCGAGCCAAACTTCCTATACCAACTATGTGCACATCCCTACAATGTAGTTGCAAAGTGAATCCCCTTGCGCATTTAGAAGTCCATGATTCATTTTGCGCGCCATAGTATCTCACACATATGTACACATTCAAAATAACATCCTCTATTCCCATATACTCTAGAAGACAGAAGTGACATCTCCATGTAAATATTCTGGGGTTGGTTAAGACCATGCCCATCTGATCCATAACCTCATGTGTTACTTCTACCTCCATAACCACCAGATCCACTAGAACCAGAGCCACCTATGCCCCCCTGGTCCTTCTCTTGTAGTTTAAAGTGGACCATAGAGGATGTACTTACCCCGTGTCCTAATAATGGTACTAAACTAAACTCCTATAGATTATGAGGTGGTACTACTCCTAGAAGTGAGTCCCAAATTCTATGCACGCTTGAGTTCTGTGCTGACGATACATCCTGAAAAACTACCTGCAAACAAAAAACAAAGATGTTTTTTGTGACCATATATGTAATTGATTTTTTGATTTACTGATATTCTTCCTACTGCCCAAACTATCTTGGTGACTACTGGATGTACTAGGTACTGGAAAACAAAGTGCAAGGGCTGAGGTTGCCATCTAGATTTAGATACGCACCCGTGACCCATGTCGTCTCTAATGGAATGCACAGTCCATTGTGAGGTCGAAGGAGGGTTACCTTGTAATGATTTCCCAAATGGAGGAGTTCCTAGATGCTTTGGCTCCACTGCCTTCTGCACGTCAGCTCTAAATCCTTCACAAGCCATCTCTCTCCTCAATGCCACCTATTCTGTAATATCACGCTGCTTATCTATCTCCCTCTCACATGCCTCATTGTACTTAAGCCACTTTCATTCTATTTTCCTCTCTTTTGGTAGGTTTTCCATCCTTCACCCAACCTGATCCTACCCCCACGTGTGGTGGGGTTTAGCTAGCCATCAATTTTTCTTCTAATTTCAGGGTTACCATCAAGATTTTGATTACCAGTGGAATTCCTTGCAGATAGTTTCCCCTGGGATAATGTAAAAAATGTAACTCAACTACCTCCAGGAAACAGTAAGTTGAAATTTAGTCTTCGAAAATATGGCTATTCATAACACCATGGAACCAAGTGTCCACAACACGCATCCAAATCAAATTAGCATCATAGAGGGCCTATAATTCTTCCTGCGTCCATAAAAGTGTGTTATACCTCCAGTTCCATTTAGATGCATAATCATTTATCCACTTATATAGTTCTACTAGAAAGATAGCGATGAAACTCTCATACAAATAGTCATATAGATTATGTTCCACCCATGTGCATGCATCAAAATTAGATCCAGTAATGAAAATCTATGCGTACTCTTCTTCCAAATATTTTATCGACTCCTTAACACTTGTTAGGTTCAACTAGTACGTCTCCATCATGAACATCCTAAAAAAATAAAAAAGAGGTCCTGACAATGGAACCAATGATGCAACCTAAAATCTACCATGAATAACCTAGGCACGTTGTCATATCACCCAGCCTAAGTTAGGCACTCACCTGAAGTGCGCAAAGGTACCAAGTCCCTCCTTAGATTTGTTTGTATGGGATGTTAGTGTGATGAAGATATAATGCATTCAGATCCATAAATAGCATAAACATTCCACAAAGCATAACCAGATCTAGATCTCTAGGGAATCATGAATTAAACAATAAATATAATGAGATTAATCATACAAGAACCAGATTCAATTATGTTTAACACCAATATCCAACAAATATTATCCATTGCATTAAAAACTGTAAAACATAGAAGCTTCTTATAGTATAGAGTATAATCCATGAGCTCATGCAGCGTATCAGATCCAACAACATAACTCTACAATAATTGTGTGTCTTTATCTCTCTCCTAAACTACATAGTTCAATACATATTTATAAGGGTGGGGAATTTCCCTTCACCACTTACACACTTCCCAAAATAGGTCACATGTTGATAATATAGCCATGCATCTTTACAATAACATGCATACATGAAAGTGTTCTAATAATAGATCTCCTATAGTTAACTGGCAGTAGTAATCCTATTATTATATTCAACTTATGCATGGTGTTTATCATCTGCTCATTCCCAAAATACCATTTGCATGTAGTGTAAGTCTCTTATCTTCATGTGTGCTTCGCGCATGCTATTTCCAAAAATATCCTGTATCCATAAAAATGGCTAAGTCCTAAGCCAACTATGTCTTGGCACATGTTTCCTTCTCTATCCTTCCTATGCCTGCAAATATGCCTTGCTCCCATGTCTGTGACATCCTTTATGTGTGCCCTCTCCTTAGAGTCAACATTATGTTTGCTCAACATGATGCAATTGTTAAAGAAGGTCAAAATCAGTTATTTAGAAAACTATTCATAGCCCAATCATGGAATCAAGCTCTTAGTTAGGTGCTTGTATCTTGGTGAACACATTTGAGTACATAACAGGTGTGAGAAGGGATGCCCTATAATTGTGTACAACATGAGATAACATGGTTCACGAATGCATGGACCTATAGGTTTAGAGTCATTATTTCAAGGTTCTAGTTGAATTGTATGAATACCAAGGTGTAGAAAGAAAGGTGAAATAAATCATGGTCTCTAATCTTACGTATATGGGGATCATTTTCAAAGGTAAGTATGGGCAACTATGATCATTTTCAGAGGAACACACTAGTTTCAGGTAATCAATGGACTAAGTTTCAAGTCTTGGCTAATCAAGGGGTAAAACTATTTTTCTAGAGTGTGTGTGTATTTCCTTTCCTTTTTTCCAATTCTCTATGTTATGCATGTCTTAATGGAGGATGGGTTGAATCATGTTTCTCATGTCCTTTAACTATGAAAAAGGGAGTATGGAAAGAGGTTAGTCATTTTGATGAAGGTAAAGGGTTAGTGTCTATTTCACTAAGGGATTGGGAGAAGATATATCATTTTTGGTCTTACCCAAGAAATCTCAAAATGGTTCAATAATCCTAGCTCAAAGATGCACTTTCAGGTGCTCATTGGATTGTGTATGTCCATATACTATGGGAGCATAATATTTTTCAGGATAGAGTCTTTTGCAAGGGTTCTAGATAAGATTTCCTGGAACATTATATTTAGCATGTTTAAGGTCCAAACTTTTATGAACAATTGTTAGAGCACCAAAATTAGCTCTTAAACCCTTAGGATTAAACCCTAGTAACTTTGACTTAACCTATGAGATATGCTGGCTCAAAACAACTTCCATAATGGATTGGTTTGTTAATTTTAATGTGGAGTTAGATCATGTATTAGAATCTCTTAGATTGATCTCTAGGTGGTATTGAGGTGTCAAAAAGCTGAGTGGACCCCACAGAAAAAAGCTTTGTTTCTGACCTTCAATGTTTTGTAATAATCTTTCCATGTTTTTCACCTGGAAAAATGACCTAAATAGATGTATGAATGTTTCAGATACCCATAATTCATGTCTATGATCATTTATGACATAGTTTTTAGTCCATTAATTGGTATATTAAAGGTCAATTTCTCCTGATCCTATTGAGGTAGTAATGAGACAATTTTGAAGGGGAACTTAGAGAAGAGATGTTCTTGAGCTCTTATTGAACAACCTGATTTGGAAGTGTATAGACTACACTATGGTGATGTTTTTGAGTATTTTTAGTACTAGGTATACCATGTTTCGTTCTGTCATGGTCTGAGTGTTTTTAGGAAAATGGTACAAGTGTTCATGTTTTAAGAGAGGTTTTTTACGTATATGAAGACCTAATAGGACATTTTTTGTTCTTAAGGTGTTTTGTGGCACCATACTGGTTTACTGTAGCTATATTAAATCATGAAGGAGGTCCCTGGAGAGGTCTATGGAGAAAGTTTCTCTGAAACCCAGGTCTTATGAAGCTTTGGATATGCTCATATTTTGATCAGAAGAAATTCAAAGTACTTAATAGTAAGAGTAGCAAACCTCAGTTTAACGTGGGTTATATATTTTGATGTCTCGTACCACATGGGTTCCTCACACATTAATTTTTCCAATATGGAACCTTGTAGCATGTCCTAAATAACCTTAGGAGATGATACATTCGTCACAATGGTTGGTAGTGGATCAATGGAAGTTGATGGTGGAACCTTTCAATGATTTTCTGATATAATTCCCCAACTGAATGACTCAACCATAGTTGGTTCAGTTCTACCAAATCATCTGTGTGTGTGCTAAGTGTGTGTGTACACGTGTGTGTGTGTGCGTGCGCTATGCATCGTGTGTGATGATGTAGATGTGTGTGTGTGTGTGTGTACAATGTGTGTAGTGTGTGTGTGTAGATAATGTAGTGTGTGTGTGTGTGTGTGTGTGTGTGTGTGTGTGTGTGTGTGTGATGTGTGTGTCCTGGTGAAGGAATTTTTGAGTCACTAATGGATGATGAGTGTATGAGAAAGCTATAAGGGCTAAAGAGAATTGTAAGTGGTCATTTAAACTACCGTTACCATGATGAAATTAAGGCCTATGTTGAGATAGCTAAAGCTGGATTAGCCTAAGAAGGTCATATTTTCCAAGGGTCCCATGTGAAGGCAGAGAATAATGATGAGCTTGAGTGACCAGTACCACAATATAATGAGGCATGTTGGCAAGAGAGGAAGAGATGAGAGATTGTCAAGCATTAGAATTAGATCCAGCAACAAAGTGCCCCTAGGTTCTCAAACATTCGCTAGAGGTGGCTAAGTATGGTCCTTGAGTCACTTTAGGGACATCTGGTCATGCTTCACTTGTAAGTTATATATTGTCTAAAACCTAGGGGTTGGAATTTTGCAATCTCTGTGGAAACTTTGAGTGCTCTCAGCTAAATATTAGGTATTTGTAGCTTCCTTGTAAGGTGGGTAAGAACTTGACTAATGATGGGGAGTATGTTAGCAAGTTATTATTTGATGAAATTTAGGGGTTGAAGGGAATTTACTTGTAACATACAGTTTCTCACAGTCCTTTCTAAAACTTGATTTTTGTTTATTAAGGAAAGATATCAGTGGGTTTTCTTCCCTTTAATGGTTTCCCAACTGTATGATTCATATGTTCAAAATGTGTTCCACTTTATTCTTTGGGATACTCATGTGGATGAGTTTTTATGCTAACTTCTTTTATGCTTTGATATTGCTTATATAAATGAAAGGCTTATTGAATGATTCATGCAAGGATTAAGTAAAAGTAAAGCATAATTGAAAGAAATGATCACTTTTAAGTGACATTCGATTCACCTCCCTAGTGACTTGTAATTTTATCCAATTAGTATTAGATGTTAGTCCTTTGGAACCACCATTCTAATAACTTGAATTTTTTTGGATATCCTAAAGGTGTGAATGGTCACATAATATGGCTAGTCCCACCAGTTAAATAAGGTTTCTATGTCGAGAGAAGTGTGAAATTCCAAGATACTTCTCCCATTTCCACTTCTCCACCTAAAGAGGTCACTTTACACGTATGTGACAATAATTTGAAGGACTCATTCAATAAAAATATGAATATGTATAATAAAAAGGCCTCCCACTCACAACTCATCCTACTCCTCCAGTAATAACGAGTATATATGATAGTGATAATGAGGACTATGTCCCCTCACACTCAATTCATGGCTCAAAACATTTTGATCTTGACTCTCCTCTTGATCATCGTTGGGCAAGGTAGACCTTGCAAGGTGTTGGTGATTGGATAGGAGATCCTTCAAATGAGATACAAACTCAATTAGATTTTATTGAGCTCCATACCTTTTTTACCTCTACTTTTGATCCAAAATATTTTGGGGAGGCAAATGGGATTCCAAAGTTGGATTCTAATATGAAGGAGGAGTATTCCTCTCTCATAAAGAATCATACTTGGGATCTCGCCCCTCTTCCTAAATGAAGAAAAATGGTTTGGTGTAGATGGTGATTTAATTTGATTTGAATTAAATTTAATATTATAGAGTCACTAATGAACTAAATGATGTATAAATGCTAAAATATAGAAATGTCACAAGCAAGCTAATATTTAAGATATGAAACCCTAAGAAAGAAGATGAGATAAAAATACTTAGTTGATTTATGCTTGATATGGAACTGATCTGGACTGGTAAAATTACCGAACATGTTGGGAAGAGTTTCATAAATGCTAAGTATAAATCCTACAACTCATGAATAGAGTCATACATAATCTCCCATACTAGGTCAGGGGTGCCTATGCACTGGAGACTACTATTGGGCCTCTGTGACTACGTAAATACTCATAATCTAGTTTTTATTGTGTCGTAAGAGTGTCACAGTTTTTTACTATCAATCACCCAGTGGTCACTATTTGAATGTTGAAGGTACCTGTAACCTACAAAATGATATGTTCACTTCCCCTTCCTATGCAATGTATGGAGATTTGATGTAACCATTTTCCCTTAAATGGATGTTAGATGAATGCCTTTGAGTTTTGAATGCAATCTTAGGTGATAGTAGTAATGCTTAGTGTTTATTCCTTTATATTGAACACATAACTATGTATTTATATGATTCCCTTGTTTGAATTTCATAATTGACAACTGGAAGGCTGACCCATAAGTTAAAAATATTCCCAGAAGATAAAAAATACCCAAAAGGAGTAAGGTGAAAAAGGGTTAGGGGCACCTAGAGGAGATAGGAGTGTTTAGGCACTTCTATCCTAGCTGGGCACTGGTGTCTGAAGACATAAAAAATAAATAAGAAAAATATCGACTAGGTTGTAGGGTGTGAAAGACCAAATAGAAAAAAAAGAAACAAAAAAAAGAGGCCAAAGATAGTTGTCAATCACTAGTTTTCTTACTTAGGAATCATATGAATGCTAGTATGTTTTTAGGACCTAGAAATGTACCCAAGTGTATGATTTTGTGTCTACATTTACCCCCACTTTATGTTGTTGAGTGAACACTTGATAACACAAATTAGATCATACATGTGTACCTTATGATCTGGTAGAGTGTGAGGTGAAATGCATGTTGAGTGGACAAGTGAAGTGTGGAATAATGCAAAGCGAAGCGTGGAGACTAGAAAAGGAAAGTGACCCTAGGGGTGAGGCGTATACTTTACATTATACATTTTGTTGTGCCTGTTGAAGGATTCTTCTTATTGCATATTAAGGAAAGACATGTAAAACAAGAGTAAGAATGTAGTCAAAGTATTATAAATGAAAACTCAGAGAAAAATGTACATAAGTATGTAAATGTATGTAAAAGTGTATAAAGAAAAGTGTGCACCTGATGTAAAAGAGTGTAAAATGAGTGAAAAATTATCCTTAAAATGTTGTGTAGAGTGAGGTTTTAAATGATCTCATGCCAAGAGTGACTTTTTGGATGATCTCATGTCAAGCGCAATTTTTTTGGGTGATCTCACATCAAGTGTGAGTTTTTTTGGCGAACTCACACTAAAGAGAAAGTGTTGGGAAGAGAGGAATAGTTTTACTCTTCATCCATGACTCTACCCAATAAGCATCACTGCATATTGTACATTCCTGATTTATTCTTGTTGTCCTAAATTAGTTCTGAATGTACTTAATATTATGATTAAAATTGATTATAGGAGATTGCATGCATGTTGTAATTGAAGGACTGTATATGTAACTCTAAAACTACTCTGAAGAATTATGTAGATTGTGCTAATATGATAAGTTGATTGTGTGTACCCCCAAGACATTTTAGATGCTAAAAGGGAAAACAACCATGTATTCATTCTGAGATCCTAGGATGAGTTATCATATCAATGCATTCATTCAGATAACAAAAGAGAAATATCAAATAGAATACATATCTAATCCATAGTATGAAATGCACTAGGGTTTATGTCCATGAACAACATATATACTTTAGAACATGACCTTATATTCATATTAACAAAGTTCAATAACCATATTACATTCATTCTAAGCCATAGTAGACCAATGTAGTAATGTAGAAGAGACTCATGCTTCAGAGCCTAAACTATGCTTCCCATATTACAAAACTGATCTCAGGCCCATCCCCCTAAACATGCCATTTCTCCTACAGTCCTCCTAATGAAAACCTTAACCCATAGAACCCACTATTATCTCTACAGAGCTTCTCCTATCCAAACGATATATGATGTCATCCCCCTTCTTCTACCTGAGAACCTCTATATATAGCTTTAGAAACCATCACCATGCCTTCCTGAAGTAATAGATCAGTTGTCAAGTGTCCATGTGGTCCTCCAATGGAGCATGCCTCCTCTGATATGAGATCTCCACTCTTTGCAATGATGTCTTTCTGGATCCTTCCATCGCATGGAATATTCCTTTCTTGACCATCAAGCTGTCAGGTTGGCACCTTATCCACTCTGCATGATAGTCAGATCACACTTTTCTCATGTGCTTCCTGGAACTCGGAATATGGCTAAGTCCCAAAACCTATGCTTTGCCTTGCGCGCATGCACCGTGGGTTATACTAAACCCTACTAAAACCCTGTCCTGCATGCCTTCAACCCCACACACCCTTCTTTAATTGGTCCCACACGTCCATGTGTCTTTTAGCAGTTAGCCAATATCCTGAGGCCCAACATCACCCCACACTACGCATGTTCTCCATCCTCAGAAACACTTCTCTTCAATGAATAAGGAATGGTGGGTTTTGAATAGTTGGAAAAATAATGAAGGAATGAAGAATTGGGAGAAAGAATGAAAGAATGGGGGATTGAAGGAGAACAAGTTTATTGTTGAAGGAGGAGAGGGAAATCCTTCCGTATTTCTACCTCTATCTTCTCCCAGGCGTCTACCTCACTCTGCGTTTGCTGACAGAGGTCACCTACTTGGGAACTCACCTCCTTAAAACTTAGTTCTTCTCCCTTGGTAGTCATTGTATCAACAATAACCTCCAGTTGTTTTCCCAAGTCATCGAGTGCGTCCATCATGCGGGTGATTTGGGGGTATAACTCCTTCAGCCAGATTTTGATCGAGCCCCGCAAGGTCTCGATAGCTTCTGATTTCTTTTCCACCTCGTCCAGGATTTTATCCCTTTCTGCTTTGTTCCCCTTATTATTTTCTTGAAATTCCTTGAGTCATATTTCATGTGTACTGACTAGGATGCTTATCACTCTATCTCTATCAGCGCAATTGTCATACACAGCTTCAACAACTTGTGCGACAACCTTTACCTCTGCAAGGATTTTGGTATACCAAGAAATGATCTCGACAACCTTCAAATTCTCTTCTTTTTCTTGGCGCATTAGCGCCTCTTCTATAGACTCTAAGGTGAGTGGTCACCTTTCCATTGTGAGGATGCGATTCAAATCCTCCAGACACTGCAAGGCTGATTCATATTTTTTCTCGGGTGGCGCTAGGTCAGGATGCTTTAAGACAATGACATCTGTAATCATCTCCACCTTTTTAGAGACTTCATGCACCTTTGCCTTCTCTTCCTTTAGTTCACGCCTTAACTGCACACTGATAATATCTCCTTGCTTCAATTATTTTCTCTTCTCAGTGAGCTCCTCCTTTTTCTTCTCCAACTCTTCCTCTAGGGATCTCACCCTATCATTCCTTCCAAAGATTCTGGCCTCAATCTCAACTGAAAGCTTGTTGAGCATTTGCAAACCTACTCATCTGACAGTTGTTGAGCATTTACAAGTGGTTTTCCCCCTTCTTCTCTGGCATCTTCATCAGTGCTCTTTGGCTTACTTCAAACTCAGGTTCATCCGCGTGGGACTCGAACGCCCAAGATAGCATTTTCCTGGTTCGTGGATATGCACCTTCTTCATCAAATGAAGTCATGGCTAGGAGTTGTTCTGTTTTCATGGTGCTCTAGAAATGCATGCATAGAAAGTTTCTTGGATCATTGATGTAACCCATTCCTTTCTCTTGTTCTATCATTATGCCCTTCCCACCTGTTCGCAGCCTTTGGGAAGCTTACAGCCAAATTGGGATTCCCACCCATGCTGCCATACTCTTTCCCAATGCTCTCTTATTCCACTTCCTTCAATACTTCATTTGCACTCCACTCCAACTCCTGCTCCACCAAGTCCTTAATGATGCCAGCTACTTCTCTCTCCATGGATTCCTCCACTTGCTCCTCAGTGAGGCTTGGGGTTCTCTGATTTTTGGGGCTTACTTCTTCACTTACCCCCTTTCCTTGGTCCTCTGCTTCCTCCTCATTATTTTTCTCTTCATCTTCCTCCTCCTTAGAGTCATGCACATCATATACTAGATGGTCTTGATCTTCCTCTAGCTCGTCATCATATTTTTCTCCTATGTAGGCCTCTAGGCTCTCTGTTTCCTCTGAGTCTACCTTTTCTGTCACCTTCTGCTTCTTCCTAACTGGTGATTCCACTATAGGAGATTCTTCCTTTTCTTTCTCTCAAATAGGCAACTCCCTCCTTGGTGACTCTTCTTGTGTGAGAGGATTTTCATGCTCTAACACCTCTTCTTCTGGGGTTTTCTCCTTAACTGGTGACTTCTTCCTGCACGCGTAAGTTCTAGGATTAGCACTTGCTTCTGGCGGGCCCACAGATTGTGTTGTTTGCACACTTGGTGCCTTCTTCTCCTGCACCTCTTCTATCTCCCTTTTCTTTGGTGCAGGCCTTCTTCCTCCCTGTGGGGTCTTCTGGAATGGAGACATCACTCTCTAGATAGGCACCTTTCTCAAAATTTGGCCTTATGCGTAGATATACCCTTGTTGCGGTCCTTCTGGCAATCGGCAACGTCAATGGTTTCATCATCTGCACTTCGTGGGAGACATACTTCTCCACATGTGCACATTTCTTTTGGTATACGAGATTTCTGCGCAGCTCACGGTGGTCTTGGTCTACCTCACTAAGGTCAAACCTTATCCTTTTGGCCTCCTTAAACTAGTTAACTCCTGCTTGGAAGTATTGCATGGTGAAGGAGAATGGTAGCTTGCACCAAGGAATTTTAGTCCCATCTGTCAGGGTGAACCGTCCAATGCAAAAATGTTGATATACAACAAACTCTACTTCTCCATCCACGAGTGCAAGCAACTACTCAGGAATCCTCCACTCTGCCCCGAATGCGTCACACATCCACTTGTACCATTTTTCCAGGCGCGCCTTGTGAGCGGCCATCATGGTATCACAAGTATACTTCTCAAACCTTTTCACGGGTGAGGTATCTTCTTCTGGATACTCCCATATGAACATCTCTGGCCCATCAGGAACTCCAATTTCTGAGAAGATGATAGTGAGGAGGATGTTGAAAAATGATATCTTTTCTCCTTCCTACGTGTTGCTTATGATATCATCTCCAATAAAGGTGGATAAGTTATAAATGGTACCTACTGAGATCTTCTGGAATACATTCAACCATGCCTTGTTCACTTGTGTCCATCTCTCTTGATCATTCATCTTGGTCACCAAGCGCGTGGCCATCCTCAGAACGGGGTTGGGGATCTCTGCGATATCAAAATAATGTGAGCCCTTTTTGTATTTATAAGCCTCTACCTTTTTCTTGATGGATTCCTTATCTTCCAAGTCATCATCTATGGATTCTCCCTCACAATTCAGACCAGTAAACTTTAATATAAGCTGAGGATTTATACATATTTTGTGGCCTGTAAAATAGAAATGGTCTTTGTGTACGCATGACATTAACCACCAGTATAGCCACTCGGGCTTTCCAAAATAAGGCAACTCATAAAGTTGCAACAACCCGGCCTTCTCTAACTTTACCTTTACTTCGTCGTTGTATATTGGCATTCCTTCTGGTGTCCTCTTATTAGTTGAATGAACCAGCTCCAACACCATCTCTTTTTCAGTAGTGCTCATGCGATGGTTATAATTTCTCAAGGCCATTTTTCTCGAGTGTGACACCCACTCTTTCCCCAAAAACACTCCATCTGGGTACTAAATTTCTATATACCACTCTTCATTGGAACTAGCGATGACAATGGTTTGTTTTCCTTTTCCCTTTTATTTCTTTGGTGAGACGGTCTCCTTCTTTGGTGCCATGTTTACTTGTCGGGTTACACCCTAAATTCCTCTCCTTTCTCTTCTCTACTACTCTTCTCAACTCTAAGGATCCACTCCGTGAAGAATCCTCCTTCTTCCGTGCCCTAGCTACCAAACCCTCACTAGGAACAACTCTTCCACAAGACAACATACTCCCTTGAAACTTTCTTCCCTATGCCCATGTACTCCTTCCACTCTGGTTCACAGATTCACCCTAGTCACGCACTTAGATCTCTATGATTCTTCTTCCTTCACACAAATCTCTCTGGATGCCCTACTTCGCAAGATCTCTTTAACTTTGTAATGGCAAGGTAAATAATAACATGCCTGACTTCATACTTATATTTTTTGCTTCTCTCCAGCAATAAATGATATACCACCTACCACGTACTTAGCATTAAATGTGGATTTTTCCACTAATCCGATCTTAAGCGCCCTTACCCATGTGCCCAATCCTACGTGAAAACCTTTCTACAACCTTTTGGTGCACAAAAATCCAAACTGACCGAAGACTCTTATGCGCACGTCTACAGCACCGAAGGCACTTCTTTTGTCTTTGACCTGATTTTTTCCCTCGCCTACCTCATGTTGTTCTTCCACTTTTCATCCTTTGTACGTGGTCTTTGTTATAGCCTTCTTGACACCACAATTCATTATCCACCATTTCTCCACACACTTTCTACCTTACATGCACTTTTTATCCTTTAATCTGGGCCATCCCAACTTTTACTGTTGGCTTATACTTCACTTTGCACTACTCCACCCCACACTAAAATAGATGTGCAGTCCTCTACGCATACACAACCTTGGAAAATAATGTGGTTACCGGTACACAAGGTGCAAAAACAAAATAAATGAAAAGGAAAAATCAATGAGAAAGGGAAACACAAGAAAGGAAATGCATTAAAGGAAATCCTAAACTAGATGGAAAAACTACTTTTTTTACAAACACTAAGAAGAATTATTTATAATAGGGCTTCAACCTACTCCCATTGAAATGATCTGGTAATCTCATCCTATCCAGCACTTGTAACTAGCAAGTACCTGAATCAAGTATGTACGAGATGATGTAAGGTCATATCCAATGGACTTTCAACTTCCCAGGATCGCACAGAAACTTGGAATCATTTAACAAAACCATCTTCCGAACCTCAAACTTCTTGTTTTTGCTATGACGATCATGCCATACCTTTTTTCTTGCCTTTCTATCTTTTGACTCCATCTAGCAAGTTATCACCTTTCATCTAACTACATCAACTTATCAATCCTCTCTTCCAGTGCTTGTTCATCAGCTAATCCTCCTAAGCGTGCTATACTTAGCGATGGTAACATGAATACAACTTGGAAAAACAACTTCCACTAAACACCAATTGAAATGGTGTGCCTTTGTTCAACCTCTTGTAAGTTTTCATGTATGCCCATAGAACGACTAATACTTTGTCATCCCAATCTTGTCTTATAACGTCATCAGATCTTGGTCAATGTGTGACTTAGTATCTTGTTAAATGCCTCAGTAGTCCCATTTGCTTGTGGATGATAAGGGGTGGTTTTTTGATGGACCACTATAAACTGTGCTAATAGAATCCTGACCATTTCATTTAGAAAATGTGTACCCCTATCACTTGTTAAACTCAAAGGACATCCATACCTGCTGATTATGTTCTCCCATAAGAATCAGACAGTTGTGGTTGCAGTGTAATCCTTTGTAGGCACCACTTCTACCCATTTTGTCAAGTAATTTGTGTAAGTGATGATATAACACGAACCAATCCTTCACGTGGAAGGTGAAATAGGTCCTACAAATTCAATTTCCCATTTTTCAAATGGTTCAGCACTGGCTATTGGTCGCAAGGGAATTTCATCCCTTCTTCCAGGTTTTCCAAGGCACTGGCAATGGTCACAGGCCTTGCAAAACTCAATACAGTCCTGGTATATGCTTTCCCACCAAAGCCCTGTGAGTAGAATATTTTGCATGGTTGCATTTCCCACATAGTACCCTCCTGCAATCCCACCATGTGCTTCCTCCATAATTACAATGCGCTCATGTTCTAACACGCATCAGCACAAAACCTCATCATGACCTAACTTGTACAAATATCCACTTATCAACATGTAAGGCATGATATGTAAAACCAACTGCTTCCTTTCCAAAGCCTTCATTCCTTCTGGAGCCACACCTATTTTGAGAAACACTGTGATGTCTTCTAAGCCCAAGGGCATGCACTACAACCTACATAGTTGTGTGTATGGCATTGTATCCTCAATGCTTTGCATGTCCTCCCTTGAGTCAATCCTAGATAAGTGGTCAGGTCTAGAATTAATTTTCCCTAGTTTTACTACAACTAAAAAACTCAAATTCTTGAAATTGTAGGACCCAATGACATATGTGCCCTTCCAGAATGGGTTTGTTCACTAAGTACTTCAATGCCATGTGGTCCGTGTAGAATATAAATGGTGTCACCAGTATAGATACTTCCTGAACTTATGCAGCACATTAGATCATAGAAAGTGCCTCGCGCTTAGTAGTTGTGTAATTTTATTCTGCTAGTGTTAACTTTCTACTGGAAAAACACAAGGGTGATCAACAATCCCCTCACCAGGTTGTGCTAGTACTTCTCCCATGGTTCCCTGAGGCATCAACATATACATGAAAGGGCTTATCCCAAGAAGGAAAATGTAATATGGGTGTCAGTAAAGCCTATCCTTCAAAGTATCAAACACCTTCTGTTGTGCCTCTCCCCAATGAAAAGTAGTCTTTGTGCTTAAGTAATTCCTCCAATAGCACGAAGATCTTGGCATATCCTTTGATAAACTTCTTGTAGTACCCCATATGCCCAAGGAATCCACACATACCGCTCTGACTAGTAGGCTCCCCTAATCCCACAATAACTGCAACTTTAGCGGGATCCACCAGTAAGCCTTCCTTACATATAATATGCCCCAACAGGGTTCCAAATGGAGTAGAAAAGACACATTTCTTAATGTTGAGGGATATCCTCAACTACCGACATCTCTCAAACATCAATCTCAAATTGTCACAATGGTCTTTTACTAGCCCATACACAGTCCAGTCATCCAGGTAGACTTGAAGAAATTTGTGGATGAAGTCCTGAAATGCTTGTACCACGATGCACAAGAACACAACAGGTGCATTCTTCAACCCAAAAGGCATAACCGTGTAGGAAAAACTTCCCCACTCAGTGGTGAAAGTTGTCTTTTCCTGGTCTTCCTTTGCAATTCTAACTTGGTGGTACCCTGAGAATCCATCCATAAAAGAATAGACCTCGCACCTAGATACTCCTTCCAAAATTTCTTCAGTGAAGGGGGTTGGAAAGGGGTCAATGACACAAACTACATTTAAATCCCTATAATCCACATAGATCATTATCCTCTCATCCTTCTTGATACTTATGACCATTGGGCTCACCCATTTTGATTCTTCCATAGCTTCAATGATACCTAATGTTATCATATTATCTATCTCCTCCTTGACCCTTATGCACAAGTTCTGATTCATCCAATAAGGCCTCTTCCAAATCCGGGTGCACATTCCTTCAACTTGATCCTCATTTCTCCCAAGGAATGGTGAATGCCTTTGAGCTCATGGTACCCATAAGGGAACAAATCCTGAAACTCGTGAAATAGATCAATGATCTTAGAAATGTCTTTTTCTGACCAATAATCCCCAATGATAGCTTCCTTAGGTTCTACCTCTAAACCAATGTTAACCTTCTTTGTCCTCAAGGGCTCATGGTAGGCACATTTGCACTGCTCATCATCACTATCCATGACTTCATGCATACCTACAGAGTGGTTAACATCTAGACTCTCCATTTCTTCACCATCTATCACATAGACCATCTCTCCTTTTTCCTTTTCCATGCACACGCACTCAAGATGTAACTTATCTGATTCCTCTTCATCAAAGCACGTCTCTAAACTAGGTTCTCCTAGTAGCTCTTGTATTCTATCTTCTGCCATAGCACTATCTCCCATTGTAAGGCACTTGACCACTTGTAACACCTTATCCACTGATGGCTTTGTACTCCTATACTCGAAAGCTTGAATGAGATCAGCCACCAACTCCTTCCAATTCCATGTTTGATGGAACATCTCTGAATGAATGTACCATGAGTGCGCACAGCATTGTAAGGTGGAATACAACTTATGCACCCATAACGAAGATGGTAAATCTTCTGTGCCTTCTATCCAGGCCCTCTCACATGCTTGGACATGAAATGAGGCGGTCTCTTTACCATGGTAGTCTTGTATGACAGTGGGCGCATTGTTTCTGGAGAACCTAACAGAGAATGAGACCCTTACCTCACATCATTCTAGAAGGCTCTCCTGATGTGTAGCCCACCAGTGCACTGTAGTCCCGAGTAGGTTATAGCTGAGCATACTTCTTCTCTTGACCTCATTTCTCCACCGAGCCTCCATTTCCCAAGAAATCATCAGGGTTGGCTCCCCCAAACTAACTTGGTAAATTTTTCCCTCCTAGGAGCTTGACCGAACACGCCCTTGATACCCTTGTTATAGATCCTCTCAACTATCACCCAATCAACTCATAAGTCCCATGCACCCAATTTTCACATGCCATGCTAGTTGTATCACTCAAGGACTGAGCATATTCCAACTGGATAACTCCCTCTGTGGGATGAATTATCTCAAGGTATCTAACGGAGCACACATAAATTATGTCAAGGACTTCTTCTCCCAAGGGCTCAGTATAGGGTGTCTGACTTCCCATCAGTCAAGGGGATGATGACCCATTCTTCCTTGTTCTCAAAACTAATATACCCCTTGTTAAACCATAGGTCAACATTGTTCTTATAACACCATGGGCACCCAAGCAATGCTGGAAAGTTGTCTTCCTCGGTGAGCGCCAAGACTTCAAAATCTCCAGTGAACTTGGCCCCTTGAATGGTGATAACTGCATCCTTCAAAACTCCAATGGGCATGGCCTTTGTCTTGTTTTCCATATATAACACATTTGAATATGGCTGTAATGCGGGCCTTCCCATTTGATGTCAAGCATCTAGAGTGAGAACATTGACCTCTGCACCTGTGTCAATCAAAATATTACTCAGAAGCCACCCATCTACAACTGCATTCAATGTGATCTCCTTATCATAGTCAAGGTTGTGGGGAGGGAGGTTAGCATGCAGAACCTTCCTTTCATGCTCACCTCCAGCGCATGGTACCTTCTCCCATAGCCATTCCCCTAGCAAAGGAATAATATTCTCTTGCCTTAACATTTTGCATACTTCCCTGACCTCATCTAGATCCTTCTGTGGAGCCTCAACATTCTTCCTCTGCTCCAATACCTTGATTTCTCCTTCAGACACTGGATCTCTCCTTGTAAACTATCACATCATAGTCTCTTGATACACCTCCTTCTAATGAGCAAGGTCAAGATACTTTCTATGTACCACTTCTTCTCTTGAAACAAATGTCCTTTGTCTTGGTATCTCCTTGGCACATGTGGCCTCTACTCACATTGTCACCAATACAGGTTCTAATCCTGACTCACATGCGCCACTCTAGGCATCCACTGTGAGTCAGGCCTTCTTTATGCTTACCATCCTAGCACCTTTGTCCTTCCGGTGTTGCTGGTTCATATGCTCATAAATCTTTGGACACTCCTCATACTTATGTTTCTTCCCGCACCACAAGCATTGCAACAGATCAGGACACTCACGCTTCTAATGTTCTGTAGATCCACAGTTATAATAGGTTCCTCAAAGGAACTCACTTCTTCCTCTGCCATGGTTACTGCGACCACAAAATCCTCCACAAAAACCTCTTCCATGTGCTCCTCCATCTTTGCACCCTTCATAGTGGCAATCATCATCCTTGGAATTACTTGCAAGGCTAGTCTGGCACACACCAAGATCAATACCATCATGAATCTGATCAATCATGCTACAATCCTTGGTGTCATGGGTCGTAGAGGTACAAATCTTGCAATAACAAGACACGTTCTTAAGGATCGTGCACTAAAATAGAGGACACCTACTTGCATCATGATCCCCGTGGAAAATTTCACAATCTACTACCATGGTGCGTACCGATTTCTAGGGGAAACTATCCTTGGCATGCCCCTCTACTTCACAATATGTGCACCAAAGACCACTACGAGTCTCATGTGCTGAGTTTACAGATAGATTTTCTAACTACTTGGCCATTGCAACAATTTGAGCCTCCAGAAAAGGACTCACACCAATGTCAACGCTCCCAACTACCTCAACATGCAAGGAAGCTTCCAAGGCCTCACATGGTCTGTGAATGTCTTGTGTGAAAGTGCACCTTCTAAATGGTGTTATCAACCCTCCAACAAACCATTGAGCATGCTGAGAAGGGTGAATGTCATATGATAGTTCGGATAGAAGAGTTTTAAACCATGTGCATCATACTCCCACACACTCTCTGTCCATTCCTTGTTGGATCTCTTTCAAAGCACTTGATGCTCTTCTACTCAAATTCAGGGATATGGAATTCTGCTAAGAAGGCATTCTTCAATGCAGTGTAGTCTACCACCATTTGATGGGGTCATACTTCCGATACCAACTATGTGCCCTTGCAACGTCATTGTTGCAAAATGACTTGCCTTCCTTCTGGGTAGTGATCCCCTTTGTGCACCATAGTAATTCACACTTGTGGACATGACCTGCAGCATCCTCAATACCCATGTACTCTGGTAAGTGTAATGACATCTCAAAAATACGTGTGGTGGTGGCTGAGGCCCTTTTTCACCCGATCCAGAACCTTGATTCCCTTTGGTGTTTCCTCCACCACCAGATCCACCACTAGGTCCTATGCCTCTTCAGATCCATCCAGATCCACCACCTCCAGATCCACTAGTTCCTCTTGTAGCCAGAAATGGTCCTGAAGTGGTCGCACCAAGTGTCCCCAATGTCCCACTGAACTACGTGCCAATGGTTTGTGATATTGCTCCACTGTCAGTCTTGTATCCCACACCACTCCCAGATGTGATGCCCAAACTCTGTGTATTTTCACTTTTCCCAAAAATTCCTCCAAACACAGGAATGGTCTGTGCAGCCATAGATGTCCCAAATGAGAAATTATATCTCTTTGACATAGATTGGTTACTTCCACCGATACCAACTGGGTTAGCAATACTTGTTTCTTGATTTGGAAAACCAAGCGTTAGGGGTTTGGTCACTAGGTGGGTTTAGATGCACACCAATGGCTCTCCTTTCTCCACATGATGAACTCTCATCAGAAGCTGAAGGGGTCTCTCTCCCACACTTTCCAAGATGGGGTAGCACAGACTACTCAGGTTCCACATCCTCTGTGTGAACCTCAATTCCTTCCCATAACATCTACCTCCATAGATCCATCACTCTTGCAACCTCACATTGTCTAGTAAACTCCCTTTCACGAGCTTCATTATACTTGAGTTGTCTTTCTTCCCTCTCTTTTTCCACCGCAATTTCTTCCATCTTCCTCCACCCTAGCTTCCTCGCCCAACACTCAGAGAAGTTTAGCCGGCCATAGGGAATGCCTCCAAACTTAGTGTAATGATCAAGATCTTCATAGCCAATGGGATAGCTTGCAAAAATGATCCTCTAGGTTCCCGTAGGAACTCAAACTCAGCAACCTCTGGACAAGAATACGTAGAAATGGCATATTCCAGAGTATAACTGGTCAACACTCTTCTCCACCAGTGATCAACAACACATTTCCAAGTTAGATCTACATCCTGCAGCCTCTGATAATCATCTTGGGTCCATACGTGTGATCTATAGTACCAGCTTGATCTGGATGCATATGTTGAGAGCCATTCATACAACTCTACTGGAAAAAGAAAAAATAAGGTCTCATACAACTCATGATACAGATGTCCTTCCACCCATCTCTGTGCATCAAACTCAGGTCTGGTACTAAATATTTGAGCAAACTCATCCTCCATGCTTTTGAACCATGCTTCAACACTCTCCAAGGTTAGATGTTTTTTCATCATGCATCATAGGAACCAAGATGTATATCATTTCTCACAACAACTTTGAAAAGAGGTCCTGGCAATGGAACCAAGATGTAGTCATTTTTATACCCTTAGAACAACAGTCTAATCCCATGCGCATCGGCCTATCACCCAGTGGGCGCTGGGTGCTCACCCAAGGCATGCGCGGGTGTCGAGCCCCTCCTTTATGTGAGTTGTGTGAGAATACATCATTTATGACAAAAGATTAGATGCTAAAAGGAAAAGAACCATGCATTCATTTTGGGAACTTAGGATGAGTTATCATATCAATGCATTCATTCAGATAGTGAAATAGAAATATCAAATAGAATACATATCTAATCCATAGTATGGAGAAAATGCACTAGGGTTTATGTCCCATGAACAACATATATACTTTAAACAGAGTCACCTTATATTCATAATGATTAAGTTCAATAACCGCATTACATTCATTAAGGCCATAACAGACCAATATATATAAATGCAGACCCAAGTCATGCACCAGAAACCTAAACTATTCTTTCCACATTACAAGAATGATCACAGACCCATCCCTCTAGATATGCCATTTCACTCCTATAGTCCTCTAACGAGAACCTTAACCCATAGAACCCACTATTATTTCCGCAGAGCTTCACCTCTCCTCTTCCACTTTTACCCTTTTTATATTCTCTCTTGATTCTTGCCCTTTCTCTTCTCCCAGAGCATCTCTATATATAGCTTTAGCAACCACCGCCATGCCTTCTTGAAGTAAGAGATCAGTTGCCAAGTGTCCATGTGGTCCTCCAATGGAGCATGCTTCCTTTGATTTGAGCTCTCCACTCTTTGCAATGATGTCTTTTTGGATCCTTCCATCGCATGGAATATTCCTTTCTTTACCATCAAGCTACCAGGTTGGCACCTTATCCACTTCACATGCTAGTCGGGTCATGCTTTTCTCATGTGCTACAACAAATATACAACTTTTATATTAATGAGGACTCCTGGTACTTTGAAATGTTTTATGCCAATAAAGATTATCAATACATAGAAATGGAAGAACAAGAAAATTGAAAAGGGAAGAACAAAATAGTAATTTAAGGTAGTATACATAGTAGAACATAACCTTATATGTATTTTAGCAAAGGAGATACAGAATGGAATCATTCACATGAGTAACATTTGATATTATTCCACAGACACAAAGTTCTAGAAATCATATCACAAGAATGCAAAGTTTATTAATATGAAAAGATTTATGATTCATAAATTTCAGATAAGGGAAGAAAGGATAGCAAATGGAAATAAGAGACAAGGAAAAACTTATGTATTGATTACTTTCAAATATATTACATTTCAAGAGTATCAAAGTATCATACTTAACAATGTCATGAAGAGCCAATTAAATAGCTTACAAAGATAGTTACATTCAGTTCCAGCTTCTTTTAAACTAAAGATTAAAGACTACTTAACAAATACATTAATAGAATGTCTTTAATCAAGTATTACATCTTGGGTTTTAAAAACCCAAAATAACATAAGTGACCTAAGAATCGGTAGCACAAACATCCAAAGTAGGTTTAGAGGGACCAACTATCTTAAGAATCTGATGCCTAAATATTTTCAATGCTTCATATATCTCCATGCACTTTGGGATGGTGGTGTTAGAAGTGGCATGGGTCCACATACCAAGACACTTCTCCATATCCTTCTCAAACTCTTTGTTTTCCAAAAATTCTTTATTTGCTTCAGTGATAGTTGATTAAAGAGAGCAAACATCTTTCATTTTCTCCTTAGACATTGACTCTTCCTTGAAAATATCCTCTTTGATGAAGGTTTTGAACTGGGCCTTGATCTCTTGTAAGGAAAACTGATTACCTGAGGCTTCATTCTAGATTTGACAATGAATATCTTGGAAGGAAGACAGAACACAAGTATTGAAATTTTCTCCTTTCTGCCACATATTTTTTAGTTCTCCCACTACTTCCTCCAAAACCTTGATCTTCCAATCAATACTGAAAACCCAGGATCTTCATAGGTTATTCTTGGCTTCATCAAATACTTTGTTTGCCAATAAAATCTGCTCATGTGTCTTGCTCATCAAACAAAGATCATGGATGCATTCACACCATAGCTTCAACTCTTTTTCCAATCCATTGAGTGTTGTGATGAATTTCAACTACAACTTGGACACCTTTTCATGTGACTTGAAGGCCTCTTCAATGAAGTTCAATCCAGCTACTATCATGTCATCAACTAGTGATTCGATGGCCTTTCCATAAGTGACATGTTTTTGAATATCCTTGATGGTCTAAATTTCATCCTTGCTAAGAACTATAGGAGGAAGAAGAATGGTTAATGGAGTTGGATCCAACACCTTATCTTTTACAAACAGGGATTTTATAAAATCTGAGAGAACCTAATTATGTTCTTCCAATTGTTCCATAGTTTTCTTTCCCTTCTCTACTCATTCAATGACCCTGGTTACAATTTCTCTGAGGTTATGAACCTCACTTTTAGGCATAGATGCCCCAAGTGTAATCCTCATGAGTTATAAATCAGACACTAAATTATATCTCTCTTCTCTATTCACTTTAGACCTTACAATCTCCATGAATTGTTGACCCTTTGAATCTGATACTAACCTTGAGGTCATTTTTTCTTTATTTGTTGGAGGAGGGGGAGTAGTACTGAGTAAGGCTGCCACAACATCAAACTTAGGAACCATAATTTGAGAGGTGGAATTCCTTTTCCTACTTTCAACGAAAGGTTGAACCCAAGCAAAGGATGAGGAAGAGGCAAAAGGAACAATGGGTCCAAGTGCAAGTGTACTCATCACACTCAATGTTTATACCGAAGATGTTTCTAATGGAGAGGTTGGCATATCCTTGGAAGAAGAGTCCACCAAACCTAGAGATTCAGACATTTGGCCCTTACTCTCCATCTCTGTAGTGTTGACAGGGGTTTCTTCCTCCTCCTTCAATTCTTTACTATTATCTTCACTCAAAACAATGATATCCTCTTACTCTGCAAGAACTTGTGACTGCTCTAAAGAAAACTCCTCCCTTTCCTCAATCATTTGCTCTTACTTGAGATACTTTTCTTTATTCATATATACCTTGGTCGAAGAGGAAGGGTTGGATTTCTCAGGCATCTCAACATCAAGTGTAGGTTCTTCTTTCCTGGGAGAGGAAGTATCTTGTGAATAAGACCTAGCTTTGTTCATCCTGAAGTTCTGCATCTTCTTATCAAACAAAAGCTTGGTTCTCACTAAAAACAGGTTGATCACTTCTTTCAAATCATCCTACTATTTTACAAACCAATAAATGGTTTCAAGAGGAGAGTGTTTGATGGTCTTCTCATATTCAATAGATTTTAGGTCTTCATCATCATCCTGGAATTTTTCAGGTACTTTGTAGAGATTGAAATCTATAATTTTTTCAAGAGAAAGTCTTCCAAAATACCTTCTCCTGGCCTCAAAGTCATCTACACAATCAGCCCAATAATCTTCAGTATCAGCAAAGTGAATGAAACCTAATCTGAGACTTTAAGAAATATATCCCTGATATCAAAGCAAGTTCGAGACTTGAACTGATGGAGAGTAAGAGGAACAATGGTTCTATCAATATTCTGAGAATTAAGGGTTGTTCTACATGCATAATTTCCCAAGGTGATAGGAAATTGAATGCCAACAATCTTTTTATCTTTGCAAGTCCGATGGAGTTTTTCCAATTTCCTAAAAATTTCAGCCAGGGCCATTTTATCATTGTAAAACATAGGAAACTTTAAAAGGGAACCGTCAAAACCAGCCAGTTTGAGTTATGAAAATTTTCTAAATTGAGTGAAGAAACTCCCATATTCAGAGATCAAGGTCTTTGCTTCCTCGGAAAATCTCTGAGTAGTATCTCCTTCCAAAAGCCTCACAATGTACATGGTGAAGGCATCGTTGACTCTCCTAAAATGATGATTGCTGACTTTGAGAGTGAATTTAGGAAAATACTCATATATGGGAGCATACTTCTTATCCTCAATGAAAGAGAAGCTAAGCCATTCTCTAGATGTTGCAATAATGTACCTGAGATAAGAGGACATGTGGAACATCTTTGTTCTTTGAACATTAACCAGCTGTTCTGTTAGGTTTTCACATATTATCTCACCCCAATTCAGATTGTTCTTCCCTTCACAAATGATGTTGATATAGGGACACATCCAAAAATGAAATTCATTTGTAGAAGGCATTCCCATGATCCTAGCCATAAGAGTCATGATGTCTAAAAAAAATTCATTGAAATCAACCCTGAACAATGATTTTGAAATTATGGACGCTCCCTTTTTAGGGTTCTTCAACAATAATTTAGCTACCCTAGCCTTATATCTCTCACTATCCTAGTCAAATAGTGCTTGTGCTTGAGCAATGGTGAGGTTATTGGCCCCTTATACTATTGGGATGCATAGGGCAACATAGATAGCTTCAGGATCTAGTCATGCAACTACTTCACCATGTACATCAATGATCTCTTTGGACTCCGGATTGAAACAAGCCCTGTAAGCAATTCAAGTGTCAACACACTAAACAGAGATAGGAAAACCATTTGCAAATGTAATCTCAGTATTTTTTATCATTTGAGTGATGGGGGTAGGGTTATCACATCCAAGTCTGCTCCAAAAATCATCAAGGTGTAAATGTCGAGCTTCACTGTCACCAATGTTAGGTATAGAGGTTTCTAACGAGGAGAGATAGTTGTGCCCTTGATATTACATCTTCATTGTGATAGAGGCAGAGAGAATATAACCTTTAATGGAGTATTACCATGATCTCAAATAATCCTTATAAGAGAAAATACAGAAGCATAGACACGGGAAAAGATGAGTAGGAAAATGTGAGAAAGAAAGAATAGTTATACCCCTTTATATAGCCACAAATTTACATGAAGGAGAGAGAATTTAACAAATGTGCAATAAATAACCATGCATTGACTTGAAAAGGTGATATGTGGGAAAGTCAAAAAAAAATTCCCAAATGATCCATGGGACATATGGAGACGAGGAACGTGCAGAGCCGATATACCCAATCCAAGAAGAATGCAAAAAAAGTGGGTTTGGGGAGCACAAACAGTCCATGGGAAATGTGGGATGTGTGGAGCCGATTTATCCAATATACAAGGTAGTGCAGGAAATTCAGAAAATCAGCAAACAAGAGGCCTGACAGCACTTGGGACATGCGGGACGTGCAGAGCTGATTTAGCCGACAAGTAAGCGGTGTGGGTAAAGCGGTGAATCGGTGAACGGAAGGCGCGTCAGAACTTGGGACATGTGGGACACAAATTTCTGACTTAGCCAATGTGAGAGAAGTGTGGGTAAAGTGGTGAATCACGGTAGCACTTGGGACATGCGGGACAAGAATGTCTGATTTAGCTTCAAAACACTAAAAATGACCCCAAAGAGTGAAATTTTCTAACTTTTTAAATTTCTCTCTTTACCAGAACACTTTCAAAGGATATTGACTCAAAAAATTGAAATTTGTCTTTAAAAGGGGGGGAATTTTGAGGGTGTCAACAATGTGTGCCGTGCGTTCAACTAAACCCTGTTAATACCCTATCCTACATGCTTTCACCTCATACGCCCTTCCTTAAATAGGTCCCGCGCACCCACACTCCTTCTGGCACTTAGCCAATATTCTAAGGCCCAATAAGCATTGGTGTCTGTGTTGTGATTATGACCCAATTTTGATTATGGGTCATTCTATGATTGTATACCTATACTTTTTCTATATTGTGTAGATTTATATTGTAGCTCTGAGCTATTATAGGGATTATTTGTTCACCTAATGTATGTCCCCCTTGTCTTCGGTGCATGTAATGATGGTACGAGAATGCATCCCAAAGGAGAGGACTTGACACTGAGTTGAATTGTATACCTGCATGGGGTAGGGGATGTGCATGGTAAAAACTAAGGCACGTGCAAACAAAGTAGCTAGATACATTTGTTATTAGAAAAATTAACAAGCATGTCATAGATAAAAAATGTAACAAGAAAATGTGCATATAAGATAGACCACAAAAAATGTGTTTTAAACATGGTACATCACTCACAATGTCACAAGACAATCAAGGCCGAAGCAGCCATAAGCAAGTAAATAATGATCAAACAAGATATAGAGCATAGCCCACAAATAATAGCATACAATGGAAAATAATGTCAAACAAAGTGCATCTAAAAACCATGGTCGCATATAGTCTTGCAAATAAAATGCTACACATGAATCACTCATTAGCATGTTATAAAGATAAAAAGTATGTAAAGACATATATGTATCAATGGAAAATAATGTGCTAGTAAGAATAGGAAGTAGTACATAATGAAATAATAGCACCTATAATGTGTGAGAGTAGTAATGGTTGATGCCCCCAAGAGCCTCAGTGGGACTGGAAAAGGTTGCAGTGCCAACCATCATTACAGCATGTGCAAATCTGTAAGAGACCTGCATTCACTCCAAAATACCAAGTGAATGGGCATGTATGTATGATAAATATAATGACATATTGAGTATCTGAATAGCATAGTAAGTAGAGTGTGTCATGTAAGTAGTATAAGCAAGCAAGAGTAAGTGTAACCAATATATGCAAATGCAGTGTGTGAGTGTGATGGAATGGTATCCAACATGTGAACATGATACGAGTGGCGTACCCCCAGCTGATGTGTATGAGATGACATTCATTTATAAAATACCCCTCAACAATAAATAATGAACCATAGAACAAGAGTGTGCCATCAGGAAATGGTTTGAGAATGTGTGCTAAAAAGAGAGATCATGCAGCTTAGAGTGTGAAGAGAGAATGTGGTGAGGTTCATTTCATATTTAGACCCTCAGTAGTCAAGTATGAACTGTGGAACTAGAGTGCGTTGTAGGGTAATGACGATACATTGTACTTATCAAAGCATTTTAAAGTGCGTATAGAAATGAGTCATGAAGCACAAAGCATTAAGTGTGATAGCAGATGCTAAAGACAATTGATAGTGCTAGAAGGGGGGAATAACAATTCCCCCCAAATGATGAAGAGCTATGTAACAATGTGAAAAGGATTATGGCATGGTGGTGGAGTTTGAAATGTGTCTTGGCCATAAATGTAAGGATTAGCTTGTTTGACAAAGAAAATTGGACGCGGGAGTGAAATAGGGTGGGGAGGGATCTTGAATGGTGGTAGCTTATTTGGAATCGGTAATGTTATAGAGGACTTAAGAGGAGGGGATGGACTAATTTTGAGACGAGGTATCTTAAGCTACTATTGAATTAGAAAATAAGGAACATGAGTGGTTGTTGAATGATTTTCCTTAGACATAGATAGATAAGATTTAGGAGTCCATTTGGATTTAGCAATTGAAGATGAGCATGAAGTAGAATTTTGTGCATCAAATGAGATAAAACCCCGATGCTCAAGGTGTTTAATTCCTTGTTTTCAAGCATAGCAATCATTTTTTGTTATGTCCATTAATTTTTTGATAATTATAAAATGGAAGATCTATGTACTTGGCAAACTGATAAGAAGGATAGCAATGGGTAGTTGGTAAGTTGATCAATTAATGAGTGAGGAGCTCAGGAAGAATATCACGTTGCTTAGCATTTGAATCAAACGTGAGATGCCCTGATAGTGGTATGACATGGGTTTCACTTATATGACCACATGTAGAAGACATAGAACTGAGATGAGGTGTGGAAGGAGAACTAACATGGACTTGAATAGCATCCTTGAGATGTTGGATTTCATATTCAAGAGATGTAATTGTTGTTTACATAGCTTAAATTTTTGCTTGAAATAAACAATGTAGAGATTGAACTGACTCTAAGATGGGGTGATTGGATGGAGGATTAGGAGAAATAAAGTCATTAGATAGACAATTGAAAATAGCACTTACTTGAGTGGGTGACTATTGAGCAGACAATATGCTGTTAAGGAAAGAAAATCCAGAAAGTTCATGCGCAGGAGCAAGGTATACTTAGAGGCACAGAAAGGAACGAGAAAGAAAAGCTCGTGAAAGATGGACTAATCTGGGACTTGGTTGTTTTCATGATCACGGACTATTTTTGGAAGATGGCATGCAGAGAACACAAATGGGATAAAGGCTTGTGTGTCACGCATAGGATATTTTTAAAAAAGAGTTTATCAAGCGCTTTGCATGGGTATAAGTTAAATATAGAATTTCCACTGTTGATTAACTAAAAGAGGCCTATTATTACCACACTTGCATGTGTGACTACTACTGTAAAGGCACATGGATATTTCCAGCATGTGACCTATTTTGGGAATTAGGTAAGTGGTGAAGGGTAAGTCCCCACCCTTATAAATATGCATAGAGTAAGTTGTGAAAGATATACAAAGATACGGATACACAGAGAGATGTATGTGTAGATTCATATAGAACTACTATGGAGTTATGATATTTTTGATGCGTGGATGAGAATTAATGTCAATTATTGTAAGGAGCTTCTGTAAGGTGATTATGTTTAATATAATGGAGTATTATTGTTGAATCAAAGTGTTGAACATGGTTGTGACTAAGTTCTTGCATGGTTGATTTCATTATGACTCTTATTTAAATTCATTATGCTTTAGATCTAGATCTGGAATCTGCTCTATAAAATGTTATGTTATTTCTGGATCTGAATGCATTAACCTGTCATCATATATACATCCTACACAAACAAATCTAAGGAGGGGCATGGTACTATACGTACCTGAAATTATATGGTAGTGCACCACCGGAATGATTTTACACATACCTCAATGATGATATATGTCTCCTTGCAAGGTGTTCAGAATCTAGAAAAGTTCCCCAGGTATACGTTTGTATCCCACATGCCTCGCTCGGCCTCTGCATGCTTTGTTTTACCCTTTGCCCCCCTTTTTCTTTGCATTTAGGTCTTCAGTGATGAGACCGCCACCCTGCCTAGGCGGCGGTCCCGTGACCACCACCCAAGACAA
This sequence comes from Taxus chinensis, assembly GCA_019776745.2. Classification (NCBI taxonomy): domain Eukaryota; kingdom Viridiplantae; phylum Streptophyta; class Pinopsida; order Cupressales; family Taxaceae; genus Taxus; species Taxus chinensis. The sequence continues at coordinate 87,372,414 of CM034148.1, read as the reverse complement.
GGCAGTGGTCCCGTAACTGCTGCCCTGCATAGGGTGGCGGTCCTGTATGCGTTTTCCATATTCTTCCAATGATTGCGTCAAACATAAATCATCCATTTTACCCGCTTTCTTTAACCACTTTGGCTTGCATTAATGTTTTTGGTTCCCTAATAATAGTGTTTTTCCTTTGTTTATAGTAAAAGAGTTCAATTGGGAGTTACCCTCTGGTAATTGCATTTGCTATAAATAGCCAGCTTGTCTTCAAACAAATGGCCCCTCACTTTCTCAATTCTCTTATTCAGTCTTTGAATTTCTTGCTCAGAATTCTACTAGCTTCATGTTTTGCATCAATCATTAGTTTTCCTTTGTTGTTTAGAAGTCATTCAATCTTCTTGTTTCAGTCTTATTCCATTGTTGCTCCATACAATCATTTTAGCATAGAATAGCTTCAATTCTAGATTAGAATTCATTAAAGTTACAGGTTTTTGTTTTGTCACAAGGATAGATTCTAAAAATCTCGGTACACTTGTGTTATATTCCTGCAATAAATCCTGCTAAGAATTGCATAGTCAAGATCTGTTCACTTGCATTATCCCTCTCCTACTTGCATTGTATTCGCTCTATATCTAAAGCTGCCATTGTGCAAATACCATCTTCTATTGATACTATCATATACACACTTTTATGGATTCATGAGGACATGAAGGAATGAGGAGATCACACTGAGGGGATGAAATCACACACTACTGGATTTACTATTGTTCTGTAAACACCATGTTTGAGCTATTGAAGTTCTAGTTACAACATATCAAATAGAGTAGTGAATTATTTTATTTTAGTTAAAAGTTCACTCTCGATATCGCTAGGGAAGCTGTGGGGATTGATAGTTTCTGAGAAATTGTGATTCATTCATCACTTCTAAGGGAGGATCGAGATTATTTCAAATTAAAACAATTAGTTTCTTAGATATTTAGGATAAAATCACAATTACACAGGCAAATAGCCACACCAGGCTACTTTGTTTGTTTTAAATTCTATTGCTAGATTAGTTGTTCATTTTTCTAAATATACTAGAATAGATTCTCTTTAATTTCATTAAAATACATCATCAAAAATACAAAAATAGAAGAATGCTTGCATAGTGTAAATACTTCTTTCGTAATCAGTTTATTAATTTTAGTTAAAAGTTGAATCATTTTGTATGACAATCACAGGACCTACAGAGCCTAGAGAATATATATTTGAAACAATAGTGCCTCAACTGAATCTACCCATGACATTAGCTTATATAGATCAGGACCTTAGAATACAGGTCTTTCAAGCAACAGAAAACCTACAAGCAATTAGTGAACAACTGAGAGGGTTAAATATCAAAGACGACAAAGCTTACACATTTTGGTCAAACCATCCTAACTATAGACTGCCTTGATAAAATATCCGAATGACTGTACAAGGATTCAAAAGAGAGCAAGCAAGAGACCTCCTCGTTGACATAGATACTAGCTTACGCATTCAAGTTGCCAAAACACCTGTAAGGTATTTCGAGAAACTCATACAACTTCTAGTTCTAAACATAGAGGCTGAAAAGGCATACGATTATTAGATAGTTAGAAGAAGGGATTGATTCTTCACATGACCATAACAGGTCCACAACAACCACGAACTCATGGTTATGATCCCCAAGTCCCACAACCTAATGGGCCTGCAAATCAATTAAGTATTGACACCGGCTTACGAACGTTGGTATTTAGATCCTCACCACTCTCTCTAGATATCATAACGTAGTTCTCTGTATTAAATATAGAAGCCAATCAATCTAATATTTTATGGGCTAGACCAAAAAATCACCCATAGTTCACTACAAATCCACTAAGCTGCCTATCACCATTTTTCATGACCTTATCTGGAGATATATACGAAGCTCCCATAGGCCACTTCCCACGTATCCAACAACCAAGAAACAGGATCTCGGTAGAGTTCGACATTGATTAGAGCCTCTGAACAACTATTATATCCGAACGATCCATTACACCAATTCAGGCTATAAGGGCCTTCTTTGCCTTAGATTCACAGATTCCATTATAGTGTATTAAGGATATAAGATTACCCGATTAGCTTGTATGTATCCATTCATATTCAACATTCACCAGCTGTCTTGGCACGACCTTGGGAGGTCAGTTACGAGGAAGAGGTACTTGTAGATTCCCATGCTCGCATGTCACTTTTCCATCATACAAAATTGGTGAACCAGATGTGAACAAGTACACAATCTTCTAATTTAGAGTCAGATTTCTACTTGTTCTTCCAATTAATATGCCTTTCATCTTTTCCACCTTATTAGCCTTCACATCAGCTTCACCACCAAAATTGGTGAACCCAACGTGAACAAATAATTCTTCCTCTTTTATTTTTCATTTCTCTCATCCACCTACACTCTTCCCCATTATTCTATGGGTATTCATATACCCCCCAAATATGTCGGGATATGATGCATATGGTAGACTTCTCTCAGGTCTCAAAACAAACTATAGTCAAATAAATAGACAACCATCACCCTCACTTTCTGCATGAGCTAATAACTATTCAATTAATTACTTGTCATCTCGAACTCCCCCTCACAGAACTAGTTCTAGTTCTTCATTCTGAATCGAGGATTTTGATCATCTTGCACAAACACAATAGCCAGAGGCATCAGGCTCTAATAATATGACATTTACTAGAGATTCCACTTCATCCCCTTGGGTCTTGTTCAGACCACAGATCAGTAGACAGTCAGATCCACTCCCATTTTTAGATGAAGAATACTTAGCACGCTATGCTAAAAGTGAACAACGTTTCTAAAACATGTATCCACTTATAGGGAGTTTGCAAATACAATCTGATACCCTATTCCAAGAAAACACCCCCATTCCTCCACCTATGGGAAATGCCCTTGGTAAGCTTTGTAGGGTAACGATCAATTCATAGCAGTGTATCATACCCCTTTACAACCTCAAGGTATGCAAAAAACACCATTAAAGAAAAACATAGTGTCTTCACCAATAGAGGTAATTTCAGCCTTAGTTGAAAAGGTTAGAGGGCTGGAACTTGCTCAAGCAAACCAAAATTCATATTTGGGGCAAGTAGGAATACCCAACCCTCCGCATCATCTCAGTCAGGTTGACCTCCCTACAGGAATAGGAACGTTAGGCATGCCTCTTCAAAATCCTTATAGTTACCCACAGCAAACACCAACTAGGACCGCATTTTCAAATGCCACTCCAATCAAAAGCATGACACCTCCTGGCTTGGCACCAAACAACCCATACCAGAAAAATTCTCCTCCTTACTTAAACATTTATTCAAAGTCACCACAAGGAGACATGTTCTCTTCTCCCGGGATGTTTGTTCAACCACAGGGATTCCCTTATGTCCCTAAAAATGCATATGCTATGCCATATCAACAACCCATTCCACCTCCCCCCCTCAACAAATGCCATCGATGGTCGAGGCCTATGTGATAGGGACTTATTTAGAATACTTAAAAGAGCCCCTAGACTTCACCATACAAGGTTTTATGCTTCCAAGACCTCTTCCCGATTTACCCAAATACAAAGGGGAAGGTGATCCAAATGTACACATTAAGGCCTATGCCACAGCCATATGGGAGTTACTCCCTTGGGACGGGGTTGTTGCTAAGATATTGCCTAAGACCTTAGAGGGTATTTCCCTTGCTTGGTATTACAGAATACCTAAAGCCTCGATACACTCATTTAAACAACTCATGTCAGAGTTCATCAAAGCTTTTGACATGAACAAATTGTTAAGAACAAGAATCAGGGAATTCTTGCATATTAAATAAGAACATAATGAATCCGCTGCTCATTTTATCCAAATATGGCATACGGTTCTCTACTCATCAGTGAGTGCTCCAAACATGGATCAAATGGAACTATGTGATTTATTCCTTAATTCTCTCAATAGAGAAATAAAGAAAGAAGTCCAGAAATTCCCACTAAGAACTTACGATGAAGTACTCGAGAGTGCTCTCCGAATCAACTACGCAGCGATAGATAGTGGTCGTAAGACATATGGGACAAATGGGAAATCAACCACTCCCAATCAAAACACCGTGGCATATCCTAATACCAGGAATGCTAATCAAGGACCTAAGATCCTTAACAAGAACCATGGAGTTACAACATATGGGGTAACTGACCAAGTTAAAAGGGCAAATGTTGTAAACATTTCACCACCTATTAATAATTAGTGAAATAATAATTTTACTCCAACAATCAACACGGTGGATTTTAATCATCCGCCATGATGACAAAAACAACAACAACAACAAATCCAAACACAAGGTCCAAGTCGAAACCCAGCTGGATATCAGAGTCAAAACCAAAGGCAACAGCCTTAAAATTTTAACTCTAACAACCAGCAACCTTATCAGAATTTTGGGCCACAACAGGTTTTAAATCAACATCCTCGAAATTATAATCCCAATTTGTATTGTGGCTTTCACAAAATTCAAGGCCACAATACTAGTACTTGTCATGACTACAATAAATTCATGCAGTGTTTGCCAGAAGATCAAAAACAACTCTTTATAGATATGTTTTTAGCAAATTCTGTAGTATCCGCGCCAAACACTTATACAGGGGCAATTTCCCCTCAAAATACACCCCTCAAGATCATTAATGATCCACTCCCAAACCATTCTAACAATAACAGGCTAGATCCTAGTAGAACAAACAAGGGTGCTATAACATGAAACAATGATCATGAAGCTTCAACTTCATTAAACCCACCAATTACACCCCAACTAGGAACCGTTGTCAAAATTTCACCCCCCCCCTTGGTAAATTTTGATAACATGCATCAGAATAAAAAATCCCAGGCAGATTGATTGATTCAGAGCAAGCATCATGTTTCTGAGGTTCCCTCAGATGTTTTTCTAACTCTCCTGTCCAGGTTGAAAAGAGCAAGCTCTGAGAAAACGCAGAAAAAAGTTGCAGAAAGCAAGTAGGTTGATCCAGAAAAATTTGTGAAAATTGGCTAAGTCCTGCTCAAGGTCGCCTATGGGACGTGTGGGACAGAAAAACGCGGATCGGCCGAAAAGCCTCCAGGCGGCCCAAATAGCAACAGGGACATCTGGGACAAAAGTACGCGGCGGGCGCGAAAAGCCGATCCGGCCGAAAGAGGAAGAAAAATTGGCTAAGTGTTGCTCAGGACGTTTGGGACAAAAAGACCCGAACCGGCCGGATCAGCCAAAATCAGCACAAACAGTCCGAAACACAATGGGACAAGCGGGCCAAAAAGGCGCGAACCGGCCGGGCAAAAAAGGGCCAGACAGTCCAAAGCAAAATGGGACAAGCACAAATGGACGAACCGGCCGGTTCGTCCGAAATCAGCACAGGGAGCACTAAGCATTTGGAACATCCGGGACAAAAAGACGCGAAGGACGCGAAAGAGCCGGCAGGTCCGAGAACCAATGAGATCGCGCCACGTGTCTCAAGGAGAAAAGTCAAAAAGTCAAAGTGGAAGGTTTGAAGCGCTGACCCGAACCAATGAAATGGCGCCACGTGTCCAAGCTGGGGCCCACAAGGAAATTTCAAAAAGACAGCCCGCCGAAAGACAGAGGAGAGAGAATCACGCGACCAATCAGAGCCCACCACGTGTCATCCAGGTGGCAGAGCGCGGGAAATAGTTCAAAATCCGTTTTTTGTCTGTTCCGTGCCCTAAATCTTCAGATCGCCATATCTTTTGATCCAGAGCTCGGATTTCCACGTTCTTTATATCAACGGAAAGATTATGAGATGCTCTACATGATTCTGGGATCAATCTCGAGTTTTGGTGCATTCTGAAGAGAGAAAATTGAGAAACAGATCTGACGTGTGGTAATGGCCAGAAGCGAAATTTCAACAACCAGTTTTAATGCACATGGGTCGCATTCTTCTTCAGCTTGGCCAGAAGTGATGTCTCAACCACTGATTTTAATGAAGAATGTGTTTTGGTCAATGGTTGGGCTACCTACATGTTTTCCTATGTTTTCTGTCTTCTGGGCTCGACCCATGCAATGTAAAAGCCAGATTTGGCTCTTTTTAAAAAAAAGTTGTTCATTCTTTCTGCTCTGCTCTCCCTTCTTTTCTTCTCTAGGGTTGAAAATGGAGTTCGAACCTCCTCCCTTGCTCTGTAATGGCGTTTTTGCCTCTTATTAATGGAATGATGTTCTGTGCAAACTTCTGAAGCAACAAAACGTGTTTTGTGATGCATCTGTCCATCCTTTCTCGTTTTTGCTTGTTTTCTTCTTGCCTCTCTTCATTGCAGGTATTTGTGCATGTTTGAATGTTCATTCCAGGTCTGGAGCTGTGTTCATGGAGTTTTGGGACATTTTCTGTGTGAAATCTATCCTTGGGCCTGTGATGCATCTGTCCATCCTTCCCATTGCTCACCTCTCTTTGTCCCATGGCAGTTTTGATAGATGTCCAACATTCTCCTTCTCTGGTGTATCACCGTTTTAGTGTAGGCTTTTGCTGTTTTTCCCTTCTCTCTCTCTGTCTCCTTGGCATGGTTAGATTAGGATTAGATTAGCTTACCTGCACTGGAATAGCTTATGGCAGGTAGTTTAGGAGCAGGAACCAGCCTTCTCTGGAGATTCCTCTCTCGGTTTCACAAGTCCCACGCTTGGAGAGAGGTTTCCATGTTGTGCAATCACACTGGATGCCTGAACATCAACCTAGAAGCCTGATGTGCATCCAGGGGTGCTGTGATTTTGCATCAACAGTTTTGGCATGCCCGGTGGGACCTTAGAGGTCTTTCACTTCATCTTTTGCAGGTTGATGTGTTCCTGTGAAGATTTCAGCCTTTGGAGGCACTTGCAAACACATCTGGCGACTCCATCTGGTCAACAACCCATCTCTGAAGTTGCAGACCTTCCTTTCCATTCATTTCCATCCATTTTTCATTCATCCTTCTTTCCATCCCTTTCATTCTTTTCCATTCCATGAAGTTGTGCAACCATGACTTCATTTCCATCATGGAACTCACATTTACAACAACAGCAGTATTTTCCACTTCCAACATGTTTTACAAATCCTCCAGATCAGCATGCATACTCATATGAACCCAGCAGTGCCAAAGTCAGTTTGGCAATGAAGCTTCCCAAGAGCAAGAGTATGCATACAATGAAGACCATCAGATCCAAGATGCTGGTCTGTTGGAGAAAATCCAAAAGATGGAGGTGGGGATGGTGCAGTCCAAGGCTCAAGCACAAATGAAAGCTTTTGGAATTGGTTATGGAGCACCCTGTCCATGGGTGGGACCTTTTCCAAGGCACTACAGCCCTCAGGAGAAACTGGACTTCATGATAAAGATTCTGCCCCAACTTGCACAATGGACAGCAGAGATAGAGGCCTACAGACTTGTTGTTGAACAACCTTGTCAATGGGTAAGTTCTACACCATCATCTGGTTTTTCTCTTTCCATTACTCAAGTAGCACCATCTCATTTAAACTCCCCATCTGCTGTCCCAAGTGTTGAATCCATCTCTCCACCTCTTAGTCTTCCACCCCACCTCGATTCTTCTTTCCTCTTCCCTTCCAAACAGTCATCCCCTCCACAATAGCTAACAGAAACACCCCCTCCTCCAAAGAAACAAGAGGTTTCACCTCCTCCACCACCACAAAAAAATGTAAAATCAGTTGAGTTTCAACCCATTCCTCCTCTTGCATTCCCAAATCCATGTTGGGAGGATGAAAATCAGAATGTCAGTCAAGGAAAACAACAGCAACAAGAGAGGCCAAACAAAGATGAAGAAATTCAAAGTCTGAAGAGTTGGGCTCTTAGATTTGGGATGACAAAGATCCCCTTGATGGTTAAGCCTACAGAAGAGGCTAGGGTTGGAGAACAAATGGTGGTCAGGACTGATTTTGTCGCAGCAGAAGAAGAAGATCTTGCAGTCCCAACTTGTCCTCTAGAGCAGCAGATTGAAGAGTTTGACTTGACAAACTTCATGCTGGAGGAAGAGTTCAATCAAGAGCAAGATTGTCTTCAAACATTGGAGGAAGGAGAAGCTGCCCCAAATCCAAAAGAAGAGGAGCACACCCTAGCTGTGGAGGAGAAAAGTGTAGATCCAAGGGCTTTGAGCACAAAGCTGGCTACAGGAGAACCTTCAGTTCTTCTTTCCACTTCATCTCTCTCAAGTTCTATTACTAAAAAGGAGTTTGATCTCTCAAACTCAATATTGGAGAGTGAAGGAAACTATGGTGGTCAAGTTGCAGATCAAGAGGACACCATGGAGGAAGTTGAATATGAACAGCGGGACAGCAATGAGGCAGTTTACCTGTCAGATTTGGAGGACTGTTTTGATGGAGAAGAGCCGGTTGAGTTTTCACCATTCTCTCTTTCATCATTCACATTCCAAACACAAGAGTCTGCTGTCCTGAAGGAGAATATTCATTTGCAGCAGCTTGCATCTTATAATAGCTCTTTGGAATCAAGATTGGAAGATTTTAATCTTCCATGTTCTTCATTGGAAGAAGAGAAAGGGCAGAAGGGTTCTACCATTGCTTCCACACCATCCATTCAAGGTCTACAAGAAGACTCCATTCTTGGAGTTGAAAATCAGAGATATGGGCATATCAAACGGATCAGACCTTGCCCAATCAGGTATTTGGCTTCATTGGAGCCAAAGGAGAAGCCACAACCAGTCATGCTTGCTTCTGAGCATGAGGATGAGCTACAAAGTACCAAGGATCAGCTACCATACCTCTCCAATCCAAATGCAAAGCAACTAAAAGAGGTATTGGATTTTTCAGTTGACACCTTGATGATTTGGATAGAAGACCAGCTTCTTGTTGATTTTCCATCCATCCAAACAGCCATGATCAGTGCCAAATCAATTGCATGGCTGCCAATTTTGAAGAAAGGAAGCTATTTCTCACAACCAGTTGCAGGGTTTGTTTAGCTTGCCTTTGCTTCCAGCTAGAGTAGAGTAGGTAGATTTGCTTTCAGTAGAAGAAGTGCTCGTGCACACTCTGCATGTTCCATTTGGGGCATGTATGATTTTCAGTTCTGTACATAGTTTTGGTGTTGTTGTTTTTGCTCTGGCACAGTTCATTTCAGTGGTTTTGGTGAGAACAACTCCATGCCCGGTGGTTTCCAAGTGGCTCAGAAGGGGAGATTTTCAAGTTCAGATCAGTTTTCAGGCTTGCTTATGACTCCATGCCCAATGGATTGCTTCAGGCTACTGGTCTTTTCATCTAGCAGGCAGATGACCCCACTGAGTCGCCAAACTGTTGTCAAAATTTCACCCCCCCTTGCTAAATTTTGATAACATGCATCAGAATAAAAAATCCCAGGTAGATTGATTGATTCAGAGCAAGCATCATGTTTCTGAGGTTCCCTCAGATGTTTTTCTAACTCTCCTGTCCAGGTTGAAAAGAGCAAGCTCTGAGAAAATGCAGAAAAAAGTTGCAGAAAGCAAGTAGGTTGATCCAGAAAAATTTGTGAAAATTGGCTAAGTCCTAGCTCAAGGTCGCCTATGGGACGTGTGGGACAGAAATGCGCGGATCGGCCGAAAAGCCTCCAGGCGGCCCAAGGAGCAATCAGGGACATCTGGGACAAAAGTACGCGGCGGGCACGAAAAGCCGATCCGGCCGAAAGAGGAAGAAAAAATTGGCTAAGTGTTGCTCAGGACGTTTGGGACAAAAAGACCTGAACTGGCCAGATCGGCCGAAATCAGCACAAATAGTCTGAAACACAATGGGACAAGCGGGCCAAAAAGGTGCGAACCGGCCGAACCGGGTGAAAAAGGGCCAGACAGTCCAAAGCAAAATGGGACAAGCGGGACAAATGGACGTGAACCGGCCCGGTTCGCCCGAAATCAGCACAAGGAGCACTGTGCCAATTGGGACAGAGGGACGTGCGGGACGCAGATCGCCAAAAAAGCCGAGAGCCAATCAAATCTTGCCACGTGTCCAACGCAAAATGGGACAAGGAAGCCCATTTCGGGCGAATCGGAAGTTTTTGTCCCAAACGGTTTGGGACATCTGGGATAAAAAGGCGCAAAGGACGCAGGAGAGCCAGCAGGCCCGTCGACCAACCAGATCATGACACGTGTCCTCACAAGAGAAAAGTCAAAAAGTCAAAGGGGCGAGTTTTTGAAGCACCGATCCGAACCAATGAAATAGCGCCACGTGTCCCAAGCTGGGGCCCACAAGGAAATTTCAAAAAGACAGCCCACCGAAAAGGCAAAGGAGAGAGAATCACACGACCAATCAGAGCATGCCACGTGTCATCCAAGTGGCAGAGCGCGGGAAATATTTCAAAATCTGTTTTTTGTCTGCTTCGTGCCCTAAATCTTCATATCGCCATATCTTTTGATCCAGAGCTCAGATTTCCACGTTCTTTATATCAACGGAAAGATTATCGAGATGCTATACATGATTCTAGGATCAATCTCAAGTATTGGTGTATTCTGAAGAGAGAAAATCAAGAAACGTCTCTGACGTGTGGTAATGGCCAGAAGCGACATTTCAACAACCAGTTTTAATGCACATGGGTCGCATTCTTCTTCAGCTTGGCCAGAAGTGATGTCTCAACCACCGATTTTAATGAAGAATGCGTTTTGGTCAATGGTTGGGCTGCCTACACATTTTCCTATGTTTTCTGTCTTCTGGGCTCGACCCATGCAATGTAAAAGCCAGATTTGGCTCTTTTTAAAAAAAAGTTGTTCATTCTTTCTGCTCTGCTCTCCCTTCTTTTCTTCTCTAGGGTTGAAAATGGAGTTCGAACCTCCTCCCTTGCTCTGTAATGGCGTTTTTTCCTCTTATTAATGGAATGATGTTCTGTGCAAACTTCTGAAGCAACAAAATGTGTTTTGTGATGCATCTGTCCATCCTTTCTCATTTTTGCTTGTTTTCTTCTTGCCTCTCTTCATTGTAGGTATTTGTGCATGTTTGAATGTTCATTGTAGGTCTAGAGCTGTGTTCATGGAGTTTTGGGACATTTTCTGTGTGAAATCTATCCTTGGGCCTGTGATGCATCTGTCCATCCTTCCCATTGCTCACCTCTCTTTGTCCCATGGCAGTTTTGATAGATGTCCAACATTCTCCTTCTCTGGTGTATCACCGTTTTAGTGTAGGATTTTGTTGTTGTTCCCTTCTCTCTCTCTCTCTCTCTCTCTCTCTCTCTCTCTCTCTCCTTGGCATGGTTAGATTAGGATTAGATTAGCTTGCCTGCACTGGAATAGGTTGTGGCAGGTAGTTTAGGAGCAGGAACCAGCCTTCTCTGGAGATTCCTCTCTCGGTTTCACAAGTCCCACGCTTGGAGAGAGGTTTCCATGTTGTGCAATCACACTGGATGCCTGAACATCAACCTAGAAGCCTGATGTGCGTCCAAGGGTGTTGTGATTTTGCATCAACAGGAACTTGACCCCAAACTAAGATAGTTCGTTTGGTAGAGTTAAACACCGAGCTATCCATAGAAACCATAACAAGAACATGGAATTATTCTTCTCAACCTACTCCGAGTTATCCATTAGAGCCAGACAACAGTCAACAAACATTGGTAAAACCCATAGGCGCCTATGATTTAATTAACAATTTAACCAAAACCTTCTCTCACATCTCCTTTTTGGATTTGTTAAAGAACTCTCCTACCCACAAGGCTGCTCTCTTAGAAGCAATAGTCCTTGGTCATTTAATCAACATCACTCCTCCTCCGCAAACACAATTAAACCATGTATACTTTGACGTTTATCCTCCGGGTTAGCCAGATAGGGATCCTGAGTTTATATTCAATATAAGCAGAATGCCAACAGACGCTAAAATTGCACGAAGAGGTGACCCAGCTTTACATTTACAAGTATGGGTTTATAATAATTATGATAAACGTGTAATGGTTGACGATGGGGCAACAGTTAATATAGTCCCCTTCACTTTTCTTCAAAAGTTAGGATATGGAGAGACAAATTGTTCCACAACGTGAAATACGCTAAGAGGATATGATAGCCTCAAGGCCACTTCAATTGGAACCATAGTTTTTCCAGTCACTTTAGGACCCAAGACAGTCCTCACCGAGTTTTATATTATAGATTGGGAAACCAACTATAATATGATCCTTGGTCGGCCATGGATACACCACATGAAGGCAATCCCTTCCATGTTATTCCAAGAAATTAGATTTTTACACTTAGGGAAAATATTTGTGGCACAAGGTGAACCAAAACCCTTTGATATACACCTAGCTGATTTGAAGAAAAGACCAAGTGTTCACTCCGAGTTTAAACACCCAACAAATCAGCTTGTCAAACCAACTAATTCAAAACCAAAAGAAAAGTTGATACCCGCCACAGAGTTGGAAATTACAAATCCAGCCGACGACATTCCAGTACTCAAAAGTGAGACCAATGTTATAAAAACAATGTCACTAGGGACTACCACAAAAAAATTTGAGTTTCTGGAGAAAGACTTACCAATTCTCCTACCATTTGATTCTATGGGTATGGGACACACCCTGGGAATTTCTTCTCTTCCATCAGACGAAGTTTTTATGGTAGAAGTAACCAAAGCAAAAGAAATAGATATGACAAATATCCCAACATCCATTTTTCCAAGCAAGTATTGGACTCTCCACTTCGATGGAGCTAGATGTCGCTTTAGAGTTGGGGCAGGAATGATCTTTACTTCACCTGAGGGAAAGATCATACCTTTCACCTTTAAATTAAACTTTGAATGTACAAACAATGGGGCTAAATACGAATCTCTCATCCTTAGCCTCATCCTAGCTAAAGAATGGGTGTCAATGACATTAAGGTACTAGGAGACTCGCAACTAGTTGCAAACCAAGTCTCCGAAGTATATGAAACTAGAGCTGAGCATTTACAACTCTATAAAACAGCAGTATTAGATCTAAGTAAGGGATTTAACTTCACATCAATTGAAGCAATCCCACGAGAGTAGAACCTTCTCGCATACTTGATAGCAACCTCAGCTTCCCATTTCACTCAAAACAACGAGTTGGAAGATACAAATTTCACAGTATCACTTTGTATCGAACCATTAGTGTGTAAAATATCAACAAACTCACTCCTGAATCATGGAGAAGCTGAGGATGATTTTTCTATCATGGATCACTTTAATGATGATAGAGTCACTCTCAAATGTCTAAACACCTATGCGGAGCTACACCTTGCTCACCATATAGTTGATCTTTCCTTAATACCACATTCCTCTTTCCATTTTGGAAATCCCATGGTAGAGTCTCCTCCACAGAAGGATCTTGATATCTACGAGATAGAAAATAGAGAAAGCTTGGAACTACCTCCAGCCCCACCTAAATTTGAAGAAGGTAACACTTCTTTAATAGAAGAAACCATTGACATAAACATTGGAACGGAGGAAGAACCAAAAAATTTGAAGTTTGGATCCTCGTTAACTCCGGAGGAGATATAAATACACACCCAAATCCTCAAAAAACATCAAAAGGCTTTCACATTTAACTATAAAGAAATGATGGGCATCGCACCACATGTCGCGGTACATAATCTTGTCACCAAGCCAGATGCAAAACCAATTAAATAGAATTCAAGACCAATGAAGCCAAAAGTGGCTCTCATGGTAAAAGAGGAAGTAATAAAAATTCTCCAAGTGGGATTCATCAAGCCCATTGACTATTCACAATGGGTATCTAATATCGTCCTTGTCCTCAAAAAGAATGGGAAGATACGCATTTGCATAGATTTTCAGGATATTAACAAAGCTTGTCCCAAGGATGACTTCTCATTACCATCCATTGACATTATCATTGATGCAACAGCTAGATTTGAACTGTTGTCCCTCATGGATGGATTCTCAGGGTATAATCAGATTAAAATATATGAACAGGATCGATCCAAAGCTACATTCATAATTCCCTGGGGAACATATTACTTCGTTATCATGCCATTTGGTCTTAAGAACATCGGTGCTACATATTGGCGGGCAATGACATATATATTCCACGATCTTATCCATAAAATTGTGGAATCCTATGTGGATGACTTGTTGGGCAAGGCCAAGAAATGTTGTGATCATCCAGAAGTGCTCTATATCATCCTTTCACGATTAATTGAATATGGCGTCACATTAAACCCAAAGAAGTGCATGCTTGGTGTGACAGGAGGTAAAATTTTGGGCTATATTATATCTTCACGAGGGATTGATGTTGATCCATCCAAAATACGGGTTGTTCTCAAAATGATCCCACCATCAAACGAGTCTGGAATCAGGTCATTTCTTGGGAAACTTGGTGCAATCCGAAGGTTCATCCCAGATTTAAGTTTTGTCATTAATCTAATCAACAATCTATTCAATAAATATTATAGCATTGATTGGACTAAAGAATGCAATGAGGCCTTCTAAGTAGTTAAACACTTCTTATTGTCTCCACCCAAGCTAATGCCTCCCAAACCAGACCGCCCTTTGATCCTATACTCATGAGCCACTCATGTCTCGCTAGCCTCCATGCTGGCTCAAGAAGACAATGATAAACGAGAACGTGCGGTCTATTTCATTAGCCGAACGTTGCTCAATTATGAAACATGTTACACACAGGCAGAGAGAGAATGTATTTCCATAGTCTTTGTAACAAAATGTTTAAGACATTACATGTTAAACCAAGAAACAAGGGTCATTGTAAAAATAGATCATTTACAAACATTCCTTACGCAAAGGTATTTATCTAAAAAGGTCGGGCATTTCATAACCTTAATGGGTGAATTTGAGTTGACATTCGTAAACCAAGAATCTGTTAAGGGACAAATCATTATAGATTGGCTAGCTAACAATCCACTAGATGGAGGCAATCTGATAAATCTGGACTTTCCTGATGAGTGTATATACTTCATTGAAACAAGGCCTCCCATCTCTACATGTCCCTGGTATACTGATATCATCAATTTCATCATAGACCACACATACCCAGAAGGTGCCACATCACAACAAAGAAGGCAGTTACAAATTATTACCACTAAATATGTTGTTTTAGAATAGGTACTCTATCGTAAAGCCTTTGATGGCATGCTTATAAGATGCATCGACACAGAAGAATCCAAGAAGATTATTCATGAATCACACAGTGGGATATGTGGAGGCCACTTTGGTGGTCACGCCACTTCTCACAAAATACATCAGATGGGCTATTTTTGGCCCACTCTCAAACATGACGCAATGGAATTTGTACGTAAGTGCCACAAATGCCAAGAATTCCCTCACGAGATTTACATGCCAGCACAATCCTTATAACCAATAGCGACCCCATGGCCCTTCTCCACATGGATTCTGGACTTGATAGGAAAATTCTCTCCCTCATCAACCGATGGCCATAATTTTATAATTATAATGATGGAATATTTTACCAAATGGGTAGAGGCCATGCCTCTCACCACCATACCAGGTTCGATAATTACCAAATTCGTTCTAAACCAAATCATTTGCAGGTATGGTTTCCCACAAGTCATTATCTCAAATAATGGCACGTCCTTTAAAAATGATGAAATCCATGAGTTATGCAGCAAATTCAAAATAAACCATCACACGGCCTCTCTTTACTGCCCTCAAGCCAATGGGCTAGCAGAAGCGACAAATAAAACGTTAAAGGCTATTCTCCTCAAAACAGTCAAGGAGAACAAGTGAAATTATCATTTAAAACTATATCCGGCCTTGTGGGCCCATCAAACCTTGGTAAGAACACCAATAGAAGCAACTCCTTTCTCACTGGTATTCAGAGCAGAAGCAGTTCTCCCACTTGAGGTTGAAATACCCAATCTTTGTATCTCATTACAAGGGATTTTGGATGAAGAAGCTTACAAGGAGGCACGCCTCTTTCAACTGGAAAGCCTTGATGAGGCTAGGTTAAACACCAAACAACGACACAAAGCCTATGTTGACCGGATGTGCAAGAAGTATAACAAAAAGGTCTATGAGTGAGAAATATATGAGGGAGATCTAGTTCTAAGACTAGACAACCGGATTGATAAGAAAACTGGTGAAGGAAGGAAGTTCCGACCCAAGTGGTTAGGCCCATACTGAGTCATGAAGGACTATGGAAATGGTGCATATCTTTTGTGCACACTAAAAGGTGAGGAATTCAGTGAAATTGTCAATTCCTTGCATCTTAAACGTTTTTACGCATAAGAAATTAGAATCACCACTTTTACATTATAGCTACCTACATTGCATCAGTCATTTAGTTGTTTCATTCTGTCCACTCATTTTGTAAAAATTGTAGTCCAGGAACTTACTCTTAAGCAATTTATTACAAATTTTTGAAAGTATTGGCAAAAGCATTCAAATCACATCTCTTCAAACATCATCAAGTATTTTCAAATCTTCTCATCAAGTTTGACAGACAAGTATTGACAAAAACCATACCAATGCCTGCATACTTGGTTTTTCTCTTTCTTTCTACTAGGTGAAGTTGTCCTTGCCTACGGTCAGTTCTAGAAGCTTCTTGGTGTCACATCTATCCCTCTTAAATCTCTTTAAAAGAAAGGATATCCCAAAGTCATGGATTAGAAATGTCAAAATCAAATGGAATCAAAAGCACCAAGCAAACAAAATATTTTATTTTACACACTTCTTTTCCCCACCAACCTTCGGTGATGAGCCTGCATCTCTTACTAGTGGTGCAAGGTTGGGAAAGGAAAGAAGTCCCTTACTCACCTATATCTTGCCTTTGGTGAAAAACCCATGCTTCTTACTAGTGGCATGAGGTAGGGTGTAGGGGGTCCATTCACACAAATTAACAAATCTTGGTATGCAAAAAGTATAAATCAAATTATATTAAGAGAAAACAAATGTCCAAATTCCAAAGAGATCAAATCCTCAAAACCAGATTTTGTCAACCAGGTTGCCATTTATGAATCTAAGTCTAGATAAAATAGAAAGTAAGTGGCCTTCTAAGCTTGGTGGTAGTTTTGAGTAGGGTAAGTGTGTAGGTCTAAGTTTGGTTTATGTTACTGGTTTGTCTATCTCTCATTGTTCCATTCAGTCAAACTCATATAACTTGTGTCATTCCTAACTCTTGGTGTTGAGCCCTCACATCTTACTGGTTGCGTGGAATTGGGATTGGGGAAAGTTCATCTCTTTATCACTTTACATTCATCATGTTTTTCCAACATAAGAAGAAATTACATATATTTCCCAAAGAGGTCAAAAATTCAAAGCTACCATATGTTTATATCATCGCATATCAGCATTACAAAAGCATAAAAAAGAGAACCATTCTACTCAACATTTGTTATCATTTGTCATCCATTGCATACATACTAAAAAACATGAAAACAAATACTCTACAAACATCTAGTGGAAACAAGTCATGAAATTCTAGGTACCAAGATTCTAGATCCAAATATATATATATATATATAATCAAGTTTCATATAAAATGCCATCATGCACTAGACATGGTCAAAACGCTCAATGAGCTTGAAAAGTACAAAAACACTCATATAGATATCTGACAAAATACTACAAGAGTGGCCTCTTAATCCCTATGGGATCCCCCAAAAGGCGCACGACCACGTCTAGGACTCCGGCTATGCTGGCCCTCCGAATGCACTGAGGGCTCATGATCACGGCCAGTAGCTGTCGTCTCGCTATGAGAATGACTCCTCCTCATCACGCGCTCGGCCATCCTATATCCAGCTACCTCAACGCGGAGAGAATTCATGATCTTTTCTGCATGCCAGACAGAGGTGAAAACATCGGTGTGCCTACCGACTGCTGAAGGCTCCCCCACATCTACAGATAGCTCAACATAAGTCTTCTCCGAGGGGAGTAACAAGGTATCTGTACATACTCGGTGAATCAAGTCTCACCACCCATCAACAGTCGTTGTAAGTAAAGGAGAAAAACAAGTTAGAAAACGATCAAAGATAAAACCAAGAGTAAACAAAACAAAAATAAATAACGACTAAGACAATTCTAACTAAAAAAAAATGTCAAGAGAAGAGTGACAACTCACTCGGATCTTCGAGCCTCCAAGAAGGATCTTTAGGATCGGTGCCTGCCATTGATGCCACCATTGACTGGTGTCCCCTTCCCACGTCTGAGGAAATGTGACGGCCTGTAATGGACTCACCATCTCCACCTAACTCTTGAGAGAGTAACTCCTCTGAGACTAGAGTCACCCTCTCTGCGCTTTGCTCTACCCTCTCGGCCCATAGGATCTCCTGAGTATCATGCCACTCAGGATCACTATCATCCCCCACCCATCTCACTGATCTCCATCTCCTCTGTCTCTCCCCCAGTGAACTCCTCAAACTCAGTTTTCACGGCAATGGGCTCATCGCTACTATGGGCGGGACTGGTGGCAATCCGAAGTAAATGTGACTGAGGAGCACCGGCTCTCCCTCGAGCACGTACTACCCTCCTAGCCACAATGGGAACACCAGGAGTAACAATAGTCCAACCTCGGCCTCGAGGACCTCCCCGAGCCTCATGGATAGATCTATACACTAGCCCCACTAGAGGAAACATGTCAATATAGGGGAGACCGAACTATTATGGTACTCTATCAAAGCGATGGATCTCCAACTTCCCCGCCCTGTCTACCAGCTGACTGGTAATCTGACAAGCAATCAATGTAATAGTCTCCTCTCCCCATACCCCTGCCATGGCCTGATAACAAGTGGCCTCCATGTCTGCAGTGGTCAAAGAGGCCACTGGCTGGTGGGGTGATCTAAGAACTATCATCCTTGTCCACCTCGCTTCCCTGACGGCCCCAGGATCCTCTACCCCTACACCTCTCCCATACAGGGTGATATGCTTATACACCCAACTCATAAGAAGATTCAGGTGGCTCAATGACTATCCATGTAGTCAGACCACCCTGTACAAATCATGGTAGGTAGTCTTGAGGATATCTACTCCCCAAGCGTAGACATGTCCATGGCCCTCAATCTGTGTAATAATGGGGGCCCAGCAATATAAGAGGGTGTCCCCTCCCTTGTCCCCAATTATTCTTGATGCAAGGATGCCCATGATGGCCTTGTGGAGAAAAGGAATGTTTGACTCAATAATGGAGCGTATCCTCACTCCCTTCTTTGATCCCATCGATACAACTACATCCCCCATGTAGGTAGCCCTTTGAACCACCTGGGATCTCGATACTGTTGTCTTAAGAGACAGCCACCACCCAAGGATCAGAACACCCAGTATACAGTAAACATCCTCCATGGTGATGGTCCACTCACCCCTAACTCTTGGAAATTGGAAGGTGTTCTGATCTGTATCCCAGTATGAAAATGAGTCACATAGTATGTGACTGGTAGCTGCAACGTGAGGGACCTGTGCAATCCTCCAAATGCCAGCCCTCTGAAGAGTATCTCGCTCTGCCTGGGAGAGTGCCTCTAACACTGTTGGGATCCAATCACACTCCCTCTCTCCGCTCCATCTAATATACTCTTCCTTCTTCTGTGTATACCCAAAAACACAAAAAAGGAGTGAGCTAGTATCAAAATCCAATTGGAAAGACTATTAAGAACAAGTAAAAATGTTAAACATGTAAAAATAAGTTAAGTAAAGTATTGTTTTGGCCCTCTGTCGCAAACCTCCACCCTGTGCAGAGCGGCGGTTCCATAACCGCCACCTTCTAAATAAGCAAATGCACCATTTTTGCTAAAATAAAAACCCTATGGGCACTCCCCCTAGAGACACATTTAAAACTAGCATTTTCAAAAATACCCCCCCCCAAGACAAAGATTTTATCATTTCTACATTTTAGGTTTAAAAATAATAAATTGAGAAGAACTAACCTGAGAATTTATGGGTCGATGTTCCTCTCTCGAAGGCATGATCGCTATCTCGCCATGAACGTTTTGACTATACTCTCATCGAAAACCGTCACCGTGGGTCCCAGAGCTCAAAACTATCAAATCAATCCGCATAAATGAATAGTGAAATGAGCTTGTTTATATATATATATATATAGCCTTTTAAATTGATTTTCAATGTCTTTCACAGGGTCGGAGCATCGACAAAGGTAAGTTCTAAACCCCGCATAGATGGTAAGTCCTCATTTCATATCAGTTTACTCTTATTTCTCAATTTATTTTATCTATCTGCACTTGAGTCCCCTTTTTCATTTTTATAGATAGCAGGACTTTGGATGGCGACTTTCCAACACACAGGCGTGTCAGGTATAACTCCTAACTCTCATTTTGGGACCGCCATACTTAGATCCACCGTTTTATGCCTCTTCATGGCTAAGATGCTTCTTCGAGGGGGCAATATGTACATACCCAAAATTTTAGGGTACTACACCACCGGAATGATGTTACACATACCCCAATGATGATATAAGTCTCCTTGCAAGGTTTTCAGAATCCAAAAAAGCTCACCAAGTATATGTCTGTATCCCGCACGCCCCACTCAGCCTCCACATGCTTTGTTTTACCCTTTGCCCCCCTTTTTCTTTGTAATTAGGTCTTCAGTGACGAGACCGCCGCCCCACCTGGGCAACGGTCCCATGACCACCGCCCAGGACAGGGCGGCGGTCCCGTAACCACCACCCTGCACAGAGCGGCGGTCCTATACGTGTTTTCAAGATTCTTCCGATGATCATGTCAAATGTAAATCTTCCATTTTACCCACTTTCTTCAACCACTTTGGCTTGCATTAATGTTTTTGGTTCCTTGGTAATAGTGTTTTTCCTTTGTTCATAGTAAAAGAGTTCAATTGGGATTTACCCTCTGGTAATTGCATTTGTTATAAATAGCCAGCTTGTTTTCAAACAAATGGCCCCTCACCTTCTCAATTCTCTTATTCAGTATTTGAATTTCTTTCTTAGAATTCTACTAGCTTCATGTTTTACATCAATCATTAGTTTTCCTTTCTTTTTTAGAAGTCATTCAATCTTCTTGTTTCAGTCTTGTTCCATTGTTGCTCCATACAATCAGTTTAGCATAGAATAGCTTCATTTCTAGATTAGAATCCATTAAAGTTACAGGTTTTTGTTTTGTCACAAGGATAGATTCTAAAACTCTCGGTACACTTGTGTTGTATTCCCACAATAAATCCCGCTAGGAATTGTATAGTCAAGCTCTGTTCACTTGCGTTATCCCTCTCCTACTTGCATTGTATTCGGTCTATATCCAAAGCTGTCATTGTTCGAATACCATCTTCTGTTGATACTATCATATACATGCTTTTCTAGATTCACGAGGACGCGAAGGAATGAGGAGATCACACTAAGGGGATGAAATCACACACAACTGGATTTACCATTGTTCTGTAAATGCCAGGTTTGAGCTATAAAAGTTCTAGTTACAACATATCAAATAGAGTAGTGAATTATTCTACTTCAGTTAAAATTTCACTCTCGATATCACCAAGGAAGCTGTGGGGATTGATAGTTTCTGAGAAACTGTGATTCATTCCTCACTTCTGAGGTAGGATCGAGAGTCTTTCAAATTAAAATAATTAGTTGCTTAGATATTTAGGGTAAAATCACAACTACACAGGCAAATAGCCACACCAAGCTACTTTGTTTGTTTTAAATTCTATTGTTAGATTAGTTGTTCATTTTTCTAAATATACTAGAATAGCTTCTCTTTAATTTCATTAAAATACGTCATCGAAAATACAAAAATAGAAGAATGCTTGCATAGTGTAAATACTTCTTTCGTAATCAGTTTATTAATTTTAGTTAAAAGTTGAATCATTTTGCATGACAATCACAGGACCTAGAGATCCTAGAGAATATATATTTAAACCAATAGTGCTTCAATTGAATCTACCCATGACATTAGCTGATATAGATCAGGACCTTAGCATACAGGTTTTTCAAGCAACAAAAAGCCTATAAGCAATTAGTGAACAACTGAGAGGGTTAAATATCAAAGACGACAAAGCTTACACATTTTGGTCAAACCATCCTAACTATAGACTTCCTTGATAAAATATCCGAATGACTGTACAAGGATTCGAAAGAGAGCAAGCATTTGGTCACGATCCTTTAGTTCCACAACTTGACGCAGGAGACCTCCTCATTGACATAGGTACTAGCTTACGCATTCAAGTTGCTAGAACACCTGTAAGGTATTCTAAGAAAATCATACAACTTCTAGTTCTAAACATAGAGGCTAAAAAGGCATACGATTACTGGATAGTCAAAAGAAGGGATTGATTCTTCACATGACCATAATAGGTCCATAACAACCAAAAAATCACGGTTGTGATCCCCAAGTGCCACAACCTAATGGGCCTGAAAATAAATTAATTATTGACACCGGCTTACGAACGTTGGTATTTAGATCCTCACCACTCCCGCCAAATATCATAACGCAGTTCTCCGTATTAATATAGAAGCTAATCAATCTAATATTTTCTAGGCTAGACCATAAAATCACCCATAGTTCACTACAAATCCACTAAGCCGCCTATCACCATTTTTCATGACCTTGTCTGGAGATATATACGAAGCTCCCACAGGCCAGTTCCCACCTATCCAACAACCAAGAAATAGGATCTTGGCAGAGCTCAACATTGATTGGAGCCTCTGAACAACTATTATATCCAAATGATCCATTACACCAATTCAGGTTAGGAGGTCCTTATTTGCCTTAGATTCACAGATTCCATTATTTCATATTGAGGATATAAGATTACCCAATTAGCTTGTATGTATCCATTCATATTCAACATTCATCGTCTGTCTTGGCACGACCTCAGGAGGTTGGGTATGAGGTAGAGGTACTTGTAGATTCCCATGCTCACATGTCACTTTTCCATCGTATAGGTACCTTTGTGCACTTCGGGTGAGTGCTCAATCTAGGTTGAGTGATGTGTCAACACGCCTGGGTGGTTCTTGGTAAATTCTAGGTTGTATCATTGGTTCCATTGTTAAGACCTCTTTTTAAGTTGTTTCTAGAATGGTTCATGATGAAGATGTATTGGTTGACTCTAACAAGTGTTGAGGAGTGGATACATGATCTAGAAGAAGAGTACGCACGGAGATTCAGCACTAGATATGAGTTTGATGCACGCACATGGGTGGAGCAGTATTTGTATGACTGTTTGTATGAGAGCTTCTTCATTATCTTTCCAACAGAACTGTATGATTTTATGGTTGCTTACGTTTCTAAATGGAACTGGAGATAACGCACACTTGTTTGGATGCAGGAAGAATTTCAAGCCCTCTATGATGTTGATCTAGTTTGGACGTATGTTGTGGATACCTAGTTTTGTGTCATCTTGAATAGTTATATTCTGGAGTATTCTTGTCTAGAGGTAGCCAAATTTCAATTTCTATGGTATCTAAGGGGAACCTATTTACAAGGCATTCCACTAGTGATCAAGATTTTAATGGTAACCCAGAACTTGGAATACAAATCGATGGCTAGCTAAACCTCACCACACGTGGGGTCAAGAACAGGATTGGGGAAAGATGGCAGACTTAGCAGTAGTAAGGCAGAGCAAAGAAAGGTGGCTTAAGTATAATGAGGCACACGAGAGGGAGATAGAGAAGCAGCGTAACATTACAGAGTAGATGGAATTGAGGAGGGAGATGGCTCGTGAAGAATTTGGAGCTCACGTGGATGACGTGGAGCTAGAGCATCAAGAACTCCCCCATCTGGTAAATCATGATAGGGAACCCTCTTCGGCCTCACAAGGAAGCATGCCAGCAGAGACGACCTGGGCCGCGGTAACACATCTGAACCTACTTGGAAACCTAGCCCTTGTGTTTAGTTTTCTAGTATCTAGTACGACAAGCAGTCATCAAGCTAATTTATGAATTGGGAGAGTAGGAGTAAGTTAGGTAGCAAGTACATCAATGGCAGGGCATACATCTTCATTATTGTTTGGAGGTAATTTTTCAGGTGCATCATCCACATAGAATGTAAGCGCGCAGAATGTTGGATTCACTTTTGGGATTGGTATCACTTCACATACCATAGGGGTCCAGTATAATACCATTGTTGGGGCACATGGAAGTACATCTTCTGGTCCTATTCCAGCCACATGTGGAGGATCAGGAGGTATAGGTGGTTCTAGCTCTGGTGGATCTGGTGGTTCTATAGTTAGAGGAAACACAGGAGGTTCTAGATCAGGTGGGTAAGGTTCACACCAAAGCCAAAATATTTATATGGAAATGTCTCTTTGTCTTCTAGATTATAGGAGCATAACGGATGCTATTGAACACGTGCACATGTGTGAAATATTGTGGCACGCAAAAGGGATCACAGCTTTTGAGTGCAAGGCAAGCCAATTTACAACTATATTACAGGGACGTGCACACAGTTGGTACAGGAATTTTGACCCTGATCAAACTTGCATGGATTATACAACAATAAAAGATGTATTCTTGAAAGAGTTCTATATCCTTGAGTTTGAGCAGAAGAGTATAAGCGCGCTCAAGGATATTAAACAAAGCACTACTGAGAGTGTCTAGGAGTATGATGCCCATTTCAAAACACTTTTATCTAATCTTTCCTATGATATTCACACAAGCCAGCATGCATAATGGTTTGTTGGAGGGCTGATTAAAGCTTTTAGAAGGGCACTATCACATAAGACATACATTGATCCTGTAAATCACTTGAAGCATATTTACGCACTAAGGTAGTTGGGAGTATACACACTGGCATTAGCTCATTTTTGGAGGCACAGATTGTAGCTATGGCAAAGCAGTTAGAGGAACTATCAAAGAATTCAGCACATGAGACGCGTTCGAGGATTTGGTGTATAGATTGTGAAGTGGAAGGTCACACTAAGGATAGTTGTCCCCGTAGATCCGTACGCTCATTATTGTTGTACTGTGAGATATTTCATTTGAACCATGATGTTATCCACTGCCCATTACTACAACGTGCGATAATAAAGAGTGTATCCTACTATTATAATATTTTCTGCTCCATAACTCATGATACAAAGGATTGTAGATTGATTGTTCAAATCCATGATGCTATAGATATTGGTGTGAGACAGAAAAGCGTATCAGATAATTTTAAAGGCAAGAATGAGCACCAGGATCGGGATCATAATAAAACGCACTATGATTAGAATGATGGGTGTTTTGAAGGAGGTCATGGAAGAGGGCATGGATACCATGGTGGATTTAGAGGATGAGGCCGTGGTGGTGGACGAGGTGATTTTCCTCATGGGACATGCTAGACATGCAAATCTCCTAACCACTATAGGCATGAATGTCCCTAGAATATTACATGTTCTTTCTGTGGAAAGAATCATAGCTATGAGGAATGTCCATACTTGTATGAACACCTTAGTAAACAACATAAATAAGAGAATAAAGGTGCAGGGATGGTTTGGATCCAACGCACGGTGGAAAATCAGTGGATGCCCAAGTTAACACCAAAACCTGAGGCATTAACTATAAAGATTACCACACGTGTTGAAGTGGCACATGCCAAAGAAGCATTACACCAGAATCCTGCCATTACTAAGGAGGAGGTTCTACATGTGAGGTACCTAGATCCTACCCATTAGAAGGAGGTTTATCAAGATACCATGGAGGTCCTCATAAATCTTCAGGGTGAAATACAATGTTTAAAAGAGAAATCACGGAAGATGGAATAGAAGAAAGAAGCAGGGAAGGTTCCATCAGATATTAATGACGTAAGATAGGTATGCAAAATATTGCGCCAGGAGAATATCATTTCATTGTTAGGGAATTAGATGAAGGGAAACACTCCACACACAAGTACTAAGAATGGACGGCAGATCTTGCATGCAAATCTTCCACCTGATAGCATAGACTACGATAAGGAGATAAATTTGAATGTTGTTATTGACGGATGGCTTTTGAGTAATATCTTGATTGGCACATGCACGTAAGTCAATGTTCTTGTTAGTGCAAATTCACAACACCCCTGGATGTTGATCAGATTTCTAGGTTGATCATACTAGCATCCAGTGTGATCGTACAACATTGAATCCTTTCTCCAAGTATGGGACTTGCAAAAATGAGAAAGGAATCTTCAGAGAAGGCTGGTTCCTATTCCTCTATTCAGATGCACACGAAAAATGTAGAGGGTTTACTCAAAGTCTAATCTAACTTGCCAGGGAGACAGGGTAAGAAGATTCTGAAAAATAAACCTAAACTAACGAAGGTGATGCACCGAGGAATGAAGAACACCTATCTTGCCAATAAACACAAGCCATTAAAATGTGATGCAAGATCATGCACAGATAACAAAATTTGCAGTGAAAGATCAGGAGGATGCAAATGAACACAGAGAGGGTTGAGAATCATTCACAGACATGCATTACTTTCTCCAAAGATTGATATAATACACTACAAAATGCCAAGAGGTAGAATCACATTATAGTTTTAAATGGGAGGTTTGAACTCCATAAATTCACCTGCCAAAGAGAAGAAGGGAGGGCAAAACAGGAATGTTCGACCTTTAAAAAGAAGCCCCTCTTTACAATTTATAGGAAGAATGAGAGAGGAAAGAGAGAGGAAAGTTAGATCTACCCCAACCACTTCTAGGTTGCTTTTAATTTATCTCATTATGGCGGTGGGTGAGAACCCTGGCAAAAGCGGCGAACTGTATTTTGCATTAAAGTTGGTTGTTGAAACATCAGTTCTGGACATTACCACGTGCTAGAGACGTTTCTTGATTTTCTCTCTCCAAACTGAACCAAAATGCAAGATTGACCCTAGAATCGTGTAGAGAATTTCACCATCTTTCCATTGATATAAAGAACGCAAAAAACTGAGCTCTGGATCAAAAGTTATGGCAATCTGAAGATTTAGGGCGAAAATAGACCAAAAACGGATCGGCGGGAAAATATTTGAATTTTTCCCGCACTCTACCACTTAGATGACACGTGTCAGGCCCTGATTCGTCTGCAAGTTCATCCTCTGAAAATTCCTTTCAGGCCTTAAAACTTGGACACGTGGCACTATTTTATTGGTTCGGGCCTGAGGGGCGCATTTTTACCTTGCACAAAACACTTAGCAACTTTTCAACCTTCTGACATGTGGCACGTTCTGATTCATTGGCGGGCCTCCTTGTCTCTTTTCAGCCATTTCACCTTTTCACATCCCGCGTGTACCTTTGTCCCGACTGTCCCAAATGAAAATCTCCTGCTTCGGCTGATTCGGGCTTCCTTGTTCCTGTTTGAGGTGAAGACACGTGGCGAGATTCCATTCGTTGGCGGCTCTTTTGGCTTTCCATGTCCCACGCGTACTTTTGGTCCAACTATCCCAAACTATCTGGGACAAATATCTCCGAACCGCCCAAAATGGACTGACTTGCACCAAATCGTCCGATCTGTGTCCTGCGCGTACCTTTGTCCCAACTATCCCAAACCGCACGAAACAAAAGACTTAGGCAATTTTTTCTCTTTCGGCCGATTCACCTTTTTGCGTCCCGTGCACCCCAACATCCCAACTGTCCCACAGACCGCCTGGACTAGGACTTAGCCAATTTTCTTAATTTTTTCAACCCCAAACTTGGTACAACAAACCTCAGTACGACCCGAACCCTTCAGACCCGAAATGCCTTAACACAGTCCTGCAACCTTATTTTTTGCATTTCTTCCATTTTCTCAACCTGTTGGGATTTCTTCTTGGGTGGGGAGTTAGAAAAAGTCTGAGGGGACCCCGGAAAACATGATTTTGGGCCTCGAATCAATCTTACTTGCTCGGGACTGAATAATCCGATGCATGTTATCAAAATTACCCTGGGGGGTGAATTTTGGATAACAGTTCTTACTTTAGATGCATGGGTGCAGAAGGGGAGACCTCCATTGCAGTCATCCACCAATGTGTTTTTTATGGCTAATCAGAATAAGGCCACTCCCATAGGAGTTCTGAAAGATGCATCCATCACTATACAAGGGGCTAAATTCACTAGGGATTTTTAGGTATTAGCACTTGCAGAAGTAGACAGTTTTCTATCTCTGTTTAGGCACCCGTGTTATTACGCAAATAACGTTGATTTATGGTTCGATAAGGGATACATCAGTTTTGAGAATAAGGAGGAACAAGTTGTAATCCCTTTAACATATGGGAAATCTACACCGTATGTTAAGCATTTGAGTGAGGAGGATTTAAATAGGATCTATGTACACATCATTCAAGACCCGGAGGTTATTGAGCCATCAAAGGAGGGCATCCTTCAATGGTAAGATGTAAAGTCTATTAGTGACACTATGAGTATTGTTTGTGATAATTGGGATCATGGTACTTATGAATTGGTAGGGCATGAAGTAAGAAGTGTGATTGCATGGAAAAGTGGACTTCATTCTATTAGAAGAATAGGTAATTCAGTACCTCAGTATATTGGAGAAGAAGATCTTACATTATTCTTGCAAGCCCTAGAAGAATATTGGACAGACCAAGTTGAGAGAAGGAAAATGTTAGCATATACCCTATGCAGGATAGCAACGCACTGGTGGATGGTTCACAAAGATAATCTTATGGAATGGAATGAGATCAGGATCACTCTATCTACTCGATTTTTTAGGAGCAATGCACCTACTCAAATCTACACTTATCATGGTAATCAACATGTTCAGCACCACATTCAGCAGTGTGAGAGACTCTGGACAGAGGGTTAGGAAGCATACCACCTTCACTCTTGGTGCACAAATTTTATTCCACTCTACAAGGATGTGCACTCACTTGGTATGTATATATGGAGCTACATAGAGAAACTTGAAATTGGCAGGATTTGATTACACGAATGGTCCAGAATTTTGACTACTTCTATACTAAACCTCCAGTAGAAGAGGCATTAAAGGTTATAAATCTCTAAACTATGGGAGATAGTGCAAAAGTGGAAGAACTCATTCAGGATTTATTTAGTGAGACATATTTTGGAGTGTGTTTTGACAAAGAAGAAGAAAAAGACTCCATGTTACTTCAGCACGCTTGCTCTAAGAAAGAAAAAGGCAAGATGGTCAACATAGTGGATGATGAAGAAGTAGAAAATTTGGATGTCGATCATTCAATAGGAATGCGCAAAGTCTTGGAAAGTGTAGAAATAAATACATGTGCATATCATGAACCTATGAGGACAAAGAAAGTGAATATTGGCACGGATAATGAACCTAAGGAGGCCATAATTGGGGATTATTGGTCTTACTCTGAAGTGGCCAAAATCATTGAGTTACTATGGGACTTTCAGGATCTATTTCCTAGGGGATATCATGAATTAAAAGGCATACATGAATCATTGGGAGAGATGAAGATCAAGCTTAAGGGAGGTGCATGACTGGTCAGGAAGAGACCCTATAAAATGAACCCTAACTTACGAGTTAAAGTTAAGGAAGAAATTGAAAAAATGTTGAAATATATCATCATCAAGCCCCAAGAAGAATATGAGTGGGTTAGTCCTATGGTTATCAACATAAAGAAGGATGGTCAGATTCAGATTTGTGTGGATTACAAGGAACTAAATGTTGCATGTGTAATTTGTCCTTTTCCTACACCCTTCACAGAAGAAATATTAGAAGGTGTTGCAGGGCGCGAAATATATTCTTTCATGGATGGATTCTCTAGGTATCATCAAGTCAAGATTACATAGGAGGATTAAGAGAAAAAAACCTTCGCCACTAAGTGGGGAAGTTTTACATATACGGTGATGTCGTTCGGTTTGAAAAACACGCCCATTGTATTTTTGTGCATAGTTGTTCAAGCATTATAGGATTTCATCCACAACTTTTTGCAGGTTTACTTGGATGATTGGATAGTTTATGGACTTGTTAAGGATCATTGTGAAAATCTGTGATTAATGTTTGAAAGATGTAGACAGTTGATTATTTCTTTGAACATCAAGAAGTGTGTATTTGCTACACCATTTGGTAAATTTTTAGGGCTTATTATCTGCAAGGATAGTTTGTTGGTTGATCCAGCTAAGGTTGCAGTTATAATAGGCCTAGAAGAACCTACAAGTAAAAATGAGGTGCACGGATTCTTATGTCACACTAGGTATGCTAACATTTTCGCACCCTTGGAAGAATTACTAAAAGGAAAAGGGACATTTTATTGGGGAGAACCGTAGCAGCATGCAATCGAGACATTAAAGGATAAAATTACCACAACGCCTATTATGTATTTTCCTTTGTGGGACCAACCATTTCGTGTACATGTGGATGCTTCTGGCATGGCCATTGGTGCGGTTTTGGCTCAGCCTGAAGAAGGTATTATAGATCATCCTATCTATTTTGCTAGTAGAAATTTGACCCCTGCAAAACAAAATTATACAACTATTGAGTGTGAAGCATTGTCCATGATCTATGCACTGCAAAAATTCAGAAAATACCTAATAGCAACACCATTTGTCTTTTACATTGATCACATGGCATTGAAATACTTGATCAATAAGCCCGTCTTACAGGGATGAATATGTTGATGGGTGATCTTGTTCTAAGAATTTGATTTTACAGTTGTGGTTAAACCAGGGAAAAGTAACTCTGGGCCAAACCATTTATCAAGGATACAGTCAGGGGAAGTCACACAAACAATTGAAGACACAATGTCAGAATCCCAGTTATACAAGTTACAACACACGCCTTCAAACTTGGATGATATTGTTGTTTTTCTACAGATAGGTATAGCACTAGAGGGATTAAAGGCCTTAGAAAAGAAACAACTTGCCATTCGTGCGGCACCTTTTATGTTGATCAATAGTGACCTCTACAAGTTAGGTAGAGATGAAGTATTGCACCAATGTGTATTGGAGCATGAGTGCATAAATATTATGGAGGAGGATCATGGTGGTATTGTAGGTGGGCACTATGTAGGTGATGCCATTGCGCGCAAGATTCTACTCACTGGATTGTGGTTGGAGACCCTGTATAAATATTACAAGGCATATTGCAAGGTGTGCGATCATTGTCAACGTCTAGGAAAACCAAGGCAAAGAGATGAAATGCCTTTAAGACCTATTTCTAGTGCAGAACCATTTGAAAAATGGGCTATAGATTTTATGGGTCCTATTTCACTAGCTGTGCGGAGGACTGGATCACGCTACATGATTACTTGCACAAATTATCTCACAAGGTGGGCAGAAGCAGCATGTACCAAGGATTGTACAGCAACAACAATAGCCAAATTTTTATGGGAAAAAATTCTTACAAGGTATGGATGCCCGCTAAGTTTGACAAGCGATAGGGGCACACATTTTTTGAATGAGACAATCATAATATTATTGGATGAATTTATGATTGTGCACCATAAAAATACACCCTATCATCCTCAGGTAAATGGAACTGTTGAGGCCTTCAACAAAATTTTAATCCAGGCATTGACAAAAAAAAATTATGCTAGAAGGAAAGATTGGGATGACAAATTTTTTGTTGTGCTTTAGGCATATAGAACAACATATAAAAGGTTAAACAAGGCCACACTGTTTTAGTTAGTGTTTTGCGTAGAATTAGATCTTCCTATGGAATTCATACTACCTTCTTTGTGTATTGCGCATGCTGGAGGACTAGTTGATGAACAAGAGTTAGAAAAATGGATTGAAAGGTTGATCAAGTTGGATGAGCGACGAGCCATAGCACGTTGGAGTCAAAAACAAGAAAAGGCCAAGTAGAAAGCATGGCATGACAAGCACATCAGGGATAAAAAGTTTGATATTGGACATATGGTGCTTCTTTATGATTCAAAATTTTTGTGCCATCCAGGAAAACTCAAAGTACATTGGCTAGGGCCGTATGTTATCACACACATACTTGAAACAGACACTTTCCAAATAGAGGTGCTTAATGGAATGTGGTTACCCGGTTACTTCAACAGGAGTAGGCAGAAGCCCTAATATAAATAAGTCTTCTTGGTGTTTGTAATGAGGTAGTATTTCCATTTAGATTAAGTTTTCAATTATGCATTCCCTTAATGTATTTCCTTCTTTTTCTCTATGCTTTGTTAATTTAGTTGGTTTTTTTGTGTAATAAGCGCGGTTGCACATACCATTAGTGTGGGGTGGTTATTGATAATTAGGTATAATAATGTTGGAAAATGGGTACACTTAAAGGACCAAAATGTTATAGGTGATATTCAAGATGGAGATTTGTTAGAAAAGAGATTGCTTCTAAAAAGAGGACCATTTATGGAGATAAATGAAGGAACAAGTATAATGTGAGGTAAGCAGAGGCCATGGAAACTACCAAGGCAAGGCACAGTGAAGAGGTACTCGAGCGCATGGAAGCACACTGAAGAGAAGTCCGTTGCTAGAAGGTAGGAAGGTGCACTAGAAGGTTATAGCTTGGGCACGTAGATGTACCGCACGAAAAGAGTGAAAATGGTCAATTAATAAGATGATTGTTGGTAGGTGAAGGAGTAACAAATGCACTAAATTTTTGAAAATCTATATATAGATGGGATGTGAGTTAATTCTTACCATTGTGGTTGTGAGAATTTGAAAGATCCAAGTGTGACTCACCTGCGAAAAGAGTATTCAGGTGGAAAGAGTGTGAAACGAGACATGGAGGGAAGATTTGTGCACATGAGAAGCTTGCATCCCCATTGGCAAAGGTTTTGAGTGAAGCAGAGCATTGCAAAAGAGATAGGGCATGTGATTTCAACTCGGGCATGCATATTCAAGCTAGGGTTTGGGTTTACACTTTGCAGAGGATAGAAGGTGAGTATTTGATGTGATAAAATTTTGAGTTACAAATCTCAAATCGACTGAAAGAACACATTTTTATAGTCGTTATGGCAGCTATGTGAGCACCTAGAGTGGCTATAAGGGGTAGAAGATAGAAAGAAAATGAAATCAAAGTTGACAATGTCCTTGAAATCAAATTTTTGTAAATGCAATATCCGGAAGGTATTTATATGGTCGCGATTGGGAATCACATGTTCAACACTATAAAGTAAGTGATTATAACCATATAACTAAATATAACAAAGATGAACTAGAAAAGTTGCTAGTAGTAAACACCACACTGAGAACAGAGAATGATATGGTTGTGTATGACAACACGGGGGAAAAGATGTTAACAAATGTGGGAGTTTTGTAACTTTATGAAATCCCTTACTTTGGAAAACTAGAAAAGTTGTATCAGTGGTTGATGAGAAGAATCCATAAGGACTCCCATTTTTTTGGGTGATAAATGAGGCTTACTGTGCCCCTAATTGGGAAATTGATAGGACTAATGAGTTTGGGTACTGAATTAGGCAATAACCTCACTGACAAGGAAGAAATATAAATGACTAAGAAAGCACTAGAATATATGAAGGGAGGGTGTGGGATGGATATCCCTGATTTGTAAAAGTACACAGCTATTTAGGATACATTGCACCTACTTACGAAGTTAAACAATAAAGAGCACTGGTCGTAGGTGAACAACGCATGGTTACATGTGGCAAATAAGATGACAAAAGGAGTGCTTTATAATTTGGTTGGTTTCATGGCAGAGACTATTGTTGAATGTTGAGGTTAATCACACCATTTGTATAGATATATATTAGATTTAAGCATACAAGTAATAAATATAGAAATAAACTAGAAGAAATAATACACAAGATATAACGTGGTTCACCCAGTGTGGGATACATCCACCAAGAAACAACCAATCTATTATTCAAAGCTTCACAGAGGATATACATTGAATATCTGTAATCTTCCACACCTTCTTTGGATGTATAGTACTCTCTTCCTCACAAGCTTCTCTTTTTCTCTCTCTAATAATTCCTTCTTACAATAATCTCTATAATATATTCTAACCCTAGTTTTCTAGCTTATATAGGCATTTACAAACTTAGGGCACTTTAGCAATGCATTTAGAGCCTTTATATCACCTTTTAATCAAAGGTTAGATCTAATCTCGTAACTTATATATAAAACATTTCACACACAGGAGATCGACACTAGTTACCCCAATCGATGTCGATTCCTACTATCTGATCAACATTGGTCGGATTTGACTAATGTCAGTTACTATGTAAACTTGTAAGTTATAAAACATAGTATTTATGAATTAATTAAGCTCCACAATCTCAACAATTCCCCACTTGGAGATAAATTATTGCACTGAACCATACAACTCCATCCTTGGATCCTTTTCTTGGATTGTTTCTCCCTCTTCAAGTCTCAAACTCAAAGACCAACAAAAGTGGAGTATGGATCCAATTTCTCCCTTGCCAACAAATTTTTTAGCATATCTGCAAGGTTTTTATTTGTATGAATTTTTTTCAATTTTAGTTTCACATCCTCCTGTTATGAAAATAAGGGATAAAATATGTGGAATAATCCCTCACATAATCGCAAAAGTAGAAACTAATATGCAAAAAATATTATAGATCTTAAATAAAAGTGCAGAATAAAAGAAAACGACACAAAGAGATAGTATTTAACATGGTTTTCCCAATTTGGGCTACGTCCACCAATAATCACTTGCTCAGATTTTATTACAAGCCACCACTCTCTCAACACAATACCTAGATATGTAATGTTACATTATACCTACCATATCTATAAAACCATATGGTCAACAAACTCTATAGAATTCACACCCAAATTCAAAACACATCTGTAATGTTATATTATACCTACCATATGCATAAAACCATATAAGTAGACAACTACTTAAGTATTTTTACAAAACCATGGGTATCAAAACAATGAGCCAAAACTGTCCCATAAACCTATGGGTCAAAATCCCACCCATATGAGAAAAACACATTTCCCAGTATATTGGGCACATTTTAAGGCCAAAAAAATTGTATAGTACAACTATGGAAACTATACAGTACTCTTAGTGTAAAGTCTTCAACACTTTCTCACATGAAAACAGGCTCCACAACCTAACAATCTCCCACTTGGAGACTAGTTTTCCTTTGAGCAAGCTTCTCAACCCTTCACTAGTTTCCATGAAGACCAACCAAAGCTGAACACAGCTTCATTTTTTCCCTTGTGACCACCTTGGTCATCATGTTTGTAGGATTCTGACTGGTATGAATCTTCTCCAACTTCAACTTCTCTTCCTCCAAAGTTTTCCTGATGAAATGGTACCTTAATTGTATATGCTTCATCCTAGAGTGGAAAGCAAAATTCTTAGCTAGGTGTATAGCACTCTGTCTATCACTATGCAATTTTCCTTCCTCTTGTTTATGCCCCAACTCCTCACGAAATTGTTGTAACAAAATAATTTCTTTGGTTACCTTTGTGCCAGCAACATACTCAGCCTCCGTGATTAACAAAGCCACCAGCTTCTGTAGTTGTGAAATATAGCTTATTGTTGTCCCACCTACAATGTAAACATAACATGTTGTGTTCCTCTTGTTGTCTACATCTCCAGCCATATCTAAATCTACATAACCACACAAAGTGGTGTCTGATCCACTATAGCACAAAATTTTCCCCATGGTCCCTCTCAAATACTGAAGGATCCACTTTATTTCCTATCAGTGGTCTCTACCTGGATCACTCATAAATCTACTCACCACTCCCACTGCATGGGCAAAATCAGGCCTAGTGCACACCATGGCATACATCAAACTGTTAACCACTGATGAGTAAGGTACCTTGGACATCTAGTTTCTCTCCTACTCTGTCTTGGGACACTGCTCCTTTGATAACTTGAAATGACCTGCCAAAGGAGTCCCAACCAGTTTAGCATCTTGCATATTAAACCTCTCCAAGACTTTCTTAATGTACTCTTCCTGAGATAAAGTCATCTTCCGTTCCTTCCTATCCCAAGATATCCTCATACCAAGGATTTGTTTGGCTACCCCCAAATCCTTCATAGTAAAGGATTCACTTAGCTGCTTCTTGAGTACTTTTATTTCCTGCATGTTTTTACTTTCAACCAACATGTCATCCACATACAGACACACGGATAATATAACTTCCATCCTCAAATTTCTTTATATACACGCAATGGTCAGAATTGCATCTAATATAACCTTGCTCCATCATGAAGCTATAAAATTTCTTATATTATTGACGTGGAGCTTGTTTCAATCCATACAAGATCTTCTTCAATTTGCACACCATCTCCTCTTTACCTTTGACCTCATAGCCCTTTGGTTGCTTCATATATAGTTCCTCCTCCAAATTACCATGGAGAAATGTAGTCTTTACATCAAGCTATTCTAAGTGCAAGCCTTCTGCTGCAACTATTCCTAGAACAGATTCTAATAGAAGTCATTTTTACTACAGGAGAAAAAATCTCATCAAAATCTATACATTTTTTCTGTGCAAACCCCTTGACCACCAACCAGGCCTTGTATCTTTTCTTTCCTCCTTCCTCTTTGACTCTCAACACCCACTTATTTTGTAATGCTCTTTTTCCTTCAGGTAGCTTCACCAAATCCCATGCCTAGTTCTCCATGAGAGACTGATTCTCCTCAGTCATGGCTTGCTCCCACTTCTTCCTGGAATCTACCTACATTTCTTCATCAAAGCTCTTTGGCTCTCCACTATCAGTGAGTAATAAATAATAAAGAGAAGGAGAAAAACATTCAGGTTCTCTTCTTACCCTAGAAGACCTCCTCAATATAGGAGTTTGGGGTTCCTGTTGAGAAGGTTCCTGAACTGATTCATGTGTCACTTTCCCATCCGGAAGATCCTCTACCACTATATATTCTTTCTTGGATTCTTCCCTGTTTTCTTGCAACTACTACTTATACATGAATTTCTCATTAAAGACCACATCCCTAGATCAAATAATTTTCTTGTCCTTAATACTCCAACATTTATATCCAAATTCATCACCACCATAACCAATGAAAGTACATTTTTCTGATTTAGCCTCTAGCTTGGTCCTATCATCCTTGTCTATATGGACAAACACCTCACATCCAAAGACTCTAAGAAATGAATAATCAAATTTCTTACCATACCAAGCCTCCTTAGGTATGCCTCCATCCAAGGCACTTGAGGGTCCTCTGTTTATCAAGTACATAGTTGTGCTCACCGCTTCTACCCAAAAAGAAAGAGGTAGTCCTACATGTAACCTCATGCTCCTAGCATGTTCCATTATTGTTTTGTTCATCCTTTCTGACACCCCATTCTATTTTGGAGTTCTTGGAACCATATTTTTCCTGTGGATTCCATTCTTAGAATAGTAATCATCAAATTCATTATTGCAATACTCCCCTCCATTATCTGACCTAAGACATTTTAGCTTAAGACCTGTTTCATTCTCTACCAAGGCTTTCCATTTAAAAAAAGTGTCAAATACATCAGATTTGTTTCTAATACAATAAACCCAAACT
Organism: Taxus chinensis; assembly: GCA_019776745.2. Lineage (NCBI taxonomy): Eukaryota > Viridiplantae > Streptophyta > Pinopsida > Cupressales > Taxaceae > Taxus > Taxus chinensis. The sequence continues at coordinate 87,335,271 of CM034148.1, read as the reverse complement.
TTCCTTATTGCATCATCAATAAAAGTAACATAATAACTTGAACCCCCAAGAGATGATACCTGAGCTGGCCCCCACACATCAGAATACACTAGCTCTAACTTACTCTCTTTCTTTGTAGGTCCAACCTTGAGAAACCTTACTCACTTTTGTTTCCCATATATGCAGTCCTCACAGAACTCCAAACCTGTTTTTGTATATCTGGGAAAATCCTTCTTTATGATCTCCATGCCCTTATGGCTCATATGACCGAGCCTATAGTGCCACAATGTTGTATCTACTTCTGAAGCCACAAGATTACAAACATTAGTGCTATAAGTTGTTAAATACAAGGTTCCAACCTTCTTACCTCTTGTCACTACAAGAGCACCATTGGTAACCTTCCAAAAGTCTGTTGTAAATATCACAATACAACCATCACTTCCCAACTGGCCTGCCAATATCATATTTTGTTTTAAAATAGGCACATGTCTGACATACCTCAATAGACAAGTATTCCCATTTTGCATCTTAACCCAACATAAACCTTTTCCAACTATGTTGCAAGGCTCATCATCACCAAGAAAAACATGCCAAAAATATCCTTGAACATAATCAACAAAATAATGCCTATGTGGAGTAGCATGGAAAGAAGCCCCTGAATCTAAAACCCAAGATTTAGTAATATTGTGCAAAGAAAGAATCAAAGCATCCTGACATACATTACCCATTGCCACATTTGCCTCCTTGTTTTCTTCATGTTGTTTCTTCTTGTCCTGAAGTTCCCAATAGTCCTTCTTTGCATGCCCAGACTTTCCACAGTGCCAGCATACTATCTTGCTTTTGGATTTTGACCTTTCCCGATCCTTTGATTTTCCACGGCTTCCTCTATTCTTTTGTCTCCCTCTAGTTTCCACTGTCAAAGCATTCCCTAAAGTAGAAGATTCCCCAGAGCTTTTTCTTCACATTTCCTCACTTAGAATCACCCCTACAACATCCTCAAAATTCAACTTTGAGTTAATTGGAACCGATTAGTTTACCGCCATTACCAGGCTATTCCAACTCTCAGGTAAAGAGCACAGAACTAATAAAGCCCTAACTTCTTCATCAAATTCTATTGTAACCGAAGCTAGCATATTTATAACCATATTAAAATCATTTAAATTATCTTCTACTAAACCATTCTCATACATCTTCATATTAAACAACTTTTTCATTAAAAATATCTTATTTAAGGCAGAGGGTTTTTCATACAACTTCCCTTATGCATCCATCAGTTCTTTTGTAGTCTTTTCCTTTGAAACATTAAATAATATTGAAGATGCAAGACATAGCCAAATTGTCCCAAGTTCCTTCCTATCCAGCAAATCTCATTCCGCATCCGTCATGCTCAAGGGTTTGTTCACCTTCTCAAACAGTAGAATATAAAGATCCTTCTAATAAAGGTAATCTTCCATCTACATCTTCCAAAGACTAAAATTTTACTTGTTGAATTTATCAACCCTTGATCTTCCATCATCTACCATAGCTCCCACTCAAGATAAAACTTTCCCTGCAATTCAACACTTCAATAAACCAAAACCAGGCTCTAATACCAATTGTTAGGAAATAAGGGATAAAATATGTGGAATATTCCCTCACATAATCGCAACAGTAGAAACTAATATGCAGAAAATATTACATATCTCAAATGAAAGTGTAGAATAAAATAACACAACACAAAGAGACAATATTTAATGTGGTTCACCCAATTTGGGCTACATCCACCAAGAATCACTTGCTCAAATTTTATTACAAGCCATCACTCTCTTAATACAATACCAAGATCTGTTTGGAGCTATGCTCAACAAACTCTACAAAATTCACACCTGAATTCAAAACACATCTACAATGTTACATCATTTATCTACCATATGCATAAAACCACATAAGTGGACAACTATTTAAGTAGTTTTAAAAAACCATGGGTATTAAAACCATGGGCCAAAACCGTCTCATAAACCTATGGGTCAAAAATCCCGCTCATATGAGAAAATCACGTTTCCCGGTATATCAAGCATGTTTTAAGGCCAAAACCCTGGTGAGACAACTGTGGAAAGTGTACATTACTCTTAGTGTACAATCTTCAGCACTTTCACGCATGAAAACAGGCTCCACAACCTAACAAGATAAGGTAGGAACCAAGCGTGTGACCACTCCATCCTAGGTACAAGAAAAAGGTGATGACTACTTGGATGCAGTCCAAGGTGAGCACCTCTTCAAAAGGGTATTCAGGAGAACAAGAACCCAAGTTGCTACTCCACAATCAATACGTAGATCACCGCGACTCTCCCCTTAGAAGGAGACAACTGGGAGAAAAATAAATAAGTCAAGAATAGACGAGGATGCAGAGGAGTCTGTAAAAAGCGGGTCAAGTCTCCTACACAACCAGAGGACGTGGAGGAGCCACAGGATGAAGAGATGAGAGATGAATATGTGAATAATGAAGAAGAAGGGGTAAAGGAATGATAAGTAGGGCTAGATAATGCTCAAGACATAGAAGATCTAGCTCCAAATCTTGACGCTCTAGTTCCTAAGGGGCCAAGAACTAAAAGAACAAATGGGGAGTATATTGTTCCATCTTTGGGCTATACTGAGGACACAAGTAAAATTGTCCACTCCCATTTTCAAATCACGGTGACCCCTAAGGATTTGTATGGATGGGAGCTGATGGATGAAGATATGGCCACCCCACGCATAAGGAAACAACTATCTTGGTCTATGCACACTTAAATGGATGAGCCAGACTTTGACGTATGTGAAGAGTCCTATCTATCAAGAAGGTTGAAGAAGGCACCTCAGGCTAGGCACATAATAGTAAATCTTGTTGTTATGTCAGATGAACAAGTAATTCCTTGGGGAAGGTATCTGTAGAGGTGGCATGGAGGAATGTGGATAAAGCTGCAACAATTAGGGCACTAAGGGAATAAATCAAATCCAGAGATGTAGAAATAGTGTGCCTAGAAGGGGAGAAGGATTTAGAACAAAATAAAAATGAGGTATTTGTTAGAATGGCAAAAGACCTTGGATACCAGGTCCTAAGAGCAAGACCACACTTGGAGTCCAAGGTACCTAAAAATTTCCCTTTGGCTATGTGTTATTTACGTACCTTGCTGGATTTGGTGCTTGAGGATGGACCTATGTGCATGCCAGAACCAAAGGACCCTGAGCAAGAAGTATAGCGAGTAAAGACTTTGGTGATGAGGAAGATTTCATCTTATGAGGCATTACTCCAAACCTTACAGGAGGATCTGAGGAAAGTGGACCAAGAGTTGAATATTTTTACGGCACCAGAGGTGATTATAAGGATAAGGATATTGGTAGAGGACAATGAACTCCTAAAATTAATGAAGGATGAGACATTGGGGTGTGCAAATAGGTTGAAATTGGTGAAACAAAAGCACAAGGCCCTTGCAGTGGCCCAAAAACCCCATAAGGAAAGGTTAGATGAGGTGGGGAAAATTATAGCACAGAAGATGGATCTTCTGGAAGGAAGAATGCCTATAATGTCTAACATTGTTCTAGTTTTATAGAATGAGAAGGAAGAAATTTCTCAAGATGAGTTAGAGTCTATTACAGTAGATATCCCAGAAAAATCAGAGGTCACGCTGAATGAATGGAAAAACTTGGAGGCAGAAATAAAAGAGGAATATCCAGAGTTGATTCTTACTGTAGAAGAAGAAGACGCTACAGGGTAAAGTAATTCTTTTGTACATCAAATTCTTTACATTCTTCCATTCATATTCTTTATTCATAAAACATTAAGAGGCAACCATTATTGGGGCGACAATGTAGTTAGTGTGAGGTAATGTTGAGAAGATAATATGTTGCTAAGGAAAGAATAGCCATAAAGTTTGCGCGTGGGAGCAAGGTATACTTAGAGGCACAGAAAGGAACAAGAAGGAAAAATGCACGAAAGATGGACTAATCTGGGACTTATCCATTTTCATGATCACGGGCTATTTTTGGAAGATGGCGTGCGGAGCACACAAACGGGATAAAGGCTTACACATCATGCACTGGCTATTTTTGGAAAAGAGGTTATTGTTATCCATATTTCATCCCCTGGGAAAAGTATTGGATCAGCCATGAACCCGCACAGGAAGAACCAAAGATAACACGGTTAAATCTTGCAAACCTACGAAGGACCAAACAACCTTATGCATGGAAAAAGAAAAGAGATGGATCTATCGAGTGGATCCATGTCTTAAATCTATTTAATAGGTTACAGGTAGGCTCAAAAATGGAACAGCAGGGTCAGAGAAAGAGGAGCGGTGTCAAAATATCTAGGAGCGAGAAGAGAAAGAAGAAACGACAAAGATCCAAAGGTTTCGGGCTCAAAATGGTTAAGAATGAGTCCAAAAATTGGCTAAGTATGGAGGAGGTAGCGGAGGAAGCCACGTGTCGACTCTACACATTTCCAAGGTTTAATCCAAAAAGGGAAACTCAAACTCGCACTAGCCCTCCATGTAGCAAACAGTCAACAGAGGTCAAAAGGTGGACAAGGAGGGCCTCAAAAAAGGCTAAGTATAAAAGTGGTCACGGAAGAAGCCGCATGTCAACTCTATGCATCTCCAAGGGTAAATCCAAAAGTGAAGGCTCAAACAAGTGCCAACCCACCATGTAGCCCAAGGTCTAAAAATATTAGAGGGGTCGTTGAAAATTCTAAGAGTCTGCGGAGGCTTCCAAGTGTCAACCTGACGTTCCTTCAAAGGAAAATATTGATCAGGCTTTCAAGTGAGCGCGGAGCCTCCATGCATCTAGTATCAAAAAAGGGGAGAGAGTTAGGTTGAATAGTTAATGCATGGTGGCAGGCTGGTGGAGAGTGCCAAGTGTCCAAATGGCGCTAAATATAGGGTCAAAAAATGAGAAGGTTTCCAGATGAGCGCCAGACCACTGCGTGTCCCCGGTTAAGAAATATGACCATGCCGAGCAAAGGACTTATCCAAAAACATAGAAATTGAGCAGGCCAGCGGAGGAAGCCATGTGTCAGCCCCATGCCATTCCAAGAGCAAAATATAGAGGTTGCCCTCGAACAAGCGCAAGTCCTCCACGTGTCCCATATTAAAGGTGGGACCATTTTTTAAATTGCTTTTCCCACCCTTTCGTACGGACCCAATACAAACTTCGAAGAGGCATATCTTTTGACTCAGGGCTTGAATATTGCAAATCTGACACCATTGGAAATATCTCAGCCTCATCTACACCATGCATATCTAAAACTTCAAGTTTGGGGAGGTTAGGTGGGAGAAAAATGGACAAACATCTTTAGGGTCATTAATACAAGATCTATTTTTGCCCCAACAACCAGATTGGATTCAATCTACTCCATCGTTTCCTCCTCCTTCGAGGTGCCGAATAAGAATTTGATGTAGTCAAGACAGATTTGGGGGCAGATTTTATGGGAGGCATTAATAGCGGTGGTTTAGCTTCAGACCGTTTTTCCTGCCTCTCTCTCTTTCTCCCCTTTTTGTTGAATCTATAAAAGCAGGGTCGAGACTCATTATAAAGGGTTGGACATTCTCTTGTTTTTATAGGCTCCCCTTTCCTTCTGGTAAAGGAATTCATGGAGTTCATACCTTCCATTTAAATTGCAATATGTTTTCAACCTTCTGGCCATTTTTAATGCATTGTATCAATTTGCAGAGTAATAAAACATTTTTTTGATCGATTTTAGACCCTTTCTCATCTCCTTTGCTCTCATATGGTCTTTCATTATAAATTTGGTTATTTGTGCTTGATTATTGTATGCATTTTGTTGGTTTGTGTCTATCAGCAAAACTAATGTTCATCACTCCTTCGGTGCAGCACCTCATAGCTTAGTTTTGATTTCTCGTATTTCTTTTATCCATGTCTCCTTGGTAAAACTTAGATTAGGTTTAGGAATAGGTCCTCTGTAAGTTTCCATGTATGCACCTAAACAGAGGAATAGGAACTAGCCTTTAATTTGGAGAGTTTTCCCATTTGCAAAGTCCCACACTTTGGGGAAAACTCAATGTTATGTGAATCACACCAAATGAATCTACCTTAGAAAAGTAGATCTGACGACTTATTTAGGGGTGCTGTGATTTTTCATTAACAGTTTTGGCATGCCTAGTGGGACCAAGAAGTCTCCATCTTTATTACAGTAAGATTGATGTGCACTTGTTGTGATTCTAGCTATTAAGAAGCTTTTAAGAACCGCACATCTGGCGACTCCAAAAGGGACAGAATCTACTAGTTTCAGTAGTTTGAGTTCCCCAAGTTCATGAGAAGGATACAAATAAGGTCAAGAACAAGAGAAGAAGGATAGTTTGTACACCTACACTTGTCTCCAGATGGAAGGAGAAGAGGAAGAAGAGCCCAGATGTCTCTATCTCCACTAAACAGAGCCTTATCAACACCTCCTCCTAGTAGGCCATTCTTTCAATCAAGAAGGGTTCTAAGGCTGATTAGGATGGCACAGCCAAATCCCTATGTCAATTTCACTAGCAGCAGCCCACTCGCTTTGAATGCACAAAACCCAATCCCAGTGATAGCATTAAAGAGCATCCCATACTTCACAGGAGAAAACCAAACTTCTTCTGGTGACCACGTTCAAGATATTACAAATGTATGTGCAATCCATGAAATCACTAAGATGTACATTAAAGTCAAGTTTCTAGCCTCTTCACTCAAGGGTAAGGCTTCGTAATGGTTCAGGAGCCTAGCAGCAAGCTATATTCAATCTTGGGACCATCTGTGCAGAGCTCTTCACCACCAGTTTAGAGAAAAAGGAGATGACCTTTCCTTGTTAAAGCAACTGACAACAATCAAGAGAGATCCAAATGAGTAGTTGAAAAATTTCAACCTCATATTTAAGTGGGCCTGGGACAAGATTCTAGTGGCAGTAAAGCCCACTGAAGAAGGTGCCTTCTTATACTTTCTTAGAGCTTTAAATTCTGATATTTCTTTAATGATTCAGTCAATGGGGGGAACAACCTTACCTGCAGCTTATAGCTTTTCCACAGGAGCTGAGAATCATTTAATTCAGGCTCGCAAACTTGTTCATAGGCCATCCATGCCTCTATACCCTGAATTAGGAAACCTAAGTACTAGCCAAACACTCACATTAGCTCCTATGCCCACTCCCAGGAGTCAAATTTCAGCCGAAGCCTCCACCTCATCATCTACCACCTTAAAGGAGGTTCAGAAAATTATGAAACAACTTAAAAAATTGTGGAATGAGTTAGTAACCATCAAAATACAGTAGCCTCAGAGTTCTAGGCCATATCAGCCTCAAGCTCAGTATCAGGCTCGACCCTCATATCAGCAAAATAGACCACAAGCCCAGGCTGTAACTCAGAGTCAACACCAAGGACAACCTCAAGTTGTTAGACCTTTTAGGACATATGATTCAAACACAACTTCAACATCAAGGGCATTGGTTCCAGAATAGAATAACATGGCACAAGAATATGATTGGTGTTTCCCATGCAGTTAGGCACATAATCAATCAATGTGCTTCAATGGTGCACTAAATCAGGCTTTGATGGTGTAAACTGTCAGTGTGTCACAAGAACCTAACCAAGAATAAAATCAGTCGTAAGGAGCTCAGCAAGAGGGACCTCCAAGTGAAACTATGCTTGTCAATTGGCAAGCTAAAGACTTCTGTGGAATGAATCAAGCTCCTTCTCCAAGTATAGCTACCAATACATGGTCCAAGAAGAGAAATATTGGAGAAATACATCCACCAAACTTAGGTGACCCTCAATCCTCCATTACTCCACAAGGTATTGGAATTCAAAATACAACCCCCGGTATGTAGAGCCAATCCAAACCACCTTCTAAATTTACTTAAGCACCGGTTGTAACAGCCCATGTGCAAGAGAAAAATGTGCCAGGGAAGGGGAAATAGAAGGATATCCCATTTAATATCATTGAGCAAATGAAGAGGACAAGTGTGAACATTTCACTATGGGATTCACTAGCCACTCCAGGGCAGAGGGATCTATTGTAGACTACCATGCAAAATTAGTCAAGCTCAAATCAACCCCCTAACCAACAAGAGCAAGTGCTAACCAATACAGCTCAACCTGGGGGGAACCATCGAGAGCAACAAGGTAAGAACCTGAGACCTCCTCCATTATATGTTTCATTAATCATTGGGGATAAATTGGTGCATAATTATGTGATTGATTCTGGGGCAAGTAGTTCTGGAATGCCCAAACAAATAGTTGATCAACTGGGTCTCCAATATGAAGTCATCTCTAGAGGGGTAGTACAATTGGATGGGACAGCAGTGACAACTATTGGAATCATCAAGGATCTAATACTCACTCTACATGTGTCTGATGACTGGTCACATATGCTCTTTAGAACAAGGTATGGGGTGAAGGCCACAATCAGATTCAAGCCCATAGCAGATTATCACATTGATTCTTATGTACCTAACCCAATCAATGTAAATTGTTCAGCTTTTGATTAGGAAGACTTCCTAAACACTTCTGAAGCATATACCAATGTGGGGTGTATCCTAGACCTGACTCTCGACAAATGGGAAGTCAAAAAACATGCTTTTGATCCCTATAGGGACATGGAAGAATCTAAGCTAGGAGTCTACTACCTGCATGAAGAGAATCATCCTCTTCTTGACATCATTAAGCCAAAATATAAGGATGACAATGAAGTATGGAAATTGTTCTTTGATGGCTTGAGAAGTATGCAAGGAGTCGGAGGTGGAGCTATGATTGTGTCACCCCAAGGTATGAATTATTACTCAGCTTTCCATTTCTAGTTTACCTGCTCAAATAACATAGCAAAATATGATGCTTCATGGATTGCATTGGGCTAGAAGATGAGGAATCAAGAACCTACAAGTGTTTGGTGACAGTGAACTGGTTTTCAATCAAGTCAAAGGACAAAATGTTGTCAAGAATGACCTACTCAAAAGCTACAATAATAGGGTATGGGATCTCATTAAGGATTTCGAAGCCTTCAACATTGTGTCCATACCCAGGAAGGAGAACGAAGCTACTGATAGGCTTGCAACAGTTAGAGAAACATTTGATGTGGTTGACAGCATCAAGAGGGACAAAGGACAGCCACATATCCATGTGATTGTAAGGCCAGTAATGTCGGATAACAGCACATGCTGGCAGGTGTTCAAGAATGAATCAGCAGATCATCAATTTTTTACAAGAGGAAGCTGAGTTCTCAGCTAGGAATCAAAAAAAACTAGAGCAACAATATGGAGATCAAGTAGTGCAGCTGCATACCAATAAGCTTCCCAAAGGCTTAGTGACATTGGAATCTATCTTCAATCCTAATGACTATTTTCAAAAGGAGAAGGCTAATATAAAAATCAAAGGAGAAGATTCAGAGTCAATTCTAGTAGGAGAAGGCATAACACTTCAAATTGGCAAAGTGGCCACTGAGCAAGAAAGGTAAGAATTCATACAAATTTTCCAAGAGTTTCCATATGTATTTTCTTGGAGCTATGAAGACCTAAGAGGGTTTAATCCGAAGCTCGCACAACACACAATTGAACTATATCTAGCTATTAAGCCCATTAGGAAAAAGCAAAGACCAGTTAATCCACACATTGAACCTCTGATGAAGAAAGAGCTAAACAAGCTGATAAAGGAAAGTATCATATTTCTAATCAAACACTCAAGTTGGGTTGCAAACTTGGTCCCAGTCAGGAAGAAGAATGGAGAGATTAGGTTATGTGTAGACTTTCAAGACTTGAACAGAGCTTCCCTCAAAGATCATTACCCACTCCCTTCATTGGAGTAGATCTTGCAAGTGGTGTCTAGATCAAAGATATTCTCTCTCCTATATGGCTACTCAGGGTACAACTAGATCATGGTGAAAGAAGATGATCAGTTCAAAACAACTTTCACCACCAAATGGGGCACTTATGCCTACAGAAAGATGTCATTTGGATTGTCTAATGTCAGAGCCACTTTCCAAAGGGCAATGGATATGGCATTCAAAGGGCTGATTAAAAAAATATTACTGATCTATCTGGATGACATTATTGTGTTCTCCAAAAATGTAGCAAACCACATTTTTCACCTAAGGCATGTGTTTCAAAGGTGTGGGATATTTGGGGTATCATTGAACCCTAAAAAATGCATATTCTTGGCCCATAAGGGCAAGCTTCTGGGCCATATTGCATCAAAGGAAGGTTTGGCAATTGACCCAGAGAGAGTTGAAGCAATAAGAGCCTTGCCATTGCCAAGCCATAAGAAATCTCTTCAAAGCTTCTTAGGAAAAATCAATTTTTTTTGCATGTTTGTACCAAACTTTGTTGCCTTTGTCAAACCAATAACATTGATGTTGAAGAAGAGCTTGGCATTTAGGTGGACAACTGAAGGAAGACCAAGTTTTGAGGCCATAAAATAAATTATATCATAAGCCCCAACTCTCGTAAATTTGGATTTTTCTAAGGACTTCATACTATATGCCTTTGGTGGCAGTGACACAATTTCTGCAATCCTAGTATAGCAAAACAAAGAAGATACAGAGCAGCCAATTGCCTTCTTATTAGGAATTAATTATATATAATGTGGAATAATTCCTCATAATCACAATAATAAGAAGTATGAATAGAATTATAGAAATGAAAAATGCACAACATGAAGACAATATTTAACATGGTTCACCCAATGTGGGCTACATCCACCAAGAACACTTGCTCAAATTTTATTACAAGCCAACAGTCTTCACAGTTACAATAATCAGATTTTGTTTAGATCTGCGCTCAACAAACCCTCTTGAAATTGCGTTTGAATTCACACACACTATTCACCTTCACAAAACACACTCATAATAAATCCTATTGTATGTCCATCTATTTATAAGTACATAAATAGGTAGCTGAAGAGGTGGTTTTACAAAACAATGGGTACCGAAAAACCATGGACCCAAAAACAGCCCATAACGGCTACCCATTACCCATGGGTTAATAAACCACCCATGAAAATTTGCTTTGGGGACTTCACCCCCGAACCCCCTTGACCCGTTCACCGGTGATCGGGACCACTGTAAAAATATCTGAGTGTAACACATGGAAGGTGTACCAAACTTTAACATGAAAACAAGATCCATAAACATAACAATCTCCCACTTGGAGACTGATTTCCACTGAGCAAGCTTCTCAACCCTTCACTGTCATCCACGAAGGCCAACCAAACCTGAACATAGGTTTATTTTATCCCTTGTGACCACCTTGGTCATCATGTCTGCAGGAGTTTGACTGGTATGAATCTTCTTCAACTTCAACTTATCTTCCTCCAAAGTTGTCCTGATGAAGTGATATCTCAACTGTATATGCTTTGTCCTGGAGTGGAAAGTAAATTTCTTAGCTAAGTGTATAGCACTCTGACTATCACTATGCAGCTTACATTCCTCCTGCTTATGCCACAACTCCTCAAGTAATTGTTGTAACCAAATCATCTCTTTGCTTGCCTCTGTGGTAGCAACATACTCAGCCTCCGTGGTTGACAAAGCCACCAGCTTCTGTAGTCGTGAAATCTAGCTCATTGTTGTCCCACCTACAGTGTAAATATAACCTGTCATGCTCCTCCTGTTGTCTACATCTCCAACCATGTCTGAACTGACTAATCCACTATAGCACAAAATTGTCCCCATGGTCCCTCTCAAATACAGAAAGATCCACTTTACTGCTTGTCAATGCTTTTAACCTGGATCACTCATAAATCTACTCACAGCTCCCACTGCATGGGGAATATCAGGCCTAGTGCACACCATAACATACATCAAATTGCCAACCATTGATGAGTAAGGTACCTTGGACATCTGGTTTTTTTCTTGCTCTGTCTTGGGACACTGCTCCTTTGATAACTTAAAATGAACTGCCAAAGGAGTCTCAACCGGTTTAGCATATTGCATGTTAAACCTATCCAATACCTTCTTAATGTACTCTTCCTGAGATAAAGTCATCTTATGTTCCTTCCTATCCCGAGTTATCCTCATACCAAGGATTTTTCTGGCTGCCCCCAAATCCTTCATATCAAAGGATTCACTTAGTTGTTTCTTGAGTACTTTTATTTCCTGCATGTTTTTACCTGCAACCAACATGTCATCAACATACAAAAATAGGATAATATAACTTCCATCCTCAAATTTCTTTGTATACACGCAATGGTCAGAATGACATCTAATATAACCTTGCTCCATCATAAAGCTATCAAACTTCTTATACCATTGATGTGGAGCTTGTTTCAGGCCATACAAGCTCTTCTTCAGTTTGCACACCATTTCCTCTTTACCTTTGACTTCATATCCTTCTGGCTGCTGCATTTATAGCTCCTTCTCCAAATAACCATGGATAAATGCAGTCTTTACATCTAACTATTCTAAGTGCAAGTCTTCTACTGCCACTATTCCAAGAACAGTTCTGATAGAAGTCATTTTTACTACAAGAGAAAAAATCTCATCAAAATCTATACCTTGTTTCTGTGTAAACCCCTTGACCACCAACCAGGCTTTATATATTTTCTTTCCTCCTTATTCATCTTTAACTCTGTACACCCACTTGTTCTGTAATGCTCTTTTTCCTTCCAGTAGCTTCACCAAATCCCATGTTTGGTTCTCCATGAGAGACTTATGCTCCTCATCCATGGCTTGTTCCCACTTCTTACTATCATCTACCTTCATTGCTTCATCAAAGCTCTCTGGCTCTCCACTATCAGTGAGTAATAAATAATAAAGAGAAGGAGAAAAATGTTCAGGTTCTTTTCTTACCCTAGAAGACCTCCTCACTGTAGTAGTTTTGGGTTCCTGTTGAGTAGGTTCCTGAACTGATTCATGGGTCACTTTCCCATCTGGAAGATCCTCTACCACTACATATTCTTTCTTGGATTCTTCCCTATTTTCCTACAACTGTTGCTTATACATGACTTTCTCATTAAAGACCACATCCCTAGATCGAATGATTTTCTTGTCCTTAATACTCCAACATTTAAATCCAAAGTCATCACCACCATAACCAATGAAAGTACATTTTTCTGATTTAGCCTCTAGCTTGGTCCTATCATCCTTGTCACTATGAACAAACACCTCACCTCCAAAGACTCTAAGAAATGATTAATTGAATTTCTTACCGTACCAAGCCTCCTTAGGTATGCCTCCATCCAAGGCACTTGAGGGTCCTCTGTTTATCAAGTACACAATTGTGCTCACCACTTCTACCTAAAAATAAAGAGGCAGTCCTGCATGTATCCTCATGCTCCTAGCACATTCCATTATTGTTCTGTTCATCCTTTCTGACACCCCATTCTACTGCGGGGTTCCTGGAACCGTCTTTTTCATGCGGATTCTATTCTTAGAACAATAATCATCAAATTCATTGCTGCAATACTCCCCTCCATTATCTGACCTGAGACATTTTAACTTAAGACTTGTTTCATTCTCTACCAAGGTTTTCCATTTAACAAAAGTATCAAATACATCATATTTTTTTCTAATACAATAAACCCAAACTTTCTTTGTTGCATCATCAATAAAAGTAACATAATAACTTGAACCCCCAAGAGATGATACCTGAGCTGGCCCCCACACATCAGAATGTACCAGCTCTAACTTACTCTCTTTCTTCGTAGGTCCAACCTTGAGAAACCTTACTCGCTTCTGTTTCCCATATATGCAGTTCTCACATAAATCCAAACTTGTTTCTGTATATCCAGGAAAATTCTTCTTTATGATGTTCATGCCCTTATGGCTCATATGACCGAACCTATAGTGCCATAATTTTATATCTGCATCTGATGCCACAAGATTACAATCATTAGTACTATCAGTGGTTAAATACAAGGTTCCAACCTTCTTACCTCTTGCCACCACAAAATCACCCTTGGTAGCCTTCCAAGAGTCAACTGTAAATATCATAGTACAACCATCACTTCCCAATTACCCCACCGATATCAAATTTCTCCTTAATGTAGGCACATGTATGACATCCTTCAATAGCCATGTATTCCCATTATGCATCTTAACCTAAAAAGAACATTTTCCAGCTATACTGCAAGGTTCATCGTCACCAAGAAAAACATGCCCAAAATCCCCTTGAACATAATCAACAAAATAATTCCTATGTGGAGTAGCATGAAAAGAAGCCCCTGAATCTAAAACCCAAGATTCAGTAATATTATACAAAGAAAGAATCAAAGCATCTTGACATTCATTACCCGATGCCACATTTGCCTCCTTATTTTCTTCCTGTTGTTTCTTCTTGTCCCGAAGCTCCCAAAAATCCTTCTTTGCATGCTTAGACTTTCCATAGTTCCAACATACAATCTTGCTCTTGGATTTTGACCTTGCCCGATCTTTCGATTTTCCACGGTTTCCTCTATTCTTTTGTCTCCCTCTAGTTTCCACTATCAAAGCATTCCCTAAAGTAGAATATTCCCCTGAGCTTTTTCTTTACATTTCCTCGCTTAGAATCACCCCTACAACATCCTCAAACTTCAACTTTGAGTTAGCTAGAACCGAGTTCCTTACTGCCATTACCAAGTTATTCCAACTTTCAACTAAAGAGCAAAGAATTAATAAAGCCCTAACTTCTTCATAAAATTCTATTGTAACCGAAGCTATCATATTCACAACTCTATTGAAATCATTTAAATGATCTACTACTGAACTATTCTCAGACATATTCATGTTAAACAACTTTTTCATTAAAAATATCTTGTTAGAGGCAGAGGGTTTTTCATAAAACTTCCCTAATGCATCCATTAGCTATTTTGTAGTCTTTTCCTTTGAAACATTAAATAATACCGAAGATGCAAGACACATCCAGATTGTCCCAAGTGCCTTCCTATCTAGCAAATCCCATTCCGCATCCATCATGCTTGAGGGTTTGTTCACCTTCTCAAACAACGGAGTATAAAGATCCTTCTGATAAAGGTAATCTTCCATCTACATCTTCCAAAGACTGAAATTATGCCCGTTGAATTTATCAACCCTAGATCTTCCATCATCTGACATAGATCCCACTTAAGCTAAAAACTTTCCCTATGATTCAACACTTCAGCAAACCAAACCAGGCTCTGATACCAATTGTTAGGAATTAATTATATCTAATGTGGAATAATTCCTCAGAATTGCAATAATAAGAAGTATGAATATAATTATAGAAATGAAAAATGCACAACACGAAAATAATATTTAATGTGGTTCACCCAATATGGGCTACATCCACCAAGAACACTTGCTCAGATTTTATTACAAGCCAACAGTCTTCACAGTTACAATAATTAGATCTTGTTTGGAGTTGCTCTCAACAAACCCTCCCGAATTCACACACACTATTCACCTTCACAAAACACACTCATAATAAATCATATTGTATGTCCATCTATTTATAAGGACATCAATAGGTAGCCAAAGAGGTGGTTTTACAAAACAACGGGTACCGAAAAACCATGGGCCCAAAAACAACCCATAACGGTTACCCATTACCCATGGGTTAATAAACCACCCATGAAAATTTGCTTCGGGGGATTTGCCCCCTTGACCCACTCACCGGAGAGCAAGACTGTTGTAAAAATATCTGAGTGTAACACATGGAAGGTGTACCAAACTCTAACATGAAAACAGGATCCATAAACATAACACTTCTTCAGCCAGGGTCTAGAAGATTATGAAGTGAGATACTCTTTCATTGAAAAACAAGTCTTGGTAGTGATCAGAGGGTTAAAGAAATTTAAACATCTGGTTTCAAACAATAAAATTCAATAGTTAGTCTCTTATGCAGGAGTTAAAGACTTCCTTCTCAACAAGGATCTGAATGAAAAACATGCAGTATGGATCACTCGTGTCATGGAGTAACATTGAGATCAAGGTCACTAATTTGGTCCGTGGGAAGGGATTGTGTGAACAACTAGCCTCAAGTCAACAAGATGAGGCAAACAGTGAAAAGGAAGTTATTTTATTATGTAAAATAGTCAAGAGGAAGAAAATGATGATGTACTCACTCCTTGTTGGACTCAAATCATTATGCACTTCCTTCGAACAGACCTGTGTCCTCCAGAAATGAGTAAAACAAAAAGGAGACATTTCAGACTACAGGCCATCCCATATGTGTTTATTGATGGCATCTTGTTCAAGAGGG
Organism: Taxus chinensis; assembly: GCA_019776745.2. Lineage (NCBI taxonomy): Eukaryota > Viridiplantae > Streptophyta > Pinopsida > Cupressales > Taxaceae > Taxus > Taxus chinensis. The sequence continues at coordinate 87,319,157 of CM034148.1, read as the reverse complement.
ACATCAATGGTGTTCTACTAAGATGTATTGGGATAGATCAGATTGGGAGAGTGTTACAATAGTTCCATGATGAGGTAGGTGGAGGCCATTTTTCTCCATGGGTGATAGCACTCAAGATCATGAAGCTAGGTTATTATTGGCCCAAGGTGTTTAGTGGCTGCTATGCATGGATCAAAAAGTGCAAAAATTGTGCATTCTTTAAACGCAAAGAAAGGTTAGCAGCACTTCCATTACACCCAGTTTCAGTTGACAATCCATTCATGCAATGGGGATTGGATTTCATTGGGGTCATCAATCCAAATTCACGCCAAGGCCACAAGTGGATTTTGATGGCAACAGACTATTTCACCAAGTGGACCGAGGAAGTGGCACTCAAAGAAGCTAATGAGTCTAGCATACTAGATTTCTATGAAGGGATAGTGACCATATTTGGAGTGTCAGCCACCACTATATTAGAAAATGCATTGGCATTCATAGGTTCCAAAATCATAGGGTGGGCCATTAGGAATGGAATTTACTTGAGCACATCATCAAATTATTACCCTTGGGGTAATGGCCAAGCAGATTCCACAAACAAGAACCTGCTAAAGATTATCAAAAGAAATCTGGATGAAAATCAAAGAACTTGGCACACAAAACTCAAATCAGCCTTATGGCTTGATAGGACAACACCCAAGAAGTCTATAAGCAACTCTCCATTCAAACTTATCTATGGGAAATAGGCAGTGTTTCCTATATCACTTGAATTTATAGCATTGGAACTCATGAAGCAGCTGGAGATGTCTGAGTTTGAACTAATGGAGGCTGGGTATGCAGAATTGATGGATTTGGAAGAAACTAGATAACATGCACTTCACATAATGGAGAAGGATCAGGTATCAATCAAGAGATGCTTTGATAAGAAGGTAAGAACAACGGTCTTCTAGGAAGGAGACCTAGTTTTTAAATGGGATGCAGATCGGGCAAAACCAGGAAGACATTCCAAGTTTGATGCCATTTGGAGTGGCCCTTACATGGTCACAAAATGTAAAAGTAGCAATGCTTTCCAATTGTCTACATTGGATGGTGAAGAGTTACAGATTCCAGTGAACGGAATCTATCTTAAACATTACTACTAGAAGGAAAGTTCCCACCTTGTACATATTATGTTAGTTTCCCATTCTTCTAAGTGCTTGCGCACATTGTATTGTTGTAGTTTAGGTTGCTTTTCTCCTAAGTGCTTTGCACACTCTGCATGTTCTACTTGGAGCATGTATGATTTCAAATTTTGTATATAGTTGTGGAATTTTTTTATTGCTCTTGCATAACCCATTTAGAAACAGATGAAGCCCTAGGTCAAAGTAATTTTCTACTCTCAGAAACCATCATTTCGAGATTTCTTATGAAAATTGAGAGTGCAAATAGTCAGGGTCATGAATCAAAGGCAGGATCAATATCAGACCATCATTCTTGACTCCATACCCAATGGATGTGACAAGGAAATTTGTCTTTTCATCTAGCAGGTAGATACCCCTGTGAGTCGCCAAATTGTTATCCATATTTCACCCCAGAGAAAAGTATTGGATCAGCCACGACCCTGCATAGGAAGAACCAGAGAAAACATGGTTAAATCTTGCAAACATGTGGCAGAAGGACTCAACGATGGAGTGGCGGGACCTACGAAGGACCAAATGACCCTATGCATGAAGAAAGAAAGAAACGGATCTGTCGAGCGGATCTGTGTCTTAAATATATTTAATAGGTTACATGCAAGCTCAAAAATGGAATAACATGGTCAGAGAAAGAGGAGTGGTGTCAAAAGAGCCAGGAGCGAGAAGAGAAAGAAGAAATGGTGAAGATTCGAAGGCTTCAGACTTAAAACGGTTCAGAACGAGTCCAAAAATCAACTAAGTATGGAGGAGGTGGCGGAGGAAGCCACATGTCAACTCTAAACATCTCCAAGGTTTAATCCAAAAATGGAAACTCAAACTTGATCCTACCCTCCACCTAGCAAACGGTCAATAGAGGTCAAAAGGCGGACAAGGCAGGCCTCAAAAAAGGCTAAGTATAAAAGTGGTTGCGGAAGAAGCCATGTGTCGACTCTGTGTATCTCCAATGGTAAATCTAAAAGTAGAGGCTCAATTAAGCGCCAACCTACCACGTAGCCCAAGGTCCAAAAAGGGTTAGAGGGGTCGTTAAAAATTCTAAGAGTCTATGGAGGCTTCCAAGTGTCAACCCGACACTCCTTCAAAGGAAAATCTTGATCGGGATTTCAAGTGAGCACAAAGCCTCCATGTGTCCAGTCTCAAAAAAGGGGACAGAGTCGAGTTGAATGGTCAATGCATGGTGGCAAGCTGGTGGAGAGTGCCAAGTGTCCAAATGGCACTAACTCAAGGGTCAAATAAAGAGAAGTTTCCAGATGAGTGCCAAACCGCTGTGTGTCCCTGGTCAAGAAATATGACCCCGCCGAGCAAAGGACTTAGCCAAAAACATAGAAATTGAGTAGGCCAGAGGAGGAAGCCACGTGTCAGGCCCCAAAAAATTCCAAGGGAAAAATACATAGGCTACCCTCAAACAAGTGCCAACCCTCCACATGTCCCATATTAAAGGGGGGCCAGATTTTTAAACTGGTTTTCCTACCCTTTCCTACAAACCCGATACAAACTTTGAAGAGGCATATCTTTCTACTCAGGGCTTGAAATATTGCAAATCTGACACCGTTGGAAATATCTCAGCCTCGTCTATGCCATGGAGATCTGAAACTTCAAGTTTGGGGAGGTTAATTTGGAGAAAAATGGAGAAACATCTTCAGGGCCATTAATACAGGATCTATTTTTTTCCCAACAACCAGATTGGATTTGATCTGCTCTGTCGTTTCCTCCTCCTTTGAGGCGCCGAACAAGAATTTGATGCAGTCAAGACAGATTTGGGGGTAGATTTTATGGGAGGCATTAATAGTGGTGGTTGAGCTTCATTTTTTTTTTTCCCGCCTCTCTCTCTTTCTCCCCTCTGTGTTGAATCTATAAAAGCAGAGTCGAGACTCATTGTAAGGGGTTGGACATTCTCTTATTTTTGTAGGCTCCCCTTTCTTTCTGGCAAAGGAATTCATGGAGTTCAGACCTTCCATTTAAATTACAATACGTTTTCTACCTTCTGGCCATTTGTAATGCATTGTATCAATCTACAAAGTAATAAAACACATTTGTGATTGATTTTAGATCCTTTCTCGTATCCTTTGCTCTCATCTGGTCTTCCATTATAAATCTGATTATCTGTGCTTGATTATTGTATGCATTTTTTTAGTTTGTGTCTATCAGCAAAACTAATGTTCGTCACTCCTTTGGTGTAGCACCTCATAGCTTAGTTTTGATTTCTTGTATTTCTTTTATCCCTGTCTCCTTGGTAAAACTTACATTAGGTTTAGGAATAGGTCCTCTGCAAGTTTCCATGTATACACCTAAACAGAGGAATAGGAACCAGCCTTTAATCTGGAGAGTTTTCCTATTTGCAAAGTCCCACACTTTGGTGAAAACTCAATGTTATGTGAATCACACCAAATGATTCTGACTTAGAAAAGTAGATATGACGATACATTTGGGGGTGCTGTGATTTTGCATTAACAGTTATCAAGTGCTTTGCATGGGTACAAGTTAAATATAGAATTTTCACTATTGGTTAACTAGAAGAGGCCTATTATTAGCACACTTGCATGTGTGACTAGTATTGTAAAGGTGCATGGCTATTTGCAGCATGCGACCTATTTTGGGAATTAGGTAAGCAGTGAAGGGCAAGTCCCCACCCTTATAAATATGCATGAAGTAAGCTATGAAATATATACTAAGAGATATACAGAGATATGGATACACAGAGAGATGTATTTTTATAGTCATATAGAACTACTATGGAGTTATGATAGTTATGATGCACGCATGAGCATTAATGTCAATTATTGTAAGGAGATTTTGTAAGGTGATTATGTTTAATATAATGGAGTATTATTGCTGAATCAAAGTGTTAAATATGGTTTTGAAAAATTTCTTGCATGGTTAATTTCATTATGACTCTTGTTTAAATTCATTACGCTTTAGATCTAGATCTGGAATCCACTCTATAAAATGTTATGTTATTTTTTTATCTGAATGCATTAACATGTTATCATATTTACATCCTGCACAGACAACTCTAAGGAGGGGCCTGGTACCTTTTTGTGCTTTGGGTGAGTGCTCAGTCTAGGTTGAGTGATGTGCTAGTGCGCCTGGGTGGTTCTTGGTAAATTCTAGGTTGTATCAGTGACGTATTACGAGGGAGATACATAGTGTCTAGGGATTTTTGGAGAATATCTTTACAATGTGAGTGCATTTGAAGTAATTCATGTAAGGAGATTAGAGGAGTTTTAGGAGCCATGGAAGAAGAAAAATAAAGATCCAAGTGTATGATCACAAGTAGGGTTCATCAAATGATTTAATCTAATTTGAATTAAATCTAATATTACAGAATCATTACTAAACCAAATGATGTATAAATGCTGAAATATATAAATGACACAAACAAGCTAAGATTTAAGATATGAAACCTTAAGCAAGAAGATGAGATAAGAATACTTCGTTGATTTACACTTGATTTAAATTGATCTGGATTGGGAAAACTGTTCAACATGTTGTGGAAAGTGTCATAAATGCTTAGTATAAATCTTGCAACTCACGAACAAATCCATACATGGGTACCCACACTAGGACAAGGGCACATGGGTGCTAAAGACCACTGTTGGGCACCCGTGACTGCGCAAATAGTTAGAATATGGTTTTTATTATGTCACAAGAGTGTTGCAGTTGTTTCTAGTTGATCACCTAGTAGTCGCTCTTTAAAGGCCAAAGGTACCTGTAACCTACAAAAAGAGATGTTCACTTCCCATTCCTATGCATATTAGATGAATTCCTTTGAATGTTTTAGGTTCCTATTGAATGCAATTTTTTGTTATAATAGTAATGTTTAGTGTTTGGTCCTTTGTTTTGAACACATAACTATGTATTTATATGATTCCCTTGTTTGAATTTTGTAATTAACAACTGGAAGGCCAAACCATAAGTGAAAAAGATGCCCAAAATGAGTGAGTAAGGTGGAAAAGGGTCAGGGGTGCCTAAAGGGGAAAGGAGCATTTGGGAACTTATGTCCTGGTTGGGCGCTAGTGATTGAAGCCATAAAAGATAAATAAACAAAATCCCATTGGGTTGTAGGGTGTGAAAGACTAAATGGAAAACAAGAAACAAAGAAAAGAGGCCAAAGATAGTTTTCAATCACTAGTTTTCTTACGTAGGAATCATATGAATGCTAGTATGTTTTTAGGACCTATAAATGTACTCAAGTGTGTGATTTTGTGTCTATACGCGGATATATTGAGCCAAGTATGGTGTTGATGAGAAATTTGAAAATTCTGAGGCATGAATCATAGCTAACGGTTTCTCCTAAGTTCCTGGGGTTGATTATTTTGAGACCTTTTCTCTCGTCCGAAAGATGACTTATAATCGATTGACCCTAGCCATAGTCACCGCCAATAAATGGGATGTCCACCAAATGGATGGAGAACACTTGACAGAAAGCACACAAGAAGTCCACGTGGGAAATCAGGTCATATTTAAAGGCACGAATGGATAGGGAGAACACGCATGTAGAGAGCAGAAGTTCAGCTTTTCGGGACTTAGCAATTTTCACTCATGAAGGTCTACTTTTAGAGATGGTGTGCAGAGCACACAAACAAGGTAGAGACATGCATGCAATCCATTGGCTATTGTTGGAGGATTGGATACAAAGCACTTTACATGGACAAAGGACAGAAATATATCTACTACTGCCAGTTAACTACCGGTAGTCTATTGTTAGAACACTTACATGTGTGGCTAGTTTTGTAAAGGCACGTGGCTAATAATAGCATGTGACCTATTTTGGGAATGGATAAGTGGTGAAGGGAAAGTCCCACCCTTATATATATGTAGTAAACTATGTAATAGAGAGAGGAGGAGATATATACAGAGATATGCTGTTAAATCTGTTACATATACTACTGTTATTGTAATGAAGCTTCTATATACTTATTGCATTGAATATAATGGAGGATATTGGCTGAATCTAAGTGTTAGTTTTGTGTGTATCTAAATCTAGTATGTTTTTGATCTCATCATGGTTAGTACTTAATTATGTTCTCCCTTAGGTATAGATCTGGTATGCTCTGTGGAATGATGTGTTAGTAATGGAACTATATGTATCTCTTAAGTCTTCATCATGCTAACATCCTACAACAACAACCCTAAAGAGGGACCTGGTACCTTTGCACGTGCTTCGGGTGAGAGACTCAGTCTAGGCTGAGTGATGTGCCAACACATCTAGGGTCTTATTGGATTTGTATCACTGAATTCTAGGTTGCATCATTGGTTCCATTTTTGGGACCCTCTTTTTTTAGTTGTTTTCAGGATGGTTTGCGATGAAGACATACTGGTTGACCTTAGCAAGTGTTGAAGAATGGATACATGATCTGGAAGAAGAATACACACAATAATTCAACACTAGATCTGAGTTTAACACATGTGTGTGGGTGGAACAGAATCTGTATGATAGTTTATATGAGATATCCTTCACTATCTTTCTAGTAGAATTTTATGAGTGGCTGATTGCTTATGAATCTAAGTGGAATTGGAGGTATCACACACTTGTCTAGACATAGGAAGAATTCCAGGCCCTTTATGATGCTGATCTGATTTGGACTTGAGCTGTGGATACATGGTTCCATGGTGTATTGAATAGTTATATCTTAGAATACTCAATTTCCACTTATTCATGTCCAGAAGTAGCTGAATTCCAGTTCTTATGATATCCAAGGGGAGCTTACCTACAAGGCATTCCTCTGGAGATCAAGATCTTGATGGTAACTTTGAATCTAGAGAGTAAACTGATGGCTAACTAAACCTCACCATCTGCAGGGGGATAGGAGTAGGATTGGTGAAAGATGGCAGACCTAGTGGCAGAAAGGTAGAGAGAGGAAAGGTGGCTTAAGTATAATGAGGCATGCAAGAGGGAGATAGAGAAGCAACGTACCATTGCAGAAAGTATGGCATTGAGGAGAGAGATGGCTCATGAAGGATTTGAAGCTCACGTAGAAGATGTGGAGCTAGAGCATCAGGAACTCCCCCATCTTGGAAAGCATGACAGGGATCCCCCCTCGGCCTCACATAGAAGTGCACTAGTAGAGACTACCTGGGCCGTAGGGCACACATCTGAATCCACCTTGTAACCTAGCCCTTGTGCTTGGTTTTCTAGTATCTAGTATGACAAGTAATCAACAAGAAATTTTGGGAAGTAAGAGAGCAAGCACATCAATGGCAGGGTTGACAACTTCATTATTATTTGGAGGTGTGTTTTCAGGTGCATCATCTGCACAGAACATGAGCACGCCGAATGTTGGATTCACCTCTGGAAGTGGAACTACTTCACAGACCGTAGGGGTTCAGTATAGTACTACTATTGGAGCATAGGGGAGTACATCTATAAGACCTATTCTAGCTACAGGTTTGGGATCAGGAGGCATAGGTAGCTCTGGTTCAGGTGGATCTGGTTCTAGAGGTAGGGGAAACACATGAGGTTCTGGATCAGGTGGGAAAGGTCCACACCAACCCTAGAATATTTACATGGAAATGTCTCTTCATCTTCCAGAGTATAGGGGCATAGAAGATGCTGTTGAACATGTGCACATGTGTGAAATATTGTGGCGCGCAAAAGGAATCATGACTTCTGAGCATAGGGAAAGCCAATTTTCTACTACGTTACAAGGGCGTGCACACAACTGGTATAGAAAGTTTGACCCTGATCAGACTTGCGTAGATTATATGGCTTTAAAGGATGCATTCCTTAAAGAGTTTCATATCCCTGAGTTTGAGCAGAAGAGTATAAGTGTGCTCAAGGATATTAAGCAAGGCACTACTGAAAGTGTTAGAGAGTATGATGCATGGTTTAAAATGTTGTTATCAAATCTTTCTTATGACATACACGCAAGCCAACATGCACAATGGTTTTTTGGGGGCTTGATTACCCCTTTTAGGAGGGCATTATCACATAAGACATACACTGATCCATGTGAAGCACTTGAAGCAGCCTTGCGTGCTGAGGTAGTTGGAAGCATAGATACCGAGGTGAGCCCATTTTTAGAAGCACAAATAACAAGCAATGGTGAAACAGTTGGAGAAACTATCAGCAAATTCATCTCATGAGACGCACACAGGGATTTGGTGCACAGATTGTGAAGTAAAAGGTCACACAAAGGATAGTTTTCCTCATAGAACAGTACGCTCGTTGCTGATGGATTGTGAAATATGCCACTTAAACCATGATGTTAGTTGTTACCCATTATTACAATGCGCGATAAGGAAGAATGTTTCAAGCTACTGTAAAATCTGTAGGTCCACAACTCATGACACGGAGGACTACCGACTGATTGGACAGATCCATGATGCTATAGATATTGGTGTACGAAAAATAGGAGTTTTAGATAACTCTAAGGGAAAGAATGAGCATCAGGACTGGGAGCACAATCAGGTGTGCTATGATCAGAATGAGGGGCATTTTGAAGGTAGTCATGGTAGAGGTCAAGGATACCATGGTGGATTCAGAGGATGAGGCCATGGTGGTGGAAGAAGTGAGTTTCCTCATGGAACATGTTATACATGTGGATATCCTAACCACTATAGGTGTGAATGTCCTCAGAATATTACATGTTCTTTCTGTGGAAAGAACCATAGCTATGAAGAGTTCCCAGACTTATATGAGCATCTAAGTAAGAAACATAAACAAGAAAACAAAGGCACAATGATGGTTATGATACATCACACTGTGGAAAGTCAATGGATGCCCAAGATGGAAGTAGAATATGAGGCACTACAAGTAAAGATCACGACCCATGCTGAGGTGACACGTGCTAGGGAAGCATTACAACAGAAGCCTACCATCACTAAAGATGAGGTTCTCCATGCATGGTACCCAGATCCTACCTATCAGAAGGAGGTTTATCAGGAAACCATGGAAGTTCTAAGGAATCTTTAGGGTGAGATATAATACTTAAAGGAGTAGAAGAAAGCATCAGAGATGGTCCAAACTAATATAGATGACTTGAGAGAAGTGTGTAAAATGTTGCGCAAGGAGAACATCATTCCACTATTAGGGAGTTGGTTAAAAGGGAACACTCCACGTGTAAGTACTGAGACTGGATGATAGATCCTACATGTAAATCTCCCTCCTCATAGCCTAGATTATGACAAGGAAATCACTCTGAATGTTGTTGTGGATGGGTGGCTATTAAGTAATATACTGATTGATACAGGCATGGAAGTCAATGTTCTTACCTTGGATGCATGGGTACAAATGGGAAGACCCCCATTGCATCCATCCTCTAATGTATTATTCATGGCTAATCAGACTAAGGCCACTCCCATAGGAGTTTTGAAAGATGCATCCATTACCATACAAGGAGACAAGTTCACTGGAGACTTTGAAGTTTTAGCACTAGTAGAGTCGGATAGATTTCCAACTCTATTGGGGTGTCCTTGGTGCTATGCAAATAATGATGATCTTCAGTTCAACAAGGGCTATATCAGTTTTGAAAATAAAGAGGAAAGTGTTATCATCCCTTTAACAGATGGAAATTCTTGCACCTATGTTGAGCCCTTAAGTGAAGAATATCTGAATAGGATTTATGTACGCACCATCCGAGATCCAGAGATGATTGAACCAACCAAAGAAGGACTAATTCAGTGGGAGGATGTATAGTCTATTAGTGATACTACAAGTGTTTCTTGTGATAATTGGGCTCATAGCACTTATGAGTTGGTAGGGTGTGAAGTAAAGAGCATATTCCCTCGAGGCACAAAACCACGTTATGTCAGGAGGATAGGTAACAACTCGGTACCTTGTTACACAGGAGAAGGGGATCCCATGGTATTCCTATGTGCCATGGAAGAAAAATGGATAGATCCACTGGAAAGAAGAAATATGCTAGCATATACACTACGTGGGACAACAACACATGGTGGGTGGTCCACAGGGATAATCTGGTCGAATGGAATGAAATTAGGATTGTTCTTACTACTAGGTTCTTTAGGAGCAATGCACCTACACAAATATATAATTATCATGGTAATCAACCTGTTCAACACCACGTTCAGAAGTGTGAGAGACTCTGGATAGAAGGGTAGGAAGCTTTACCACCTTCACTATGGGTGCACTAGTTTTATTCCACTTTACAAGGCTACGCGTGCTTGGTATGTATATGCAGAACTCCATAGAGAAACTAGAAATTGGCAGAATTTAATTACAGGAATGGTCCAGACATTTGACTTCTTCTCTACAAAGCCTCCGGTGGAAGAAGCATTAAAATTTATCAAGTGCTTAACTATGGGGGATAGTGCCAAGGCTGAAGAACTCCTTCAGGAATTATTAGATAAAGAGGACTCAGGAGCGCATCTTGATAAAGAACCAGAGGCCGATGCAACATTACTTCAATGCGCTTACCTTGAGAGAGAGAGGAAAAATGGTCTACTTAGTAGATGATGAAGAAGTAGATAATCTAGATGTAAACCATTCAACAGGAAGGTGTGAGGTATTGGATAGTGTGGATAAGACCATGCGTGCCTATCATGAACCTATGAAGACAAAGTGGGTGAATATTGGAACAGATACTGAGCCTAAGGAAGCCATAATTGGAGACTATTGGTCAGACTCTGAAGTGGAAAAAATCATAGAGTTACTAAGGGATTACCAGGACCTATTTCCTAGGGGGTACCATGAACTTAAAGGCATGCATGAATCGTTAGGGGAGATGAAGATAAATCTTAAAGAGGGTGTGCACCCAGTTAGAAAGAGACCTTACAGAATGAACCCCAATTTGTGTGAAAAGGTCAAAGAAGAGATTGATAACATGTTGAAGTCTGGAATTATCAAGCCCCTTGATGAGTCAGAATGGGTTAGTCCAATGGTGATCAGTATCAAGAAGGATGGATGGATTAGAATATGCATGGACTATAGGGAGTTGAATGTTGCATGTGTAACAGATCCATTCCCTATGCCATTTACTGAAGAAATACTAGAAGGAGTTGCAGGGCATGAAATCTATTTGTTTACAGATGGGTTCTCTAGGTATCATCAGGTTAGGATTGCCCAGGAGGATCAAGAAAAGACTACATTTACTACTGAATGGGGTAGCTTCACCTATACTGTAATGCCCTTTGGTCTGAAAAATGTGCCTGCTGTATTTTTGCGCATAGTTGTCCAAGCATTCAAAGAATTTATTCACAACTTCTTACAGGTATATTTAGACAATTGGACAGTGTATGGATTAGTTAAGGATCACTGTGACAATCTACGCTTAATGTTTGAATGGTGTAGATAGTTGAGTATCTCTTTGAACATCAAAAAGTGCATATTTGCTACACCATTTGGGATACTTTTAGGACACATAATCTGCAAGGAGGGTTTGTTGGTTGATCCAACAAAGGTTGCAGTCATTATAGGCCTAAGGGAGCCTACCAGTCAAAGTGAGGTGCATATATTTTTGGGTCATACAGGATATTACAGAAAATTTATCAAAGGCTATGCCAAAGTTGCCACACTATTAGAAGAGTTACTAAAAGGGAAAGGTACATTCTACTGGGGAGAACAACAGTAACTCACATTCGAGACATTGAAGGAGAAACTTACTACTATTCCTAATTTACATTTTCCTTCACGGTACAAACCATTTCATGTACATGTTGAAGCCTCTAGCATGGCCATTGGCGTGGTGTTGGCCTAACCTAGAGAAGGTATTGTAGATCATCCTATCTTGTTTTGCTAGTAGAAAGTTGACTCCTGTAGAACATAATTACACAACTACAGAGCGCAAAGCTTTGTCAATGATCTATGTGCTGCATAAATTCCACCAGTACCTACTAGCTACACCATTCATATTTTATACAGATCACATGGCATTGAATTATTTGGTAAATAAGCCTATGTTTTACAAGGGTGCATATGTCGATGGGTGCTCTTATTTCAAGAATTTGATTTCACAGTTGTGGTAAAACCAGGAAAAAGTAATTCTAGACCAGACCATCTATCAAGAATACAGTCAGGAGAAGAAGCACAGGAAATTGAGGATACCATGCAAGATGCATAGTTATACAGGTTACAACATGTGCCATCAGAACTAGAGGACATTGTTGTCTTTCTATACACAGGGATGACACCAGAAGGAATGAAATCCTTGGAGAAGAAACAACTTGCTATACGCACCGCACCTTATATGTTAATCAGTGGTGACTTGTACAAATTGGGTCACGATGAGGTATTGCACTTTGTGTATTGGAACATGAGCACATGAGCATTATGGAAGAAGCTCATGGTGGAATTGTAGGTGGCCACTATGCAGGTGATGCCACAATGCACAAGATTCTACTCATTGGATTATGGTGGGAGACCCTCTATAAAGATTGTAAGGAATTTTGTAAGGCATGTGACCATTGTCAACATCTTGGAAGACCAGGTCAATGAGATGAAATGCCTCTGAGACCTATTACTAGTGTAGAACCATTTGAGAAATGGGCTATAGATTTTGTGGGTCCTATTTCACCAGCTACGTGCAGAACTGGATCACGCTACATTATAACTTGCACAGACTATCTGACAAGATGGGAAGAAGTAGCACCTACAAAGGACTGTACAATGGCTACAACAGCTCAATTTCTATGGGAAAATATTATTACAAGGTATGGATGTCCTTTGAGTTTGACTAGTGATAGGGGCACACATTTTCTTAATGAGACAATCAAAATTTTATTGGATGAGTTCATGATTGCACACCATAAGACTACACCCTATCATCCTCAAGAAAATGGAACTGCTGAAGCTTTCAACAAAATTTTGGGCTAGACATTGACAAAAATCTGTGATGTTGGAAGAAAGGATTGGGATGATAAAGTATCTGTAGTACTTTGGGCATATCAAACAACATATAAAAGGTTGAACAAAGCAACACCATTTCAGTTAGTGTTTGGCACAGAAGCCATTCTTCCTATGGAATTTATGTTACCTTCTTTACGTATTGCACGTGCTGAGGTCTAGCTGATGAGCAAGCTTTAGAAGAATGGATTGAAAAGATAATTCAGCTGGATGAATGAAGAGCCATAGCACGTTGGAGTCAGAAGCAAGAAAAGGCCAGGTAGAAGGCATGGCATGACAGAAACATAAGGGACAAGAAGTTTGAGATTGGACAAATGGTACTTCTCTATGACTCTAAGTTTTTATGCCATCCAGGAAAACTTAAGGTACATTGGTTGGGGCTGTATGTTATCACTTACATCCTTGAAACATGTGCTTTCCAGTTAGAAGCACTTGATGGAACACGGCTACCTAGTTACTTCAACGGGAGTAGGCTGAAGCCCTACTATAAATAAGTCTTCTTGGTGTTTGTAATAAGGCAGTATTTCCATTTAGATTAGGTTTTCAATTATGTATTTCCTTAATGTGTTTCCTTCTTTGTTGCTATGATTTGTCAATTTAGTTGGTGTGTTGTGTAATAAGCACACTTACACGCATGAAGCTAATTACTATATGAAGCATGTTTATGCACAGAGGACTACACATACTTTTAGTGTGGGGTGGATTGTTGATATTTAGGTACAAAATCATGGGAATTGAAAGGTGAAAGGAATAAGCTGCTACGGGTGCTCTTCAAGTCAAAGGATTGCTTCTAAAAAGTGACCAAAGATGGAGATGAATGAAGGGATAGTATAACATGAGGTAAGCAGAGGCCATAACAACTACCAGTAGAAGGTGCAGTGATGAGGTACTCAAGTGCAAGGAAGCACACTGAAGAGAAGTCTGTGACCAGAGGGTAGGAAGGCATGCTAGAAGGTTATAGCTGGGGTGCAAAGATGTAACATGTGGAAAGGATGGAATTGGTCAATTAATGAGAGGATATTTGGTAGGTGAAGGAGCAATGAATGCATCAAAAATTTTTAAAAATCTATATAAGGATGGGATGCGAATTCATTTTTACCATTTCGATTAAGAGTATTTGAAAAAGAGCTAAGTGTGAAAAGCTGAGTGATCAAATTGAGGTGCGAGAGGTGTGTAACCAGTCGTGACGAAGAGATCTGTGCGCAGAAAGAGCTTGTGTCCCTAGTGGTGAAGGGTTTGAGTGAAGCAAGGTGATAGAGAGGAGTGAGGGCACATGATTTCACCTAGGGCATGCTGAATCAAGCTAGGGTTTGATTTACACATTGCATAATTTAAGATGATGAGTATCTACAAAGGATTTCAAGGTAGAAATGGCACCCAAGAAAGTAGTTGCAGCAGGAGTGAAGGGAAAGAAGAAGGTGGTCGAAGAAGAAGAGGAGATGGCTCCCAAAAGTAATTTTTCTGAAATGTAATATCCAGAGGGGGTTATCATAGGCCAGGAGTGGGATTCTCACATAAGAAAAAGAAAGGTGAGTGAGTACAATCATTATACCACAGAGAATAAGAAGGAGTTTGATGCCTTGCTGAACACAAAGACAAATAAATGCATGGCAGAAGACATGCCAGTGTATGATGATGCTGGCAAGAAGCTCTTGAAGAAGATTGGAGTTTACCAACTATATGAGCTCCCTTACTTTAGGAAATATGAGCCCTTGTACCAGTGGCTCATGAGCAGAGTGCATGAAGATTTTTTCTACTTTGCAGGATGTAGAGCCAGAATTTCAGCCGCGCTCATCTCCATGGTAATAGGATTGAAGGGCACAAGAGAAGATTTGCAAGATGATTTAACAGACAAGGCCACAATATTGGAGACCAGAAAGGAGTTGGGGTACATAAAGGGTCCACGCGGCATGGACATTGATAAACTAAAGAAATATCCAGTTGTGCAAGCAGCCGCACATCTTGTTACAAAGCTAAATGACCAGGAAAGGTGGTCACAAGTGAATACCATGTGGCTGCACATTGCCAAAAAGATGTCTGAAGGGGTAGTTTACAACATTTCACATTATATTGCAGAAACAATCGTTGAGGAAGCACGCACAGGAGGAAGGATCAACTTTGGAGCTATTCTATTGTCACTGGTGTTCATGGAGATCGGAGTACCTGATGGACCAAAAGAGAAGATATGGGAGTATCCCATAGAGCACAAGTCACCTACAGAATGCTTCAAAAATCACTTGTGTGAAGGATCCATGACAGAACAGGTCAAGCAAAGGGCTGAGAAGTGGTATGATAGGCTCCATGCGGCCTTTGAATAAGAATGACACATCCCCAAGGGCTTGCCTTTGTTGGTTGGAAAGGTAGTTCAGTTCAATATATACCAGCATTTTTACATAGTGTGGTTCGCCATGAAGGATGGAGTATGGAGCATTTGGTGTAAGTTACCATATGCCTTCACAGCAAGGTACTTCCATAGGCATCAATACATAGGTTCTCAGATGTGCGGCACCTCACGTTCAATGCAGGACAAGGTAGATTGTGACTACCACATGCTAAGGAAGAAATATGTGTATCCAGGGCAGGGTGCATATATTGAAAGGCTCATTTCAGATGTATTGAGCATTAAACCAGTAAGTTTGGCTATGGGAGATATTGGAGCAGCACTGGTGTACCTCCAACTAAAGCCCAAGTTGGAGAATAACAAGTATGTGGAAGATGAGTTCGCACTTCCAACACCACCAAAGGGTAAGCACATGATGGAGAATATCATAATGCCTAAGCCCACAGAGCCAATTGAAGTGGAGGATGAGGAGGATGAGTGTGAGGATAGTGGTGGTTTGGAGCATAGAGGTAGAAGACATCCTACAAACAAGGGTGAAGATGAGCATGCCACTACACCACCTCAGCCACAAGAGGGGGATGATGAGGACTTGGATGCAGTCCAAGGAGAGCACAAATTTAAGAGAGTGTAATGGAGAACAAGGACCCAGGGTGCTACTCTGCAAATAGTGCACAAATCACCCAGACTCTCTCCACAAAAGGAGACAACCATGAAAAGGAGAAGGAAACTGAAGTTGAATGAGGAGGTGGAAGAATCAGAGGAAAGCATGCCTAATTCTCCTACACCTCCAGAGAACATAGAAGAACAGAAAGATGAAGAAATGAAGCAAGGAGAAGAGGAGGAAAAGGGAACAAATGAGATAGTTACAGAGACTACTCAGGACATGGAGGCACAAGTCCCAAATCTGGAGGCTCAAGTTCCTAAGTAGCCAAGGTCTAGAAGAACAAGTGGAGAGCACATTCCACCAGCCATGGGTTATGTAGAGGATGCAGGTAAAATTGTCTGCACCCATTTCTAGAGCACACTGTCACAAAAGGACTTATATGGCTAGGAATTAATGGATGAAGATATGGCTACAATGCGCACAAGGAAGTAGTTATCATGGTCCATGCACACACACATGGATGAGCTAGATTTTGATGTGTGTGAGGAGTCATGTGTATCAAGGAGGTTGAAGAAGACACCTCAGGCTAGACACATGATAATAAAGCCTACTGTCATGTCAGATGAACAGGTAAGCAATGCATTGGTGAAAGTCTCAATAGAGGTGGCAAGGTGGAATATGGACAAGGCTGCCACAATTAGGGCACTCAGGGAAGAGATTAAAACTAAGGATGGAGAAATAGCACACCTAACGTAGGAAAAAGACTTAGCACAGAAAAATAACTCTGTATTTATCAACATCACAGAGGAAATTGGTGATAATATCATAAGAGCTAGGCCACACTTAGAGCCAAAGGTACCAAAGACATTTCCTTCGGCAATACACTATGTAGGTACATTGGTGGACCTAGTGCTTGAAGATGAACCTCTGTGCATGCCAGTGCCAAAGGATCTAGCACAAGAGGCAGAGCGTGAAAAGGCTTCAGTGATGTGGAAGATTGCATCATATGAAGGATTGTTGCAAGTGCTGCAAGAAGAACTGAAGAAAGCAGACCAAGCCTTGAACATCTGCACAGCTCCAGAGGTGCTCATTAACATAAAAACCCTAGAAGAGAACAATGAGGTCCAGAAAGTGATGAAGGATGAAACATTGGGCCGCATAGAAATATTATCAATGGTTAAACAAAAGTGCAAGGCCCTGGAAATAGCACAAGAACCACACAAGAATCGGCTGGAAGAGCTTGGGAAGCTCATTGCACAAAAGATGGATTTACTAGAGGGAAGGATGACTGCAATGTCCAACATTGTGTTGGTCTTACAAAATGAAAAAGGGGAGATTGTGAAAGATGAACTGGAGTCCATTGTTGTGGACATTCCAGAAAGAGTAGAGGAAGCACTCGCTGAGTGGTAGACCTTGGAGGCTGAAATAAAATAGGAATATCCTGAATTAGTTATTTAGGTTGCAGAAGAAGAGACTGTAGAGTAAAAACATTCTTTCCATTCTTCTATTCTTTACTTCTTTCCATTCTTTAATTCTTTACTTCAGTTTTGGAGATGACCATTGTCGAGGTGACAATGAGATTATTGTGGGGTAATGTTGATTAGAGAAACACTTGACAGAAAGCACACAAGAATTCTACGTGGGAAACATGTCATATTCAAAGGTGTGAATGGATAGGGAGAACACGTGCGAAAAGCAGAAGTTCAGCTTTTTGGGACTTAGCCATTTTCACTCATGAAGGTCTATTTTTAGAGATGGCGTGCAGAGCACACAAATGAGGAAGAGACGTGTGCACACACATTGGCTATTCTTGGAGGATCAGATATGAAGCACTTTGCATGGACACAGGACATAAATAGATCTACTACTGTCAGTTAACTACCAGTAGTCTATTGTTAGCACACTTGCATGTGTGGCTAGTTTTGTAAAGGCATGTGGCTAATAATAGCATGTGACCTATTTTGGGAATGGATAAGTGGTGAAGGGAAAGTCCCCACCCTTATATATATGTAGTAAACTATGTAATAGAGAGAGAGGAGATATATATACAGAGATATGATGTTAAATCTATTATGCACATACTAATGTTATTGTAATGAAGCTTCTGTATACTTATTGCATTGAATATAATGGAGGATATTGGCTGAATCTAAGTGTTAGTTTTGTGTGTATCTGAATCTAGTATGTTTTTGATCTCATCATGGTTAGTACTTAATTATGTTCTCCCTTAGATATAGATCTGGTATGTTCTGTAGAATGATGTGTTAGTAATAGAACTGCATGTGCTAAGTCTTCATCATGCTAACAACCTGCAACAGCAACCCTAAAGAGGGACCTGGTACCTTTGTGTGCTTCGGGTGAGCACTCAGTTTAGGCTGAGTGATGTGCCAGCGTGTCTAGGTTCTTATTGGGTTTGTATCACTGAATTCTAGGTTGCATCATCAATGTATCAAATGGACATGAAGAGTTCCTTTTTGCATAGTGATCTCCATGAGGAAATTCTATATGGAGCAACCGTCATAGTTTTGTGTAATATTTTTCCCTTGGTTTGTAGACTTTGGAAGTTCTCTTTATGGTCTCAAACAAGCTCCTCAAGCTTGGTATGAGAAAATGGATGAGTCCTTCCTTATTGTCTATTCGGTTTCACTAAGTGTCGGTGTGACCCAATTTATTCATACTATATATGCTATGAAACATGATGATGAATTGCTTAATATTGGTTATTGTATGTCAATGACTTGTCTCATCCTCACTAGGCAGCTCAGCTTCTATGATTTAGGATTCTATTCAAAACAACCTTGAGTGCAATAAGCTTTGATATGACAAATTTGGGATTGATTGCACTATTTCCTTGGTCTTTAGGTTTCTCTTAGTCATGACTTGAAGGAATCATCATATCTCAGACAGAGGAAGTATTCTTCTTGATTTTCTTGCAAAATTTCCACATGGTTGATTGTAAGCCATCTCCCACTCCCTTCCTCTTTGAAGTCAAGTTAGTATCTGATTACTCCACTCCCTTATTCAATGGTACCCTTTATCATCAATTGGTTAGGGTCTTGATCTACTTAACCCATACCAGACAAAATTTATCATTTTTTGTTAGCATTGTTTCTAGATTTATGTAGGAACCTCCTGAGATGCACTGGAAATTGGTGAAGCAGATTCTTCATTATGTTAGAGCAACATAAACCAATGGCATACCCTACTTAGGAGGAGTGGAGATATACTTTGTTGGATACTTAGATTATGATTTGGATGATGATCTTGATCATAAAAAATTACCTCAAGATATAACTTTTCTCTATGTTCAGGTCCTTTTAGTTGGTTAAACAAGAAGCAGAACATAATTGTTATATCTTCTATAGAGGCAAAATATAGGGGAGTAGTAAATGCTACCATGGAAACTATTTGGCTATAGGAAATTCTAAGAGTTTGGTATTAAATCCAAGTGACCTACAATCATCTATTGTGATAACCTTTGAACTATCTCCATTCGTAGAAATATGGTTCAACATCAACAAATGAAGCATGTTGAGATCTATATGCACTTCATCAAGGAGTTGTTTCTTGAGGACGTCATTGATTTGTAGTACTACTAGACATCAGATCAAATTGCATATATATTTACCAAATCCTTTCACTGAAGCCAAGTTTCTTCACTTGCACTCTCTACTTGAGGTGAGGTCAATTGTTGCCAAGCATCTACTTTGGGCTTTCTAGTCTTCTTCTTCTTATTCTAGGAAGATTGCAGCTTGTACATGGGTACCTAATTAGGCCTTGTTGTCGAGACCCATATGACGCATATTTCTTAGTTTGTTTTAGGTGATTATTCTATCTCTAGTAAGTGGGTGTTTTTTCCTTTGGGTTTTCTTCCATTACTTGATATCATTATTGTACATGGGTAGCTCATTAAACATAGCTACTAGGACTCATTTCTCTTTTTGTCTTGTCATGCCTCGTCCTAAGCTATGTTGAAAGGGGTGTGGTGTAAGGGGGTATTATTCGTTTATTATTTGTTTATTAGGTGAATTACCCTCACCCATGGTGAGTCATCTCACTTAAGTGAGTCATAGGTCTCTAGATGAGTCATTAAGAGTTATATGATGAATGAAAATTTTTATCATAGAATTTGTTATATGTGTCATTCTGTTAATGTCATATGGGAGTTACATGTCATTCTTGTATTGTAACTCCCCTCTCCTATTTTAGAGGTATGACAAGTCTAGGCATAGCAGTTAACTAAAATATGAATTTAGAATCTATATTCTATAGTTAATCTAAATACAAAAATGCAATAAATGACATAAATTGAAATACAATGCTAGATAATTTTATTTGAAATTTAAATGGAATGAAATATAATGAAAATGAGAAGCATAAGGTACTAACCTAAAAAATGACTTACCTCGTTGTGTGCTGGACTTGAACAGGCTGATGTGCAGACATAGCAGAATGTGAAGGCTACCCTGAAACTGTACAAGTTGGAAGATCCTGTAGACTAGGCTTGGAGAGGACTACGCTACGGCACCCTGGTCTGAGATCTGGGTGCTCTGGTCTACAGAAAAGCTCATAGATCTGAATCTATTAGTGTCACTAGGTCTTCGCAGTGTCTTTATCTTTGTCACATAGTTGTCACAATATGTTTGCTTATGTCATCATGAATCATCTACCTACAAAACCCCATACAAAGCATCAAATCCCTAAAAAATAAAGATGCATATGAAGGGGTCAAACTGACCTTAGTTACCACAATGGTGGACTTACAACTAAGCGTTACACTACATTCCAGACCCAATGTAGTTTTGTGTGCTTGTGTGTGCAATTTTGTGCCTAGGGTGCCCTAACACCAATGACGTAGAAGTAGGGGCAATAACTAGATGTAAAAATGTAAATGGTGGATGGAATAGAATGAATACAACCCTTTCCCCCTATGCTTGTGTGATGCAGATGTAAATGATGCCCAAATGCAGTCCTTTTCCTTAGTAGATAGCTAGCTCTTGATAGTAGATAGTCCGCCCATAAAATAGTGAGTATGTTATGTTTATATAGGGATCTCTTGCTCAAATTTTGACACTAATGACCTGACATGCCAACTAGTACCTAGGGGAATGAGAGGGAAAATGACAAAGACCGACCTGAAATAAGTAAATTAGACCCAAGTGTTACAGGGACCAAGACACCTAAAATTACGGGCTGGGGCACCCATGGGTGCCCCAGCATACCCCTAGGCACCCCTAGTCAAGAGACTAGATACGATAAATGAATAAATAATGACACCTGATACTCCCCAGGAGACGACCAAAACCATGTAAACAACTGAAGACTGTGTAAGACAAATGATGATGACGACTGACTAACTAACCAAAGGACTAGGGGATCATTCATTAGTGAATAATGTTATCAGGAAGGATCCATATATAAAATAACATACTTGGCAGTGTAAATGTAATAGTAAGTGTGTGATTTTGTGACTACATTTGCCCCTACTTTATGTTGGTGAGTGGAAATCTTGGTAACATAAAGTAGATAGAGATGTGTACCTAAGAGAAGTCAGAGAAGCCCATGTTGTAGTAGAACATGTAAATGTGTAGTAAAAATGTGCCAATAGAACCATAAAAGTGTGTTGAACCATGGATCAACATGTTGATCCATGTAACAAAAAGTGTACTCATGGTGATGAAGTGCACTAAATACGAGTGATGATAGAAATGTGAGATGATTTATGATTTTGAAAATTATATGATGACGATGAGATGGGGTAGGGAGTGATCAGTTCCCAACCCGAATCTGCATGTATACAAATAATCAATCAAAGGATTTGGGTGTCCTTACCGCCAGAGGAAGACTGTAGGGAGAAAAGTGTGTTATTCTCTAATCTCTAACTAAAATCCTCAAGATCTAGCCGCTGCAGATGGACTCATATCAAATTTTATGGTTTTTGGATCCATACAATTTTGATCAAATAGTTGACCCATATAGGAGTGGTATAGGAAAGGCACTCTTGCCCCCACTCCACGGGTGTCTTCGTAATGTGATAGCTTCCAAGTTAGGTCATCTGGAAGAAAATGTGAAATGTATGATGGCTTCCAAGTTAGGTCATCTGGAAGCAAGCAAAAAATGTAGAATAATTTCCCAAGTTAGGTCATCTAGGAAAAGTGATGAATGTAATCTCCCAAGTTAGGTCATCTGGGAGGTCAATTGTGTTGTATTTGTGTTGATTGAGTGGTTTGATTGTTGTTAGATTTGAATTGTTGATAATTGATTGATTACATTGCTTGCTTATTACTTATAGAGAGATTTTACGGTAGTTGCCCCCAAGTTAGGTCATTAGGGGAAATCAATAGAAGTTAGTTAAATATTGCATGAAAATATTTTTACCCATTTGTTTCCCCCAAGTTAGGTCATTAGGGGGGAGTTATGAAACATCACATAGAAAAATTGTATGTTTGTTTGCCCCCAGATTAGGTCATTGGGAGGGATTGATGGTGAAATGTCACGCAGTGAATTAGTAAATGTTTTGGAATTATCGCATCGTAGTGTTTTTAACATGTGTGGTGATATAATGGGGATTTATAGGATGACCCTAATGATATTCCCCCCTTTTGATGAAAGTGGAAGTGATGAAAAGAATGAATGCTAAGCCAAAAGTAAGCACGAAGATAGATAGAAAGTGGTAAAAATCAATTTAAAATGTGTATAAATGAATGGAATACAATGTCAAGGGGATAATGCATGTGGAATGTGTTCAATATGGTGGTAAGCAAATTCTAAAAAGAATGTCTAAACGGGGTGCAAATTAGAGTAGAAATGCTCAAGATATGACAAAAATAGTGTAGTGTGTATTAGTGGTGGTAATAAGCTCAATAATGACTATATTAAAGTAGGTAATGAAAAAGTAACTATAAGTAGTGAAGTGAAAAAGTGTTTAGTTACTTCATTTTTTTGTACGTGATTGTGAGAGTGAGCATGAAGTGAGTGAAAATGCCGCAAGTGAGAGAAGTGCGTCCTAATCGGTTTGAGAGGGTGGCGACTGTAGCGTCGCAGTATGTACCGCACAGTTTAAGTTTTTTTCAAAAATATAGGGTGTAGTAGTTGTTTTGGTTGAATTTTATAATTTTGAGATTTTTAAGTTTTTAGGCATTTTAGACCTGGACAATAGCAGTGAGGGCACTAGTGGAACCCTGGGACAAGAGTGCCCAAATCTGGGTGCTGGTGTCCATGCTCCTCAGCGCCCCAGTCCTATATCTAGGCACCTTGGTCCAAAATGTGTGCATTTGATGTATAATAGTGAAAAAACAATGTTTCTAATATGATAATCAAGTGTATTTGATCTTGGAATGTGTTCTAACACTTGGGGTTTGTTGTTGTTTTGTGATGTGTAGAGGAATATCCACTCAAGGGAGTTCTGCGATGGGTGTCATATGAGTACATTGCTTGGATTGGGGCTATTGGATGATGATTGGGATGTGATGGACCATGCCAGCCTGTAACATAACACGAATGGGGGATGTGCCCCATAATATGCCCATGTTGACTGCACTATGTGAGAGATGGTGTGTTGATACGTGTACATTTTGGTTTCCTATAGGAGAGATGATTGTTACGCCGGAGGATGTATATCATATACTATAATTTCAAGTGGTTGGGGAGAGAGTACGGGTTATGCCAGTAGAGGATATGGAGTGACAGATGCGAGCCACAAGATGGTATTTTTTGGGGACTCGAGTACCTACCGAGGCCCATATCAGTTTGGATGTTATATTGCGGTTTGGGGTTCCATGCTTGCAGAAGTTCATAGCGGTTGTGATTGCTTCATGTATAGTCATAGAGGGAGGAGGTGTAGGCATCTTGTATAAGATGCATGACATATGCTAGCAGATAGAGGAGGAGAGTATTAGATACGCATGGGCATAATGTGTGTTGGCCCACCTATATAGAGACCTATACCGATTTACTCATGAGGAACATGGTGGAGGGATAAGAGCCACCACACTATTACATGTATGGGCATATGAGCACATAGCCATATTGAGACTAGTTGGAGGTCCACGAGGAGAGTGGGCTAGGCCAGAGATCTATGCGCGGAGGTGGATCGATATTCATAGTAGGAAGATGGACACAAATACCTATAGGGCACTAATAGATAGGATGGGGCCCGAGGCAGTCATATGGAGGCCATATCACGACTATGGAGGATGGCCCGAGGATGCAGTAGAGTTGCGGTGTATTCAGAGGACGATGTGGCTTAAGGATCGATTTCCAGGTGTGGCCAAGATTTTTTAGGTAGAGAGAGTATCACGTCAGTTTGGCATGGCTCAGGATGTGCCCCCAGAGCCATATATATGGTTGCGAGCTATCAGAGCACCTAGGAGGGCTGGAGCTAGACCAGGGCCCACAACAGAGTAGTTAGTACCACCAGGGCTAGATGAGGTAGATGCGACAATAGAGTTTGTAGACTCAAATGATGCAGGTTGTACCGAGGAGTACCGCGCATGATGGGAAACTCATCGGTGGGTATTGTTGTTCCCATTGTTTATAGGTCTAGCGGGCTTACCACATGGAGGAGGAGGAGAGGGGGGAGCACATGTCCTTGACCTTGTAGTAGTAGTTATAACGGAGCATAAGTATTTGTGTAGTTGTGTTGTGTACTTTGTTGCCTGCCTATATTGTTATATATGGTTATCTAACGCATTGTGTAATTTGTGTTTGTAGGCGATGTGTATTGGTCATTGATTGTTGATACATCCATCCACACATTGATGTGGAATGTGCCAACCGATGTGCTTGGTGGAGGTATACTTGAGCATGTGGATGATATTGTGGGTGAGCATGCCCATTTATTTGAGCCAGTAGCCATAGCAAGCAACGACATGTACTCTATTGCTAGACAAGAGGGACGAAGCACGCAAGGAGACTCGACAAGCCCAAGAGGTGGTAGGTTGTGGTCCCTTGCCACAAGATATGTTTGCAAGATATGTAGGATGTGCATTGCCAGTGTTCTCAAGTAGTCTACGAGATTACCTTGCTACGGAGGTAGGTCAAGAGATATCAAGGCCGCGAACAATGGTGTCGTATTGGTGGAGAGGCATCTAGTTCTAGAGCTCTTCATAGTACCCAAGAGTGATAATGATGATGAGATTTGATTTATGCCATGGTATATTATGATGTAGGGGAGTTTCCCCCCAGTGATGAGACATGTTTTCTTATGATGATTATATTCAGATATATGTATGGACACATGTTTTTGATATATGATAATTTTGCGTTGTTGTAGGTAAATGTTGCAATGTGTTGGATGATGTATGATTAAATGTTTATTGTATGTGTTGTGTATTATTGGATTAGTGTAGAGGCGGATTATAATGTTGGTAATGGTAGACAAAATGTGTATGGTGAATGGTAATAAGATAACAAATGTAATGTGATTGATGAAAAATGTTGATGTGTAGTGCATAGTTAATGTAATGATGATAGTAGAATAAAATGTAAAAATGGATGATGTATAATCGTCAAAGAAAGCAACGTGTTATGATAAATGATAATAGGATGTGATCATGGAATGTTAGTATGATGAAACTAAGGGGGGGAGATTAGTGATGCCCCCCAGCATGTATGAATGGGCTCATTTAGTTAAGACCCCTCAACAGTCAAGAATGAGTTGTGTAAGAAAGAGTGCATCATCGGGAAATGATCGAGTGTGCTGGATGAATGACAGAGTGCATGATGAAAGGTTCTTAGAAAAATCCCTCAACAGTCATGTAAGAACCATAAGAACACAAGTGCATCATCGGGGGGTAAGGTGATAGCAATCACCTACCAAAGACCAAGGTGGCGTGAAGTGGTGGAAGCATGTGGGATGGAAGCAACATGAGTGTATGAACCAAACTGAATGTCATATGGAGCTGCAGTGGGATGTACAAGAGTGGAATGTTGTGGAAGCCAATGAAAATGAGTAGCATGATGCAGTAGATAGTGTGAATGTGATGGATGAGATGAATGAAGTGAATGTAATGGATGTAATGATGCAGAAGTGTATGGACATGGTGGATAATGCGTATGAGTAACAGACTGTGGTGGACATACCATAGCCTGAGCACCATATGTAGGAGATGACTCATCAGTAGTAGAAAATCTCTTGACAAGGTAGAGGAGAAATGGATCGCTCACGTGAGTGAGAGCCAAAGGAGATGATTCCCTTATCCTCTAGTTTTTGTAATCTATCATGAAGGGAAAGACATTCATTGTCCCTATGGCCATTTATGCGATGATAATTAAAATAAGGTTGGTCATACTGATGTTGTAATCAATGTTGTGGATGATGTTGGTTGGAGGGTAAGGGAATTAATCACTCAGTAAGTAAAACATGTAACACATCATGTGGTCAAGCGTGATGAGAGAAATGTAAAGGCTAACGCAACCGAGGTAGAGTGGTAGGAGGAGTAGCTTGTTGTGGAGCCAGAGAAGGAGTATGTTTTTGTGGTGGAGTGGGTTGAGCTTGTTTGGCTTTTTTGTGAGGAAAATGTGGATTTGTTTGGATGCTCAATCAGAGGCACTGACGGAGAACTAGATGAGGCAATAGCCATAGAGATATGTGGAGAATCTATGATGTGTGATGAGAGAATTTCTTGTTCTAGTTCAATGACTTTATAACATAGGAGAATGAATGACTCACATGTATCATATTGTAATCTTTGCTTGAGTGGAGGAATTAGGACACGAAAGAAAATGAATTGCTTCTCTAAATCAATAGGTTGGAATATTAGTTGATGTATACAAGCATTGAATCATAAGATATAATCCTTGATAGGTTCATAGGATCCCTAATGTAAAGTAGGTATGTGATCATAAGTGACTCTAGGGCCATTGTTGATGATGAAACAATGGAGGAAAGCATCCTCCATGTCATAGAAAGTACTAATGGACCCAAAGGGAAGATGAGTGTACCAATGTAATGCCTCATCAACAAGACTATATTGAAAGGCCTTAAGTAACAATCTATCATTAGAATGAGAGGCCATAAACAAGTGATAATGTAGGAGATGAGCATGAGGGTCACCAGTACCATCAAAACATGTGAAAGTAGGCATGATAAAATCTTGAGGAAATGTAGAGTTATGAATCTTCTTAGGGACAGGGTTACCATGTAATGAATTGTTGTCAATAGAAGCATAATAAGCCCTACTTTCTAAAGTGAGGGAGTGAACCTAAGATTGGAGATGACCTACTGCATGCATGAGAGAGATGATATCCTATGAAGGAATGGTGGAAGATGGCAATAATGTATTAAGTGGTTGTAGTTTTCCATTGTGAGTGATCATAGGAATATCAAGAGGTGATGTGGGAGATTCTGATGCTAAAGGCACACTATGAGTAGGTGCTGAGGAAGCTATAGTAGGAGATATGGAGGGAATGTCCATAGCTATGGTAGGAGTAACATCAAAAATACTGTTAATAGATGAGGTGACCGATGGAGACACATCTATAGGAGAAGGATGGACTAGGAGATGCAGATGATATAGCAATAGGAGATGTAACAGTAAGAGAAGAGGAAGAAATAGATGGTGGTGACTCATGCACTCTGGTAGATGTGATCTCAGGAGAAGGTAACAATGGAGTAGGTGAGTGACATTCAGTGGTGTGGAAAAAAGGAGAACCATGACTATCATCCACCTCACTAGTATTAGATAGAGACTCAGAAATGAGAATGTCGCTAAGAATGCTATCAATAGGATCATCAACATAATGTGAAGGAATCATGAAAACTAGTAGGAGAGTATCATATGTCAGAAATGGTAGGATCATGAGAAGGAACTATATCAATGGTTGGATTAAAAGAAATATTGTTATGCACATGTGAATGATTGTCAACACCAAGTAAGTAATCAATAAGAGAATCATCTAAAGTTTCCTGTGAAAGATCAGAAGGAGGATCACAAGTAGTTATATAGCATGGTGTACAACGAGTAAAGGCTATTGGATCCTCAACAATGCTAATGCCTATAGGATAATATTTAAAACTAGTAGGCACATGTTGTTGGCCATCTAAAAGTTGTTTGATACGATCAAGTGTAGTAACTGGAGTACTATATAGAGCTTTGAGCTTAGCTATGGCATCCTCATCATAGATAGGGTTAACACTAAAGTGAGACATGATGGGTGAAGAAGATGAGTGATCTTTAGTCATTAGGGTTTAATTGGATCCTAGGGAAAACTATTTGAAAAGACGGGTTCACCAAAATGATTAACTAAAATATGAATTTGGAATCTATATTCTAAGTTAATCTAAGTAGGTACAGAAATGCAATAAATGATGTAAACTGAAATATTGATGCTAAATATTTTATTTTGATATTTAAATGAAATGAAATAATGAAAATGAGAGGGATAAGGTACTAACCTAAAAATGAATTACCTTGTTGTGTGTTGTACTTGAATAGGCTGATGTGTGGACAGGACAGAATGTGAAGGTGTTACCCTTGAAATTGTAGTAGTTGAAGATCTAGATGGACTGGGGCACCTGGGAGAGGACTAGGGCACCTGTGGGCACCCTGGTCTGTAATCTGGGTGCTCTGGTCTGTAGAAAATCTTAGGATCTGAATCTGACAGTGTCACTAGGTCTTCGTAGTGTCTTTATCTTTGTCACATAGTTGTCGCAATATGTTTGCTTATGTCACCATGAATCTGATATGAAGATCTACCTACAAAACCCCATACAAAGCATCAAATCCCTAAAAAATAAAGATGCATATGAAGGGGTCAGACTGACCTTAGCTGCCACAATGGTGGACTTACAACTAAGCGTTGCACTACATTCCAAACCCAATGTAGTTTTATGTGCTTGTGTGTGCAATTGTGTGCCTAGGGTGCCCTAGCGCCAATGACGCAGAAGTAGGGGGCAGTAACTAGATGTAAAAATGTAAATGGTGGATGGAATAGAATGAATACAACCCTTTCCCCTATGCTTGTGTGATGTAGATGTAAATGATGCCCAAATGTAGTCCTTTTCCTTAGTAGATAGCTAGCTCTTGATAGTAGATAGTCCACCCATAAGATAGTGAGTATGATATGTTTATATAGGGATCTCTTGCTCAAATTTTGACACTAATGACCCGACATGCCAACTAGTACCTAGGGGAATGAGAGAGAAATGAAAAAGACCGACCTCGAATAAGTAAATTAGACCCAAGTGTTACGGGGACCAGGGCATGCCTAAAATTATGGACCGGGGCACCCATGGGCCCCAATACTACCGAAGGCACCCTAGTCAAAGACTAGAGATGACAAATGACTAAATAATGACACCTGATACTCCCTGAGAGATGACCAGAACCATGTAAACAACTAACGACTGTGTAAGACAAATGACAAAGATGACCAACTAACTGACGATAGGACTAGGGGATAGGTCATTAGTGAATACTTTTATTACGTGAGATCCATATATAAAATAACATACTTGGTGGTATAAATGTAATAGTAAGTCACCCAATTCCCTTATGGATCTAACATCTCCATCAATAGATTAGGGATTGGTTAGTTCCACTCCAATGAATCAGTTCCAATCCATCTCTCTAAGCACTCAATCAAGGAGCTTCTCCTTCGGAAAGGAAAACAAGTGTACTCCTTCCTTGATTTGTTTGTTTTTCATATTTTCAAGGTACACTTTCAATTACATTTTCAAAATTGAGTTAAAGTTCAATTATTTTTACATGTTTGGACATTAAATACACTATGTGCTATAGGTTTTACTTTAGAGATCATGTCAACACTCAAGTGAATCAAGCACCTCGAACGAAGACAAAGTGTGTTTACAAACTCGGATATCTTTTCCTTTAAGCATGCAATTTCATTTCATATTTTAAGGGTAGGAATGTAGACACCAAGATTTGTTAATTTATCACTTGGAAATGAAAAACTAATTCATATTAGGGATAAAAACATAATGTATATTGATATTATTAATCAAGAATTAACATTCAAACAAAATATGCATATAAATCATGGAACGAAAGATCAAACAGAAAATGTGCTAAATAGAGTAAGACATGAAAAGATGAGTGCAGTTAGCTATTTGATTGGTCTGGAAGTCAATATAAGTGTGAACAATGGATGAACTAGCTGGAAATATCCCGCAAACACTCAATCTTTGATTATGGCTCTACTTTGTCTCATGGGGCAAAACAATTCCTTTCATACCAAACCATTTAACAATTTCAACCCAATGGATGATTTGGTTTAGCATGTTGATGGAGCTCTATGACTTCTAGCACCTCTATGAATTGTTAAAATATGCTTTGTTATAAAGTATTGGATCTAACAAATGTGTGAAACCCTTTGTAATCAACTGAATTGACCCCAAAACGCTAACCATGGGTGAAACCCCTACAAATAAATTAGTGTTTAGGTTGAAACACAATATATACACCACCTATATTGGAAATACTCTGAAGAGGCCTCAAAATGCAAGTAGTTATCCACCTAGAGATATAATACTATATGCTTGTGACTATATTTGGTAACCTAGTCACTTGATAATGCTTTATAATGGTTTGGCTTGTTTGTGTTTGACTTGGATTTGAGGGCTCTTAGCTTGGAAAGATTAACTCTAAAATATAGTTTGGAGTCTTACCTATGTAGGGGTTTCTCCTAATGTATGATGCTTTTTAAGGAAGATTTAGGAAAGCTTTGTATGCCTTTTAAGTGACATTTTCTAATGGAGCTCTTGAAAGTGTCAAATAAGTGCTAGGTGAGTAAATGAGTGCATTTGACTTGCTTATATAGGGGTTTGTAAGTATAATTTCACATTGAGGCTTACTCATGGAGAAATTACCGACCCATAAAAAGATATCATTTTGAGAAATTGATCGTTGGGTGGCCCTGAATGAAACCATTATTTTTCGGACCCACACGTTTAGCAATTTAGTCCTACTTAAAAGTTTAGTTTGTGATGGAAAAATAACATTGTAAAGTTTTGTGCATGATAATTATGAATAATGGACTTCTTGTGACTGATGTAAGCATTTTTTAGGCAACTAAGTAATGTATTGAGGAGAGTAAGTCTTGTGATGGGACTTACGATATAACAAAGAGGCCCAGAACAAGTGCGCAAGTCATGATTATGGGATTAGCCAATATTGACATTATCAAGTGATAAATTATTAGATTTAGGTGTCTACACCCCTTGTTTCGCTCAATACTAAAGCTTCTACATACACTTACAACATGTATAGTTCCTCATCTAGAGTGTTGCTCCCCAGACGCTCTAAGATCCAAATCAAGGAAAAGTTGAGCAAGCAAAAAAGCTCATCCTCCAATCAATCAAACATTATGTTAGTAGTTTGGCCACTTCCATTATGGCATCATCCCCATTGGCATAAGGATCATGGTCTATTAAGTTTATATGATGTCAAATACTAAGCATACCTACAAATACGAGATTAAGTTTTTGAGTGAGGATTTTATTTTCATAAAATTTCAAGAGGCATATCCAAACATTTGAACCCATTATGTTGGTAGGAGGGTCACTTCCGTTGTGGCATCCCTCTATTGGTATAAGGATCATGATCTATTGGGTTTTTATATTGTCATGAACTAAGCCAACTAACCAAAATGAGATCAGTTTTTTGAATAAATGAGGATTTTAGAGTCGTAAAAGCAATTCCAAGATGCATTGAAGAGGCATATTCAACTTGTGATAGTAAGACGTTTTTAAAGGCATTTGAACATGATTTGTTTATGGGATTATGAAGCCATGAAAGAGGAGAGGGGAAGGTCAAACAAACAACTATACTCATTACACAATTCATCAACTATTATATTGGTGTCAAGGACACTCCCATTGTAGGCTCACCTCTAATTGACATAAGGATCATGATCGATTAAGTTTATATGTTATCGTAGACCAAAATTATTAACTAATACAAGATTAAATTATTTGAATAAATGATTTTAGAATTATACACTCACGACACCACTCTTTATTTTATTTTAGTTTTCCTTGTATAAGAGAGAGGGAGATTTAATAGCCCATAACACTTTGTAAGGACAAGTAAGAATGATATACCTTAAATGTTTTTTAAAAACTTTAAATCAAGTGTGGAGGTTTGGGTTTTCCTACTTTTAAATGCAAAGGTCGGGTAGGCCTATTTTGGTTATAAATTTATTTGAAAACTTTAATGGTTGTCTATAAGACCTAAAAAATAATCAATTGAATTGCCACACAAATTGTATGGGGTTATCGAAACATCGGACATGGGTGGTAAAATTCTGAGTGGTTGCTCATAATTTTCACTGGGTATTCAGGTTTTCGAATTTTTTTCTACTTAATTTGTATTGGGCGTTGTCGATTTTCATCGAGGGGGTTTATAATTGAAAGGGCTGTTGGAGTCTTTTGCTCCGGGGATTTGTATTCGGATTGGTTAATTCGAGATTTTCCTTGAGTGAATTTGCATTTGAACTGGGTGTTGGAGATTTTCCTTCAAGGGCGTGTTGATCAGATGGACATATTGGGAAATTCTTCGGCTGCTTCTTCTTCTTCAATAGCACAACAAACGTGGGAGCTGGAAAACAACATAGTAAACATGGATGTCCCTAATGCAGAGTGTGATGCCATATATAGGTATGATGAGGCTGGGCAGAGCAAGGTGCAGCAGGACAAGCCATGGAGCAGAGACCCACATTATTTCAAGAAGGTGAAGGTGTCTGCATTGGCTCTGCTGAAGATGGTGGTGCACTCTAGGTCAGGGGGAACCATTGAGGTCATGGGTTTAATGCAGGGGAAAACAGACGGGGACACCATTATTGTTATGGATGCATTTGCCCTTCCCGTGGAGGGCACTGAAACCAGAGTCAATGCCCAAGCTGATGCTTATGAATATATGGTGGAGTATGCCCAGACTACGAAACAAGTATTTATGTTCTTCATTCATTATTCCTCTTTCATTTACATTTGTATTTTATTTACTGCTCCTGCTCAGTGTTGCAGAAGATAATAATGTGGTTCCATGAGTTGGTTGTTTCCCTTTTTGTCTTTGGTGAATAGTAGTGAGTTTGATGGAGTGTATGCATGTAACCCATTTTATAAAGGGTGTGTGTCTCTAAATATATTGTAATTTGCAAAAGCTTAAGTGAATTCTTGTTTTTTTTGCAAACAATAAAAAAAACTTCCATTAGGATAAACTGAGAGCAAAAGTTCAGATACATAGTTTGTCCATAATTGGATGGTAATACACATGTTCAAACGTGTTACGATGAAAACAACCGTGGTATAAAGCAACAAAAAGCTCAACAATATAGGACGCCTAATCAAAAGTGGTCAATGGAGAGTATGGCTTTTGTGCAATTTTCAATACCTGAAACAAGAAGATAGCACCCATGTAGAAAGACTGTAACAGAAAGTCCTTAGGGATTACATTTTTCCACCTCTCATTCAAGATTAACCTCAATGAGTTTGCTGTTCAGAGGGGAGGGAACTTGCCCCATATTGACAAGTGTTTAATGAGGTTCCCGAAGCTGAACTCAGTGGCTTTGTTTCCTTGAATTCTTGATTGCAAATTAGACTCTTCATCCAAATGTTTTGACAAATACTTGTTAGAAAGATATCGTGGCCTGTTCTTCGGCAATCAAGCTGATTACTCGCTAAACTAGGGCAATCTTTATTTTTTCACAAGGTTCCCTTTTTTGGTTGGATGTCCCTGGGGCTTAACAAGGGTTCCCAAAAAAGGTCAGGCAGTAGCATTTACTTGATAAGCGTGAGAGAGGCCATTTCCCTTTTACTCAGAGAATGGTCTTGTATTGCAACGAACTCAATTCTAAAAGATCAAGCAAGTTAAAAGATATCAAATTAAATGTCTTTCCCGCACCATTTGGCATTTTGCCTAGCTGCGCCAAATTCATGAATGGGCTAGCTGTAGATGAGCCAGATGTGCATGTACCATCAACTTCAGGCATCCAACTTTTTTTGTCACTTCTGAGGATAAAGTTGCCCTTTGTGTGTATTAAACAGGCCCATCCCAAAACTAACTACACCCTAGTCATGCAACTTGAAAAGGAAAACAACTGATATAAAAAAGAAACCCTCTGAGGCATAAACAGTGCTACCAGCTGAACTCAAAGGCAGTACCATATTATTTCAACCATTAGTAAAAGTATTAAGCGTATCCCCACATATATCCATTAGCAGATTTCTGTTTTTCAGAACTGGATAATATCCTTCTTTGTTTAAAATTAGGCCTATAAGTTTCCAATTTTTTATCCATATTTATGAGGTAGAAAGGAAGTGTATAACTGTTTTCCCTAGAATGTGCATAAACTAGCCCTACAAGAAGTGGTCTCTACCTAATGCTCAAAATTAACCATAAAAGGAGTAGCTGTTAAAGCCACTTATTATTCCAGATAAGAATCCATCCTCAATCCCCAAAAACACTTAGCATCTCTTCCAAAGGAGCCTTATGAACATCATTGAGTTCAACTGCCATAGACATTTTATTTGTTTTTGGACATCTTGTAACCTATATATCTTTGATTTCTTTTGGATTATAGTATACATATAAAAACAGTCATTCTAGTTGTCAAACAGGATTTTCAAAGTCCAGTTTTGAATTCAAAATTTTAAAACTTGTTTGAACCATAATGATAAGAAGGCTTTTGTTTGGTAGTTACAATAGGGCTTATTATATGCATAGCATATTATTATATGCCTTTGTCATGCAAGTCCTCTGCACTACTGCCTTTAGAACTATGAATAATAAAATATAATGTTACTGTAGTGTAGACAAACAAACCCTTAGGTTACTATTGGTATTGCTTTGGAGCTCAATAACATGTTCTAAATTCTCCTATTCAATCTGTGACCCATCATGATATTGAATTCTCATGTTTTATTTTTCCTATTTTATCCTGTTGATCTTGTAGTATTAAGACTTTTAGTCTAAAGCTAGGCCCTGATTTATTATGCAATCTAGGAATGATTTCTATTGTTCAAATCTGATCATGCTTAACTTATCCACAATGTAGTTAAGCAGTGTCAACATACTCGTGTTCCTATTTCATTGGCTTCTGTATTACTATTCAACTTTTAAATACAACATCTGGTGTAAGCTGCATTGTCTAAAAAGTCCAGGGTAAAAGTTTGAGTTTTTTTGCACCAAGTTTGACCAAGCCAACTGAAAAATGTTCTAATTTGCAACGAACGGCACAATTTTTAGTTATTGAAGATTTTTATCATAATCCAAGTTGGCCATCAGAGATTATTTGATTGCCATGGGTGTTAATTCCTTTTTGATTATGCTTAGTGATTCTTTGATTTTGGGTAGACATGCAGTGTGAAGAGATTGTTTTCCTGGTAAAGGTAATTCTGTTTTACTAGTGATTGTTTTACTGTATGTAATGTAAACAGGCTGGACGGATGGAAAATGTTGTCGGTTGGTATCATTCACATCCTGGTTATGGTTGCTGGCTGTCTGGTATTGATGTGTCAACTCAAATGTTGAATCAGCAGTTTCAGGAACCTTTCTTGGCAGTAGTTATAGACCCAACAAGAACTGTATCTGCAGGAAAAGTTGAGATTGGTGCATTTCGAACATACCCACAAGGATACAAACCTCCAGACGAACCCGTCTCTGAGTATCAGACAATCCCTCTAAACAAAATTGAAGATTTTGGTGTCCACTGCAAGCAGGTATGTTTTCTATAAATGAACATTTTCGTCTCTCATAGACTGATTCACAGAAAACTAGTTTAACGTCTAGTTATCATCATGTTGGTTGTAATGGTGTTTATCTGTTAGGGTGCAATCCTGTTAATGTTAATTGGTTGTATAACCACACTTTGACTGATTCCCTGCAGTATTATGCTCTGGACATTACATACTTCAAGTCGTCTCTTGATTCTCACCTCTTAGATCTATTATGGAACAAATATTGGGTAAACACTCTCTCATCCTCTCCACTCTTAGGGAACAGGGATTATGTTGCAGGCCAAATTTCAGATCTTGGTGAGTACATTTTTTTTTTAATTTCTTCAAAATAGATTGCCAAGGGTCTAATGCATCTAAAATTGAATGTTTTGCGTTCTTTCTTATTTTTTGGCTTTCCATTTTTATGAGCAAAAAACATACAATGTTGTTGAGTTTATTTATCAAACATGCCAAGGCACCATTGCCTTTCCATAAACTTGGCTTTCCGTAATGGATACAGAAGCATGTGAAAACACAATCTACAATGATGCCCATAAATAAGCATCACCTTTCTGTGAAATGATATGAGAAACAAATATTCAAGCATAAATGAATGGGTTGGTTAGAGGTACAGAGTTTTGTCCAAGGATAGTCAACGTTACACTAGTATTAAAATACATAGGGACTTTAAATTGTCCATAGACTCTCTGAGCACTAAAGGCTTAGGATGTTGTTGAGAGATTGAGGCCAACTCAGCATTATCTTATTTGGTTACTGAATAACAGTTCGGGAATTACTGTTAAACTCAACTGTATTAAGAGAGGGAGGAAGACAACTTATTAAGATAAGGAAGAAATGAAGAGGCTTTTCCTGGAAAGCATGGGAAATCAAGGGAGAAACAGGTAATTAAATAGAAGGAAGAAGAGGTAAGGAATTGAACTGAAGTTCGGATGTCTGATCTGCACTTAAACAAATTGAGATCAAAGCTATCACAAGAAGTCAATTTTTACTAGTGAGTTACATAGTGGATTTGGAAAAGAAGATTGTGGATTCTAAGCAGACCATGGAATGGGGTTCACAGGGGTGCTTCTAAAGAATGCATGCCAGATGTTGGAGGAGAGATATGGCAGTCTTTGGGAACACTGCTGTCGTCAATCATTGGAAGTAAAGGGAGTTCGATACTCTCAGCAAATACAATTAACTAATGATTCACTCAAACAAAAGATCAAGTGAAGAATCATCAATGTAGAAGGTTGACAAACATGCATTGAAGTTTCCATAGACATGCTGGAAGGATATTAGCAGATATATAAGAAAGAATCATGATATATTCGTCATAAATGATGTTTTATTATGGAATCACATTATGATTCTTATTTTAGATCTATGTTTTGAGCTGAAAAACCTCACTTATGCTTGTTCCATTATAAGTGAAGTCCAGTACTATTTATGCTGCTGCATATCCTTCAGATATCTCATTTGATTAAAACATCTTTGAATTGCAATTCCTTTGATGAAAATTTGTGACATGATATCTTTATTTGTAGTTCACTTTGTTTTTTAATAGTCCATGCCTGTAACTGAGTTTTCTTTGTGGGCCAGCGGAAAAGTTGGAACAAGCAGAGAGTCAACTGGCACATTCACGTGTAGGTTCATTCCTTGTGCCTCCACAACGCAAGAAAGAGGTAATTGCTTTATTGTCCATATAATGATTTATTATTTTACGCTCCATTTCCTTTTTGATATAATTTGTTTCCTTGTCTTTGGGTGGGGGCTGACAGGCAAAACTTTACTTTTCGTATCCTAGTGCAACACTTATTGAATGTTGCGTAGAGTTATGTGAGCCTGCCAAAATCAACAGAGCAAATTTCTTGTCATTCACAGTATAATGTAGGTCCTGAAATTGGAAGGCCTTAAGCCCTTTGATTTCAACAATACTTCATGAATATAACATATTGCTTCGTCATAGACAGTAGACATAGCTTGTCCAACCCTTAACACTTTTACCTTGGAATGTATATTATGAATTTGCTTCGTGTATGTAACTGTTTCCTAGAAACCGAAATAGCAAGAACAATAAAGCAAGATTCTATAGAAATGTATTCTTGCCGAAGTAATTTTTTCTTCATCGCCTATAATCTGAAAGATTAATTTGGTTGAATCGCTAAAGCCTTAATGTGAACTGTGAAGCGACAAGTCCCTCGTCGTTATTTTCTAGGGGTTCTTTTTAGTTATATGGTCTATCCTTCAACTCTTTGTTATTTCTAGGGGTTCTTTATAGTTTTATGGTCTATCCTTTGACTTGGACCTTGTATTGGATTCTCTATGCGTAAGTTTTATAATTTGTAGGGGTTATTTATAGCTTTATGGTCTATCCTTCCACTCTGTTATTTTCTAGGTGTTCTTTATAGTTTTATGGTCTATCCTTTGACATGGACCTTGTATTGTCTTCTCTATGCATAATTTTTTTTCTTGATTATGTTTTTCTATACTCTCATTTTGTCTAAGCGCATGTGGAATGTTTGAATGCTTGTACATAGGAGGAATCACAACTCGCAAAGATTACGCGAGACAGCTCAAAGATTACTGTTGAGCAGGTGCATGGTCTGATGTCACAGGTAGGATATTTGCTCCAAAACTACTACCATGTTGTTGCACTGATACCATGTGCAAATATGGGTCAACTTATATCACCACCTGATTCTAACTGACTTGTCTTTGATATTGTTGTATTCACTGTCAAATCAGGTTATCAAGGATACCTTGTTTAATTCAGTTCACCAGTCTGTGAGGAATGGGTTATTTCCTGCTGAGGCAACAGGCCCTGAGCCTATGATTGAGACTTGATGCGTGAATGAAATGGCCTATCCATTTGCATTATGTCATGTGATAATTGAAGACATCTTATAGATGTCTTTACTTGGTCATCAATTGACCTGCCAGTTTTGCTTTCTCATCACTCTCCTGTGCTGAATATTTGAATTTGTGGCATTGTTTTTTGGGAGAGTGGTAAAATATCAGCAGCACGGCGGCATTTGTGAAATTTTAATCT
This sequence comes from Taxus chinensis, assembly GCA_019776745.2. Lineage (NCBI taxonomy): Eukaryota > Viridiplantae > Streptophyta > Pinopsida > Cupressales > Taxaceae > Taxus > Taxus chinensis. Next base: position 87,280,534 of record CM034148.1, on the reverse strand, counting down.
CTTTAGCAGAATAAGCTATCTAAATAAGTGTAGTTAGGAATTTGATTGAATTTGTTTGGATGTCTTCTTGGTTAATGAGGTTCTACACGTGATTGTATTTTAGTAGCCTAGCAGCTTTGGGTTTTTCCATTCAACCAAGTTGATATGTAACTGGCATGTTTGCAAAACAAGGTTGATACATGCCTGTTTATCAGTAGCAAATAGGACAAAGGTGTATATTTTATTACTAGAAATGCTAGTTTAGAGTTCAAATCTGTATCATCTTAGTTATCTATTCTGATCCTGGTTGGATAAGACTAAAGCAATATTGTGAACATCTTTCAAGGTTGATAACAATGTTCTTTATAAATGCATATTGGAAATATCAGGAGAGGAAACTAATGCTGCAGACATACATATTGATATTTTTCACAAATGTGCTTTGCTTATGATCTGTAATGTTAAATTGCCTCTCCGGATGTGTAGTGGAACTTTATTTAATAGATTATTAAGAGAGGGGGAGGGAACTTATCCTGCAGACACAGATTGATTTTTACTATTGTGCTTGTAAATTTGAACTGTATTGTTACATTCACTTGTTAGATGTGTTACTGAACTGGGAACTTAATATGATTATGTGTGTTCAGTTCACAGACTATCAGTAGAGAGAGAGAACTTATCCTCCAGACATGTATTTTTTTTCACAATTATGCATTTGATATCAACTGTACTGTGAAATTGTTTTACTAGATATGCTGCCGAACTAGACTTAATTCTATTTATCTTTCTTCAGTGATCATGAAAAAATTGCTTGGAACCATTAGTCATAGCGAGTCTAAAACATATAGTTGTGCTGCATCAGTAGGTGCATAATCAGTCCAAAAGGAAAAGGAGTGTTGGTACTTTGTCTAACCTCATTAATCCATATCACTGTGCGTACTTCCGATTAAGAAAATGCATTTTATTTTAATCACACCCTCTGTCAAATTCTATCAATGCGTATGAGCACAATTAATTGCCAATACCTGCTTCCCTTTGTTAATGAATGGGTGGTAGGCTGGATAATGCTTCTAATGATGGGGAATATACGTAATGATTGTAGTTTCTCCTCCTGTATACCATTTCCCCAACATGCTCATGAAATTTGTCAAATACTAGAAAAAAATTGGACATTGAAGCTCAGAAAATGTCATGTCCATGTATATGAAACCTCAACTTTGCTCTCTGAGTATCATTTCATAAAATGTGCTTGGGAAATCAAGAAATTGCTGTTACTATTATTTAATATACTTACTGCATTGCTCTCTGATCTACCTACCACAGCTTTACTTGTTCAAGGTGCTGCATGGTTCTGAAACTCAAGCCAAACACCAAATTGCCCTCCAACTTGAATCGAAACCCCTGCTGCTACTTGAATTTGGGTTGTATCAAATATAGGTGGATACTCTGTTATAATCCTATGGTTATTGCTTGTTGGATCACTACAAATGTAGTAACTTATGGGTGGTATCATGGAGCCCATTGGCTAACCATTTTTTTAATGTAGAAATTTGTTGAAATTTGATACTAAAACTAGGTAATTACGTCGAGAGACATTCCTATAGTGGCAATAAGAGTATTGTACCATGGAGGGGCTTCAGTTCCCATTTTGTTGCAGTAGGTCTTATGCTTCTTTTTAAAGCCAGCTACGAGAAATAATAGAATCTAGGCCTAAAAAATAGGAGCTCCACTTTTTTGGCCCCCTAAACTTAAGAGGTTGCTGGAGGGGTGGCTACGAATTGCCCCCTACATTTTAGGCTGATTTTTTCCATGTTGAATATAATATGCATTCCCGCCATTATTATTTGGTGATTTTAGAAGAAAATATGATTTTTATTTACTTGCAAATAACCATAAAAATCCAGTAGGATTCTATAGTATTGTTGAAGAAAGTAATAAAAAAAACACGGGACCTTAAAATTGCTAAAATGTTCTTAAATTTTCTCAATAGCACCTGTTAAGATATTTATGGAGCCTCTCACATGGGACCATAACCTTAGGTACTGTATTGGTGTTATTTGTTCACTTTTATTCTCTGCATTAAATTTAACATCCATTTGACGTCATTTAAATATTTTATTTTTTAAAGAAGTTAACCAAAAAATAGTAGTATCTTGGCGTGGGCGATCTTGGCGACAAGATTTCACACGAGTTTTTTTGGATTTTGTGGTATACACAATCCAAAAATTGTGATTTGAACCTATGACCTCCACAAAATTTGCAATTGACCCTACCAACCTGCCTAGCAACTGCTGCATGCTCCCATCATCTGCCATATGGTAATGTTTGGCCCTGTTTTTTTCTAATATTTTTTTTGGGTGCAGCTAAATCGACGTCATTTGCCACATATCAGTGGAATGTGTTAGTTTTGATATTTATGGGTGTATATCAAATAGATATACGCATTTCATTATATTTTACCTTTTGTTGTACATATGCCATTACTATCATAGATATCTTAAATGCAACTATTTAAATACACACCATGACTTGATAATCTTGAAGTGCTTATATTAGATTTTTCACATAAATTACATGGGCACCTCAAGATTGATATTTTTCGACATATTTTTGATAGTTGTATTTGAGGTTTCTATGCTAGTGGAAACTCAATTGTGTTAGGAAGCAAGTTTGAGTATTTAATGCAAGCTTGTAATGGTGAAATAAAGACCAGCTATTATGAACCCATTGTACTGCTGTGCACAAATGCAAGCACTGTTAAATGTCATATAGAACAACTTTGATATAGCTTTGGTGTTGCCTCGTTTTCTTGTATATATATTCTGTAATTTAGATGGTATATTTGAAGTCTGCATTTTAAAATCTTGAGAAATGCTCAGTGAAGTGTATTTGCGTATTTAGATTAGAAATGAATTTTGCTAGTTATAATGATATATAACTAGTCGGCAAGATTTGATTGAAATTTGGGACACTTAAATTAACCTTAATAAATTAACCTTAAATAACCTTGTAAATTTAGCTTTTACCACTAATTATTGCAGGCTCTCACTTTTAAAATAACCTTGTAAATTTAGTTGCTACCACTTATTATTGCAGGTTCTCACTTCTAAAAGAACCTTGCAAATTTAGCTTTTACCATTACTTGATGGCAATAATAATTGCATCTTTGGTATAAATCGCTCAATGAATTTAACTTTTACCTGTGTCAGAAAGATGTGTCCCCCCTTTTCTCAGCAATCCCCGATGACCAAGATGTTCGGGGCACTGGGATAAATTTAATTAGAATTTATTGTGGAAGCTCCAATCATTTAATAAATCCTGTATGTATAATTTTATATGAATGTAGGTGATAAAAGCAATAACTTAACAAGGCATAGACCAAAATGTTTATGCATGACCCAATTATATAATATCACATGATTGATTCAAACATGGATAAAAGGTTTAACCAATCTGTAAAGCACTTTTCATGTTTTATAAAGCAAAATTTAATACAAAACAATTTCATAATCACTGTAGAAAATACCAATTATGTGATTTTCAGAACATAGAATCAAAACATGTTTTTTCCTTCTACCATACCGCCTAGGTTACACATGCACTTGAATATTCGCTTGATTAGCAATGTTCAATACAATTGAAGAATTACAAATTTCTATTATACACTTTAATAGCTTCCATAAACCATACGCAGTCCTACAATTCAAATTTTACAGAATTTGTGGGGATACTATTATAAAAGAACCTACACACAGTCCTTGGATCACAGGCAGTTTTAGTGAACCCATTGTTATCAACATCATTAGCCAGTACAAGAATTGCAGTCATTTGGTTAACACGGCAGGATTTTGAATTTTCTGAGGATAATTAAAGAACAAATCCTATATGGTATTCCAGACTACTCATGACAAATTCATAGAACGAACTTGAAACATCAATTCTAATAATGTAATAAAGTAGCAACTTTCAGTGGTGTTTGTAGAACATAATACCAACAAATCTTGTTTTGAATACAGATGTCTGGACAAATGTTAAGAAGTATTCCATGAAACAACAGACTTACACAAACATGAATTGTATTTCCATCCAACTACGTATTTGCACGTCATTATACAAATTACACCACGCATGAACATTAGTGGATCCTGCCAAAGATAAACTAAGAAATTCAGAATTGCACAATATGTATACAATTCAGATAAGACTCTCAAGATCTACCTGAAAAAAATAATTAGAGCAATCAATCAGGATGTTTGGTGTTTCAAATGCTTGCGGTTTAGTATATGTAAACTTGTAGGTATGCTATGCCCCAACAACTAAAAAACACACAGTGCTGCAGTAGCACTTCAACATTGCCTGAAGGAATGTTTATTTGTTCAATGTCCCAGTTAGTATCTGTCTACAAACTGATGACTTTACTTTTTCCGTGTTCTGTCTCGCTTGATCCTTACAATTTTCCGACTACGTTTCTCACCTCCATTATCTGCAACTTCTTTAGGACCCCCCGAAACAATTGAGCTCTGAGCACCAAACACTGAAGATTTTTGAGATGGAATGCTGGGATGGGCTTCACTTGATTCTACATTTGATTGAGAATCAATTGTAAGAGCTGCTGACGTTCGTGAAACTGTTGATGAAGAGGTCTGTTCAGCAGAGACGGAGAGTGGGGTACTTGATAATTTTGAAGGCTCTTTCAAATCTTTTCCATTCATCTGCCCATTTTGAAGGCCATCCACCAATGTAGTTGCCATTGATGATGTGTTCACAGCCAAAGTTGAGCTTGTCAGATCAAATATTGGTTTCTGGGACACTGATGAACTCGCAAACCCAACAGAAGTCAACGTATTACCATCTAATCCAATGGAAGAGTTTGTCTGAGAGGCTGATTTATCAACAACAGCTTCTTCAGTCTCTAGCAACCCAAATGTTTGTTTACTTTCACCATTTACTGAACCTCCTGAACCAAACTGAGAGCTTGTTCCTAAACCTGGGGAAGAAGCAAAGCTAGTTTTAAATATAGACGAATATAATGCCGGGGAAGAATTTGATTTAAATTCAGCAATACTGTTCGGAGAGAAGAAATAACCGCTACTACTGGTTGAGAGGGTGCTGCTCCCAAAGGCTAAAGTAGAAGTGTTCTGTAAGCCAGATGAGGAAGAAGCTGTCGCACCTGAACCAAAACTTGCAGCTGAGATGGGCGAGGTGCCAGCTCCAAAAATAGCATTCGCTGAGCCAAATGATGTATTGTTGCGAGACCCAGAAGCTGAAAAAAATCCAGTTCCTGCTTTAGAGCTAAATTTTGTCAAACTGGTAAATGATACAGGAGCTGAAGCAGATGCACCAAGCTTGCTAAATCCAAACGGTCCCAGTGAAGGAGGAGAGGTTGTAACAGAATCGATGAATAATGAAGAGCTTGTACTCTGAAATGATGTAGATAAACTACCGGTAAATAAACGGCCAGAAAATGGAAAGCTTGAAATAGACTGCAATGAAGCAGAAGTCCATGATGAGAAAGCTGGTTTAGAATTCGACTCAAGCCCAAGACCAGATGCTGCCAAAGCTGACTGAGAGGTTGGCATTGGACTGCTACTTAAAGCCAATTGTGAACTTGATTCAGATGCTACAGCTGCCTCCACAGCAGCACTGAAACATATATCATTCAATGGATAGAGTTAGCAATAATAGACTACAAAAACCACTTATTTAGTAAAACAAATAAATGATGAAACCCACTTGCATAGAGATCAACCTGAATAGCATCTCTCTCTTGCTTTCAAATTTGAAATCAAATTTTGGTGCATCCGAATATGTAGTTCCATTTGTGCCAAATGAAAAGATAGGACCTTTGCAGGTGTTTGCAGAGCCAAACTCAAAAGTTGGATGTTGATTAGAGTTAATGCCAACTGCATATTGAGAGAAATGCAAGTTTGCAGCACAGTAAATATAAACATTAGACATGTACCCAAAGGAAACCAAGATATGCAAATTGAATATGATTCAAAATGGGGAATAAACAGAAAAAAATTGTCGCCATGATTTATATTGATGACGAATTTAACTTGCAGAAATATCTATTAGTAGCTTTGTTAATACCATCAGATGCAAGAGACACAGACTTTGATGTTTGGATATCAAGGGTAATTGCATCCTCCCTACTCTCACAGGCCTTGTTTTCTAGCCCCTGTGGGAATTCATACATAGGAAGAAATTAGACACTAGTAAAAAATACTATAAATACCAAACCTTCTCTTTTTAATTTCCTCTCTTGCCCTAAAGTATACCAATTATAAGAGTAGATAGCACATTTATCACAAAGAAGATTTCCAGAAGTCTTGCCTCAACAATATTTGGTTGTGAATATTTTATCTTCTCTGATATAGCAGGACCACCCAAGATGGAACCAGGAATCTCTAAAGATGCTGGTGTTGAAGATGCATTTCTGATATTGTTGCTTTTCTCAAAATTTGCATTGATAACACTCGTAGTCAATTGATGTGTGGTTATATCTTGTGCATTGGCCAACTGTTCCTCAGCAGGATTTTTATTGGGTAAAGGTACCTTCCCATTACTATTTTCAAGGATTTTTTGTGCCATCAGACTCGATTGTGTAGGCACACCACAAATTTTTGGGACATTCTCTTTAATTTGAAATGATGTAGAAACAGGGTTGCTTTTGTCCACATCTGCAGGCTTCTTGAAGGTTGAACTTGGGCCAGCCTCCAATCCCGAAGATAAAAGGGGAAGGCTTGATCCTGCATCTGTGATTGATGACTCAAACCTTTTAAATGGTGAAGAAAATGATGAAACATTTCCAAATGACTTTTGACGAATTTTTCGAATTGGTCCAACGCAAGCCCATTCATCATCTATCACGGAACACCTCCTCTTCAGTATCTGCTAATAATGAATCAAAATCATTAAGTTAGCATTGGTCAAAACCAGGGGTAAGCCTTATTAATTAACATTTTCTCAGCCTATTTTCAATCGGATAGGTCCTCATTGCAACAAAACTGTAAAAGACCAATTTTGTTAGGCACAAAAAATTTGAAACTTCACCTCACGTCCACCTTTACCAGAGTGTTGCATCTGTGTCCACCTAGAAGATGTTGTATCGTTCTCCACTGCATTATCTGCCCGCTGCATATTTTGGGTACAATATGGTCAAGAGCAACCCTAAATAATTAATCACCTGTTTATTTTTCGCAATCCTTACACAAATCTCCATACCTGAATAGAATGTTGTGAATAAGCACCCCTATAGTATGGGGTTTGTGTTACAGCAGCTCTGGAATAAGGATTATAAGTCACTCTCTGTGTGCTGTTCCATGTCCTTGAAGGTGTAGGAGTCCCATACTTATCCTCATGCTGGCTATTACTAATTGACCAGCATTCTTTTGTTGTTGGAGCAAACGAGAGATTCTTCAGATAACTACTTTCGCTTGATTTGTAGGGCAGCAAAGCTGGAGGTGAAGACGATGCCCAAGTAGGCCGCACTCCCATATAAGCTTTTGCAATGTCTACAGGTGAAGATGCTGCATTATCAGGAACCTGCACACAATAATATCCTAATGCATTAAATAATGATGATAAAACAATTAACAAGAAAATAAAAAATCATATACCCATGCATGCATGCATACATAGTCACATATTTAATGATGATAAATCAACTAACAAGAAAATTAAAAATCATATACCCATGCATGCATAGTCATACGTAAGTGAAGGAAAGTTTACTTTTTTTCAACTGATAACCTTAAAGCAACCAGAATTGTTAGCTTACATCTGCAGACAAAGCAAGGCTGGAGACACTGCCACACAAGACACTATCCCATCTACCACTCCCACTTTCTTCCTGGGATTTCCTTCTCTCCTCCCGCCATCTCTGTGCTTCCTCAAGTGCTTCATCCCTTAAATAATTCCCAAAATGTTCTATGCTTGTGTTCTGTCCATGCTCTTTTGAGCCAGAACTATCTACTACCCGTGATTGTAGCAGCACTGTCAAGTGTATGAACTCATCCCTAGAACAATACAAATGAAATACAGTGTTGAAAAAGCATTCATCAAGATTTAATCCAATATTATAAGAAAGGATGCATGTCTCCATCATTATGTTTGTGTGAGACATAAGTGAAGGTCTTTCATGCCTTAATCAGGACACTAGCCCACAGCTAATTTAACACCAACAAAAATCCAATTTTCAAAATTTTAAACTTGTATTTTCTACAAATAAATCATCAGCCAATTTGTGCTGTTAGAAAAGCTGAAATTCTTTAAAATAATATTATTAGCTTAGAATGCCATTTAAAATTCCTGATTTCCTTGACATGTTCTTATCAAAAGGACTTGATGATTGAGAATTTAGACCCAAAGGAAAGATTGTGTGAAGATAATTAAACCATAACCCGTAATCTCCATCTTACCATCATGATCAATGAGGCTGAAAAAAGATCTTTTGCAATCTATAGTTACTATGTAACAATTGATGCAGTTCCCATAAATCTCAGTATTGTTATGGTGGTGAAGCTCAAGGACATTACAACATTTACACTAACACAGCTTTTGGGGTTGAGCAAGGATCCTTCTCATTGAAACTTTTGTATCATGCACTAATGAGCCAATGAAATAAGACTGTCAAAATAAATGTGTACACCACAATTGCTTTCTCCACTACATCTTGGTATGCTTTTCTTGTCTGAAATGACTCAAAATTATTTCTGTGATATTTCATTTGGAAAACTACCCGAAAATGTTTTTGAAAGTTCGTTCTCAAGGTGTGTTTCCAAGGAGTTTCATTTCACAGGGCACTCGAGTGTAAGAGTAATTTAGTTATGTGAAGTCAATTATACAGAATATGCCTGTTACAATAAACACACCCTACAGGTGGCAAAATGAAAGTGAAGTCAATTACACTAAAGCCTTTAAGCTTACAAGAGTTATAAAAGAGACACCCTTAAGGTTATTTTGGGCTGGAAAAATAATAATGAAATATTTTCCTGGCAATTTAATTAATTTATTTTTACCTTATTATTTGTGTTTTTAATCCTTTGATATTTTCCTTGTTTGCTATGATTTTGGCTCGATCCTGTTTCTGACAGTGCCTCCATTTCTAAAATCATAACTAAATCACAATTTCACAAAAAAAGGGAAAAAAACCGTCTAGCTGTGAGAAAACTTGAAAGTAAATAAAAAGAATAAAAGTTTAACTTGGACTTCTTAATCAAAACTATAACATCAGGAAAAATGCAAAATACCTTGTACATTTAGATATTGTATTTTTGCAGTTTTTTTCACTGCGTGGAGTATTTTCGTACTAAAGTCATCATCGCAATGACTATTCTATTAGTAGTCAATGCCTTGATGAACTTTCACTAATGCATCTAGCTAATAATCCAATCAAAGTGGGCCCAAAAAACACACAAGCACCATTAAGCATATTTGTTAAGGGGGAGAAAAAATGTTCTATAGTCCACCGCTTTGGGTTGTTCCCCCTCTAGCCTTTTTCCCTATTGGCACCGCTTTTGGGAAAGCTTGTGCCTTGTAAACCTTCCTTCTCTCACACACTTGTAATTAACAAATATTGGGTTAATCCGAGACTTACAATTAATCCAATACTTATTAATTATAAGTGACACAAGGAAGGATTACAAGTCTCACACTCACACAAAGCTTTGCCAGTGGAGACAGAGGCATAGGGCAAAAAAAACCCTGAGTGGTGGATTATAAAACATTGTTCCTCCTACCTGCTAACAAATGCTTAGTGGTCATTGTGAAGAGACGTGAATATGAAAATTCTACATGTGAAAAATCCCACAAAAATATAATATTATAATAATACACTAAGGAAGCCCCCACTTATAATTACCTTGTAAATGTTTTGCTATTGAGTAGATTTTCAATTTCAGAGAGTTTTGATTCACTTCTCTGTTTGGCTGCAGAAGTAGGCTCTCTGCCTTGTATATCTGATTCTATTACAATATCATCCTGCAATAAAGAAATAATAGTAACCCCTTGAGAACTGAAAACCTTCATCCATAAGTCATACCAAGTAAGCTTAACCATACTTAGTTTTTATACTGCTTTCTTTCAAAACAAATAGTCTATAATACCCTGACTGAATGGCATGGTAATTTTTAAAACACAAATCGATTAGTGACATGTATTCTTACCTTGGGTACCGCTGGTTCTTGAACATTATCTTCTCCTTCCTCCTCTGTACAATTATCAATCAGTACAAAAAATACAAATGAAAATTTTACAAATGGTACAGAATAACAAGATATGAGCAAAATGCAACCAAAGAACTAACTACAAAGTTTTGAAGAACAAAGAGCAAAATATTTATTTTTCACTTCAATACAGAGAATCATTGACATACTATGATGTTCAATTTTATTTGGCTATAAGTTTGGTCTTTCACGCAATTTTAAGCAAATGTTCCCTGATTTCTATCCAAGAACACTACTTCCAAAGAAACCAAGATGCTAGTGACTACCTCTAGGGGGTCCAAAAAAGATGAAAGGAATATATAAGAAACCACCTTAAATGCTTGTGGTAAATCACAAGTCAAAACCCTTATGGTTATATGTGAAATTTGGCCTATTATACTAGGGTACTTAACCAAGTGGTTCAAAAACAATCTAGCAAGGGGGTCTTCACTTTTTGATAATTACGAGAAGTGGCCATATGGGGGATTTCACCTTCTCACAAAATAGCATATGGTAGTTGTTCCTTAGTGAGGTGGCATGGCATGTAATAACTCAAATTAACCTTAGCAATTGGAAGTACCAATAGGAAGAGTCACAAGATTCTTACAACGTCAACCACCCTGTTGGGTCTTGCAATCCAAAGCATTTTATGTTTGTTAGTATGTTGTACAGGGTATGCATCTCGGGAGAGGCAGCCCCTTAATTAACAAATAGATATTAGATTAACATGTATTAGTAATTAATGATATTCAATAATTACTAATGTAATTAAGCTAGTAGTGTTAGAGAGGTAAGTTACTCAGGTAGTTGGACCCGTTGAACCATATGTGAAAGCTTATTAAAACTTGATGAGACAATGTAAAAATCTAATGAGCATTTACGATTGTAGATGCTTCATTGAACAAAATATAATATAGTTCTCCTTCTATATATATGTGTATTCTAATAGTGGTATCAAAGCCCAGTGGTTGCTGATCCATGAGGAGGAATGAATATGGAAGAGCCATGAGAAGCAGCAAATTTGTGTGAAGAATTAATTTGTTAAGATTAAGTTCACTTTGGAATTTTTAAAAATTTTGAACCTTGCCTGGAAGTTTACATCTCTGCCAGGGCGATGTGCACATCCAAAAATTTGCTGGCAGCCTGAAACATATTTGTTTATCCTGAAAAGAGGCATTCAAATTTGCTAGGAGCACTGTTTACCTGAGGCATGGCCTTCAACACTGCATAGGGGCACTAATACTGTTTTTTGGTTGAAAATAGCAGAAGAAATCCATTATTTTCAGTTGGGGTGTGAAGCTTCTATCCATGGTATTGAAAAACAACATCTATACATTTGCCTGAAATTGTTATCAAAAAATTTTAAAAGAGGCTAAATCTGTTCAAGCTGCTCATGAGACACCATAGTTACCTGAGTCTTACGGATAGAGGGATGGAGTTTCCCAGATGGCGAAAAAATCCAAATTTTTGGCAACTGCAGGGGGAGAGCTAATAAAATGATGTATAAAAATTATTTAAATATTTTTAACTTCATTAAATGAAATTTAGGGATCTAAACAATATGTTGTGTATTTTAGATTCAAGACTATAATTCAATGTTTTTGGTAAAAATAACATCTTTTTTAAAGTAAAAACATTGGAAAACTTTTGTAAGATTTTACAAAAATAGGGGACGTCCCCAGAAGTCTCCACAATTCCCCAAAACATCTGGGATGTCACCTAAATCTAGGGGATAAGTCCATGCCTACGACTGTGAGATGCTGAAATTCTGCAGGAAGGATTGTCAATTGATTGGCTAGGAGCGTCAAAAAGCTTAGAAGCTCAGAAAAAGGCCTTGCAACTTGTCAAAACTAAATAATACTAAACACTGGCATTGACATATTGAAGCTAGGTGATGACATAGCCAATGACACACCCATCTTGAACAAGCTGCTAGGTCCAAGAATGGGTTATGCTATTGTGGTAGTTTTTGATAGATAGACATATGTTGTTTTAAGTCCAATTTTGGTTTTTAGTTCATTGAAATCATTGATGAAGAGAAAACTAGGTTGTTTTAATTGGTTTTTCGCTGCTAAAACTTCTAACCTCTCGCCTTGAAGGAGGAAGAGACTACATTGGCCTTCTATCATTTGTAGGTGATTGTACGAGTAGATAGAGGAGTTGTTAGCACCAACAGTGTTGAGCAAAGGGTGATCAACATCATTGGGCATCAAGAAGATGTGTCATACATAGTACATGATAGTCATTGGGCAGGCCTGTGTGAAGCCTTATGTCGATAATGTAGTTTCTCAAACCTTGATTGTGCTTATACTGCAATATAGGTACAAAGTGGTCAAAGGAAATGGGCATGCCAGTAGGATGTTCATCATTCATGCCATAACTCGCGGCATAGCGTGCTTATAAGTGAAGCAACATCAGTTGATTAGTACCACGATCCACAGTGTGCCAATTTGCAGATGAAATAGAGACTATTGGATGACTTCACAGTCACGTGCTTTGGATCATCTTCTTGACGACTTTGGAACAAGGGGGTTTGTTGAGTCTTGTGATACAAAGCATTTTATGTTTGTTAGTATTTTGTATGGGGCATGCATCTCATCAGAGGCACCACTTTAATAAATAATTAATAAATAGATATTAGATTGTAATGTGTATTGGTAATTAATGCTATTCATTAATTACCAATGTAATTATGTTAGTAGTGTTAGACAGGTAAGTTACTCGAGTAGTTGGACCTGCTGCACCATATGTGAAAGCTTATTAAAGCTTAATGAGGCAATGTAAAAATCTAACGAGCATTTACTACTGTAGAAGCTTCATTGAATAAAATACAATATAGTTCTTCTATACCTGTGAATGTTCTATTACACCCAGCATGCTATAAATTAAATTTACATCATCTTTTGAAAGCAACATGATGCTATCGTGGCTGCACATACCTGCTACAAAATTTTAGGAAATGCTTTGCTTTTAGACCCATAAGGTAACACCCTGCAGACTTATTTTGGCTGAATAAACAAACCATTCTAATTGAATGTTTTACTTTTTGTGGGGAATAAAATTACAATGCAAAACATGTAGTCCACAAATAGTGGGAGCCAGTCGCTTGACAACTAAAGCCCTGGAACTAGAAAAACCTGAATTTCAGTTTGTAAGCATTATGTCATCACATGAATTTTCCTTAGCATAGGGGATACAAGTGGAAAAACCGCCATATGCAAAACATGAGACTGAACATGCAGGTGCTGCTCCTGTAATACTTGGAATCATTTTTCTTAAATAAGGTCATTGAGAGAAAACCCACACTAACAGCCATAGTTGTATAAATCAGACTTGGCAACCCCGAAGAGAAAGAGTTGACTCCTCACTGCGGAAAAACATGGGAATCATTTGGAAAACAGTTAGACCAGATGCTGACTCAAACCACCTAACCATGATTCAGAATGAAATTCCGTTTTATGTTTAGATGTCAATTTTCATAATTAGTTTAAGAATTTGGCAATATTCAGCTACCCTAACTTACCTATGTTGCACCAGGAATTAGAAAATGGCACTTGGAATCTGGAAATGCAAATAAGAGCCGCAGAAACTTTGGGACAAAGTTTTTGAGGAGGCAGGAAATGAGGAATAGATAGTAAACAGAGCCAAGGATAGACGAAACTTCCAAATGCTTGAAAACCATATCAAAACTTTGGAAACTCCTAGAAATGGTATCTGAAACTTTCAGTGTTGTGTGGGGATGCATACCCTAGATTTTGGTGACATTGCAAACGTTTTATGTACTTGGAGACTTGGAGGGGATGGCCCCAATTTTTCATTTTTTTAAATATTTGAATTTTATTAATTTTTCAGATGCTTTTACTTTAGAAAAGTTGCTACTTTTAACCAAAAACATCGAACACTAATCCCGAAAGTACCCTAACAACATTAAATAAAGTTTGAAGGCTCCAAATTTCATTGAATAATGTTAAAATATTTAAATATTAATATATGTATATTTTTTTAATAGCTGGCACAGAAACCCCACCCCTGAGACATAGGTAACTATGGAAACTTTTGGAAAGCTAAGTTCCTCCATTGAAAACAAACAGAAACCCCTTGAGAAGAGCTGGAAACTGCTGGAAAAGCTTCCAAAGGTTTCCAGCCCCTCTTTCCAGGACTTTTTAAAAGTTTCTAGAAAGCTGATATGTTTTAGTCTTTAGATTCTTGAATACAAGGAACATGTTTTCCTCGGAGTACAAATGGTTTCGGGAATTCATTAAATTTATCCTAAACATGCTGATATTTGGGAAGCAGTGGCTCTCAATCGCAGTGCATGCTAGTACAACTAAGTTATCATAGTCATGACAGTCTGCCTAAAGTAGGCCTCATTCATGTGGCACACTACTGCTAAAACTTTATAACGTCATCCTGCATAAAGCATGGTAGCAAAAGTTGTCAAATCCTTGAAAAACTTGTGAAATGAAGTACTAGATTACCCAAATAAAGTCCAAACAGACCATCTTGGCAAGACTCGACAATCATAAGTAGGTTGGCAAGAAGTGAACACCCAAAATAAATTGAATAGTCTGCGGAAAGCATTTGCGAGTGTTATCACCAAAAAACAGCACCCTCCAATTTGTCATGCATGTGTGAATGAGCAACCAGTGTTTTTGGGTAACATTGGACCATCTCTCAAGTTGTGGTACTTGCTACTTGAGATGGGCCTCCAAAAGACGTTGGCTCCTCTTCCTAATCGTAATGCTAAACTACTCCTAGAAGGGAAAATGCAGCTAACTAATCCTAAACTACCAATTCCAAGGGACCAAGGAGAGAAAAGGGTTAGAAGGATGAATGAAAATGAAATCCGAAGCTAAAGAGGTGATAGCACCAGAAAAAAGGGGGTGAAATATCCTGTTGAGGGAGAGTAGAAGAAGAAAATAGAGTTGAGAGAGGCCAAAACAATTGTGACACAGTCCCAAGTCTCCATTCACCACCAAATCTCTATGAAACACAACAAGAACCTACAAATGAGAAATACATGCACATAATAAAACAACAAGAATAGAGAGGCAAGAGAACCCAACAAAACAAATGCAAGGGTTGAGAGAACACCAAAAACACATATTTTATTGCTTCATAAAGTTGCACAGTCCATTACATCTGAAAAATAGAGGCACAAATACATTTGTCAAACCCATGTGAAGGCTTCCAGCTCATTGAAGTTGAGAAACAAATTTGACAAAATTTCCCCACATCCCAAAATATCCCATTTTTAAGTTTACAATATATATATAAGTGAATGAGAGAAGACAGAAAGAAGAATCCCGAAATTCTGATCCCACAGACCAAAAACATTCATTAATTGATCTGGAAAAGGCATGGGCACCTCTGAAAATCCATTCCCCAATGTACTTTAGCTTGGGGAAGAAGAAAATGGCCTCCATGTCTTCATTAATGTTCTTTTTCTCACTTGGGAGTGTTCATTTGAAATTGGGAGAGTTTTCTTTATTTTTCGCCCACCTACCCTCACCAAACTTCTAATTACTTGGTTTCATGATGAAGTACTCTGAATTTCGAATCCAACGAGTATAATTTTGTCTAATTTGGTGCACGTGGGCAAAAGATATGGGGATGTAGGTTTGGAAAGGTCGTAGTGCCCATTTTCAAATATTTCGACCTTTGTTCCTCATTTTGGCACGCAGTCCGCAGTATACTATGTTTCTTTTCCTTTGTAAATCGGCTTCAGAAGGGGTGTGGAGAACATGGAGGCTCGTGGAACTGGGATCCTATGTGCTTAGCGGGCCCAAACTATCTGCACTCACCGCACCTTATAACTCCTACCTCCGCCCGCTTTGCATTGCAGGTTCCCTTATACTGCTGGGAACATTCTCCCAACCACGCTACCACCCGCACAACAAAGCCCACCACTTTGTATTGTGGCTCCCCGGCCTCTGTGGGGAACTAAGGTCCCCGCGGTCTCAGTTCCACCCAGGCCATTCCCGTCCAAGTCGGCTGATCCATCCGCAACCAACGTGACTCTTGGCCCCGCTTTGTAAATCGGCCACCCGACCCTTGCGGCAAATCCATCCCAGCGGGGAACGAGTTCCCGGCAGGCCCTTTGTGCCCACACTCCATCTGATCCCCGCATAACAAAGGATCCGTTGCTCCTCCTTAACAAATCTGTCAAATGGCTTTCGAAGCACTTGCGACCCAATGGAACTCATACCCCTTGTACCCCCATGAGCCGATTTATCCGCAATACACTGCTTTAGGCCATTTTTTCCAATTTTCTCCTTAACTTTTGGTATTTTTATTAGGAAGGGAGTTAGGAGAAATGAAGTGAAGTGCTCCAAAGTCAATATTTCTCAATTTTACTCATTTTTGCTCAAAATTGGCCAAGTACTAGATATTGAAGCCTCTAGAAGCAGGGGAATGCACAAAAAATGATTCCAAGTCCCCCAAACATGAAAATTACTTGTTTTCCCCAAATTCAACATTGAGGTCCCATCAACTGCCCAGGTCCAATTTTTTCAAGTTGTCCATTTTTGTCAGTGGGTAAAAATGGATAACAGAGAGAATTTAGAATCACTCGGCACTTTCAATTGATAATTTTTAGGGTGTATGATTTTTCGGCTACCCAAGTACTTGTCCACAATTACTGAAAAAAAAATTGTTATTTCATTCTGTCACTATTCGCAGCGCCAGCGGTAAGCATTACTCTTGTTTGTTTGGCTTACTTTATTTCACAGAATTTATTCTCTTGATTTATATTATTTTAGAGCATTGATTTTATTCGTTTAATTTATTTATTTCATTTTACAATATTGATTTTGTTTTTATATTTCATTTAATTCACCCATATTTTACTGTCCTGCATTGATCCTCTTAATTTTTGTGTGCATAGCGTTTTGAGAAAAATTGATGATTCAATCTCTAAATCGGGAGGTTAGACTGGAGAATGATTTTGTAAAGAGAATCAAACGCAGACGTGGATAACGAGTAATCAACTACCAAACACTGCTAGAACTGTGGGAGGAATGAAGGGCTGAAAAGATCCAAGGGCAGCCACTCTCTGCATAGATTATGCCACACCTATAGATTTAGCCATTACACCGTAAGGTGATGTTACTAAACTATAAATTTTTAACTTGTGAACTTTTCCTGTGGAATGCGACCTGTCACCAATCCACTTAGCACATCAGTATCACCCAGCCTGAGTTTGGCTACTACAGCATGGAGTGTCCAAGGCTTTGGAGCTTGGCATATTGTAGACTCATGATCTGTCACAATGATGATTACCTTCCATGTTGCAGAATGCTAAAGACATGATAAACCTGAACATGATGATAACCAGCGTAAAGAAGGTTTCTTGAATTTGGTTTCGCATTCAGTCTTTTGATGTTGTAAAACAAAGATTCTGTAGGGCTTTGCCGAAATGACAAGGCTCCCCAAACCATTCTAAATTTCTGCCACATGGCAAGCACACTAATCAACAAACCAAAAATTTTAAACTCTCATGACACTAACTTGTTTAAACCTAACAATACAAAATTCGACTTCAAATACAGGATACAACACAAAACAGCTTATTACACTGCTGAAATTTAGAAGAGGAAGAATTCTCATTTTATAAGGAAGAATTCTCATTTTATACGGAAGAATTCTCATTTTATAAGACTAGAATAGTATATAAAATCACAGTGCAATAACATTGGCTTATCATTTTTACCACAATTTGGAAAAAGACAGAAAAATAGCATTTTATTTATTAATTTACATCCACAGACCACAAGACTAAAACACTGTGTAGGACCACAACGCGGCAGCAACAACATTCTGACACATGTTTACAAAACTGAAAAAGCACACAAAAGATTCTAAAAGGCCAGTAAGCCTAAATGTGAGCCATTGCAGCTTCTTTCTGCAATGTGGATATCCTGCTGTCAATTTGGTCAAAATTTTCACTGTCATTGAAACAGGTAGTTTGAAATTGCTATCTCAGTTTGCCATTTTAGAACACCACTAGGCATACTTATACATTATGACAATTTTGGTCAAAATTCCACTGCCTTAGTGATGCCTAGCTAAGGTTGTGATTTTCTTTTCTTGTCGAACACATCCATCCCATAATCATGTGCTTGTAACAGAGTTATGAGTAATCTATATTAGGAATTAAAATCTGCATTCCAAATGCATCGTTCATCATGAAAATGGACCACGAGACTGCTTAGTCCTCCTAAACATCAACTATCTAAATCTCTATCACATGGACCACGAGACTGCTTAGTCCTCCTAAACATCAACTATCTAAATCTCTATCGCAGTGCCGAGAAAGTTTTGGCCCCAAAAAAGCCCTTGCCTTAGTAAGGCCGGGCTAAGGCTAAGGCTAAGGTTGTAAGTAATGATCTTTAATTGTGAAACACACCAGTCCCCTAATCATTTGCTTGGAGCTCTACTCGTTATAGAAAATGGCGATGGACCCGGATGTCCTTTAAAATATCAATTATCTAAATCTACTATTATCTAGATCTTTTTAACGATGTTTTCAGAAAGCTAGTTTTCGACAATTATGAGCTGCAGAAGCTCGAAATGTCTTACCTTTACTTGTAATTTTTTTCCAGAAATCTAGATTTCTACAATTACGATCTGCAGAAGCTCGAAAGGTCTAACTTAAAGTCAAAATTTCCTTATAAAATAAATTAAACCTAGCCCTAGGGTTTAAACCGGAAATAAAAACATAAAAAGGCAAAATTCATTACCAGAAGAGCTTTCGTCCTCACTGTCATCCGAAGAAGCAGACGACGACGTCTCCTCCGGCCGCTGGAAAACAGAGGAAAACAACTTTCCGGCGCCGCTGGTTATGGGGCTCACAAGCTTCGACAACCACGACCTGCTGCTGAAATTACTGTGGCGACCCTCAAGCGGGCGGTCATATGGAGTCCTGGCGGTAACATGACGCCTGCGGGGGCGAAGCTGCTTACCCCCTGCTCCACTCTGGTAATAGGGCATCACTTCCATTAGGGTTGAATTTTGCTATTGCTATGAAAAGGGCCGAGTAACACAGAAAATGTTCATTACAGTAAAACTGGCACAGGCGTGCAAAACCCTACCGAAAAAGAAATGTGGCAGAGAATAAAGCGTATATGCTTATAAAAATCATGGGGTGCGAGGCTTTTTCTTCAAGCCGAGTTTTTTTATTTTTTGGGTGAATATATGCTGCGTGCGGATAGATATATAGTGTGTATATGTTGTGGAGTGGATAAAGCGTTGAAATTTATGAGCGTGTGAATTGTGTAATGTGGTGTTGTTTTTGACTTTGATGACGAAATTTTATCAACGACGGCGTCCACTTTGGGAGGTATGCGTGTAGTGGTGCACCCTACGGTTAGGGGTCCACACTTTGTGTCTAAAGTTTTTAGTTGACGAAATAAGAGTTATACTAGCGATCGCATGTGTACAATGTAATGTGAACGCCAAACGGTATATGTTATTTGTTTTAGAGGGATAATTATTACTTTTGTAGTTGATCTTGATAATGGGTGTGATTAATTTTGTAAGTGTAGAAATATAGATGAACCACTTCATTTAAAGGTTCTCTCTACATTTCATACTTGTTACAAGTTCGTACATATATATTTGTAAGTGGTAGGGTTTTGCGGACTATTTTATTTGAACTTAACATGAATGCACGAAGACTTCATTCTTCCGAAGTTCACAATGATCTTTCTTTGTTTGACACCAACATTATTGGGAATGTAGGCAAGGTTTCTGCTCTTTATACATTTTGTCTAACTTGTTTTTGTAAGCCAGAGGCACAAACGATGTTATGTATGATAGCCCCTGAATAAAGTATTGGAAAAGTGAATAAAAATCCGTAAGAAAGGGATTTTTGCAAATTTAATGATAGTTAACCTTCCTTCTGTGATTTCAAGGTGTTTTTTGATGCTCATCTTCCTCGTTATTGTTCTTGCTTTCCCACCCCTTTCTTTCAAGGTTTATCATTAATGAACAAAGGGCCTGGGTCCTCGTTGACTAACACATCAAGTTACATGATTACATGCATACATATCAATATACACAGATATAAATACTCGTATACTTATATGAATAATCTTAAACAAAGCAATAATGCTTTATATAACTTTTATATCATGTAAATAATCGATTGGTGCTTATCCACATGTATTCATACATGCCATCTACTATACATTTCTAAACTCTAAGAAATAACTGCCACGATACTATTTTTAAATTTTAATCATTAGATTGTAAAAAATATGGAATGGTCTACATTCTTCCTAATAGATGTAAATATGAACCGTTTTGGATATAGATCATTGCCAAGCTTTCGGAATTTCAGGGGTCTACCAAAAACTTACAGATGCATTTAGTTTAACTAAAGGACTGTAAAAACTTTAAAAATAAGATATTCGATTATAATTTTCGATTTTGACAGCATGGGTTGAAACTTGAATGATACTTTTCATAATCACTGATAATGAGAGATCAGGGATGATTAGGGAGATTATAAAGTAAAAATTATGTTGTGGGGAAGTACAATTATATACAAATGGAAATTTGTTGTCTAATAGTGGTGGCTATGGACGATTCTAAGGTCTTTTTTTCTTCTTTAATTTGTTTTTTGGTTTGTCAAAATCAACATCAAACTGTATGTTAACTTCAAAATATCTACTCACAGACGTGAATAGCAATTTCAAATATTTAAACTGCACCAAGAGAAGAACATTGTTCTTACAACAATTCCAAACTTTACCTCCCAGGTCAACAATTCTAGGGTCTTACTATTTGGTAGGAAAGATCATAAAAAAATCTTCTAGTAATACTTTGTCTGTCTGTTGGATTGGCTGATCATTTTATGCCTTGGAATTTGAAATTGTATTGCAATTCTATAATTTTTTTTGTCTTCAACTTATAGTAGAGGGAAAAATTGAGTTTTTAGGTTTCTGTGTTATATGAAAGCATAATTGTTAGAAAGATATTGAGACTAATTTACTAAATTCCCATCTATATATTTGAAACCTCATGATTAATCATGACACAGTGATGTACTGAAGAATGAAATTATCAATGAAGCCAAAGAAGCTTTGGAAGAACGACAAGCTGCAGTGAAGTTAAGGGAGAAAATTGCAAACACATAGGTTATTGCTAGATTTACTGCGTCAGATGCAGAGCCACAAGCAAAAGAGGGATGTTTTATAGCTATGCATTAATATCTAAACTATGGCGAGATGGGTGCTTGGCATGAATGCCCAACAGTACAAAAGAAACGGAGAGAGCTAATATGTACCCCAAAAAATATCATTATTGCATGCCTTATAAAACAAATTATACTGCAAACCTTTGCTTCCCAAAAAATAGCGGCATAAGGTTGTGTAATAGATTCTGATCTTGACTTCCATGGCCTATGGAGGATCGACTTGAATTTCTTGAATTTGTTTTAAAAATTGGAGTCTTTAAAGCAAAATATGACAATTTGAGAGTGGAATGGGACTCGTCAATCATAGTTTGTGTCGAGGAAGAATGTGATTGCTAATTGGCAATTACAGGACATCTTTGATAGAATTTTGAGACTATGTCAATCATTTTATGGACTTCATATCACACGGAAAGAAATAAAATAGAAATCTTGCATGATTGGGAGTTAAAATTCATAGCAGAGCAGGAGATTTTATGGTATAATCTGTTATGGTAATTGAAAATGGATTGTGGTAGAAAATCATACCAGCAATTGGGTCAAACATGTAGTAGCTTTCAAAGTAAAGTGCTCATAAACAACAATAAGAAATTAGGGGCACTGATAGGCCCAAATTGAAGCGGTAAAACTTCATCCTTTATGAGATTAAATCAAAAAGAATTTTAGCATTTACTATCATTGGTGGAAAATTCAAGACATGTCATCCAATTGGTGAACCCCACACTCTGCAAGAGATGACATTCTTGGCTTGTCAATGTAGTCATTTTTAAACCCACCAAAAGAACAAGGGAATCCCATGTGCGTCAGCTTATCACCCAACGGGTGCTAGGTGCTCACCCGAGGCACGCGCGAGCACCGAGTCTCTCTATTATGTGAGTTGAGTGGGAAAACATCATCTATGATAGAAACTTAAATTGAGAGAGAGGAATGACGAGACATGTGAAGCATTCATAGAGCTTAGAACATCTCCTAGATCTAATGCAGTCATTCCAAATAGAAAATTACTTGACAGAATGCAAATTTGAATCTGAACCAGAAAGAGGAAAATGCACAACGGTTTCATACCCATTCACATAAACATACATGGAAGAAGAATCATGAGAGATATGTAACATAAATAAGAACCACATACTGATTCATATTCAATTATGTTTAATAACCTCATTACATTCATCAGATTCATTACATACCATCGCAGTTGTGTAGACCTGAAGTCATGCATCATAATTGGATCCATAGGCCCTTTAGCTCTCATACAATAAAATTGCAGGCCCATCCCCCTAATACATCCATATTCCTATGATATCTCCTAAAACCCTACCCATAGACATTAGTTCCTTTGTAGCATATCTACAGAGCTCCTCCTTTCTCCTATATCATCTATCTCTCTCTCTATGCTCTTGTTCCTCTTCTACGGGCGCTTGTATATATAGCCATCTTCAATCAATGACTTACCTTTCAGGGGTTACAGATCCATCATCAAGTATCCATGTGGTCCTCCATAGGAGCATGCTCCTTCAGACCTCAAACTTTCCACTCCTTGCAATGATGGTCTTCTAGAAATCTTATATCACAAGGTATATTCCTTTCATGGGCATCAAGTTGTCAAGGCCGACACCTTATCCACTTCGCATGTGCAGTCAGGTCATGCTTTTCTCTTGCCCTGCCTAATATGCCAAATATGGCTAAGTCCCAAGAGCTTCTCTTCTGCCTTGCGCATGCACCATGGGTTCTACTAAACCCTCCTAAAACCTTTTCCTACGTGCATTCTCCTTGTGCGTGTCCTTCTTCGTGTGCCCATGCACCTTTTTGTACTTAGCCAATATTTTAGGGGCCCAACATCACCCCACACTTCACCTGTTCTCCATCCTCGGGAACACTTCTCTTAAAGAATAAAGAATGAAAAAAGATCTCTGGAAGAATGAATGATTTGGGGAAAGAATAAAGGAATGAATAATTGGGGAAATGAATGAAAGAATTGGGTGAAGCTATGATCACTGTTGCAACAAGGAGAGGGAAATCCTTCTTCAAGTCTACCTCTAACTTATTCTAGGCTTCAACTTCATTTTGTGCTTGTCTGGAAAAGGTCACCAACTAGGGTGCTCACCTCCTCAAAGCTTATTCCTTCTCCTTGAGGTGTACATTGCTGTCAACAATTTTCTTCCAATTTCCTACCCAAATCTTCAAGCGTGTCCATCCTTCGAGTGATTAGGGGGTATAACTCCTTCAGCCGGTTCTTGATTATAGCCTCGCTTAGGTCCTCAATAGCTTCTGAACTTCTTTCTCGAACCTCAGCTAAAATCCTGTCACGTTCCGCTATGTTCCCCTTATTCTTCTCTTGGAATTCCTTGAGCTCTGTTTCATGAGTTGGTGACCAGAATGCTCGTCACTCTATCTCTATCCACACAGTTGTCATAGGTGGCCTTAGCAACTTGAGTGGGCGGCAATTTCACATTGGCGAGGAATTTATTGTACTAGGCAACCATGATTGCTACAACATTCATCTTTATCCTCCTTCTTTGTTGGCATGCTGACACCTCCTCTGCAAATTCCAAGGCCAGTGATCACCTTTCCATTGTGAGTACATGCATGTCAAGTCCTCTAGGCATTCCAGGGTGGATCCATAGTTTTGCGCACGGGTGGTGTCATGTCTATATGCTTCAAAACAATGACATCTATGATGGATTTCTATCTTCTTATAAACCCTCGTGCACCCTTGCCTTTCTCATCCTTCAACTCACGCCTTAGTTAAATCAACTCCTCCTGCTTTAATTCTTGGCCTTCTCTTCTATGTCCTTGGTCCTTTTCAATGAGCTATTCTTCCTTCTTCTCTAGTTCTGCTTCTAGGAATCTTCACCCTGTCATTCCTCCCAAAGAGCCTCAGCTTTAACTTCAACTGATACTTTATTTAGCACATTGCATATATTTGCTCATTCGATAGTTGTTGAACATTTACCAAAGGGTTGACTCCTTTTGACTCTAGTACATTTTCATTAGTTCCCCTTGGCTTACCTCAAATTCAAGATTGTCTGATATGGGACTCAAATGCCCAAGAAAGCATTTTCCTTGTCCAATGGTATGCACCCTCCTTGTTGAAATGACTGCATATAGTAAAGAGTTGTTTTGTTGGCACAGTGCTTTGGAAACACGTGCGTAACACCTTACTTGGATCGTTGACATATCCCATCACTTTACTTTGTGTCTGTCTCTATACGATTTTTCTCCCTAAGCAAGCGGCCTTTGGGAAACTTACTGGCTAGACTAGGACCTCCCCCCACGCTATCATGCTCTTTTCCTGATGCTTTCCTCCTTCAACCTCCTTCCAGTCACTATCCTCAGCCCTTAGCTCTACTTCCTACTCCACCAAGGTCTCAATGATTTTTCTTGCCACTTCCCTCTCTATGGATTCATCTATTTTCTCCTTTGTGAGGCTTGGAGTCCTCTGATTCCCACTGTGCTCCAACTTCCTCACTCACTCCTTTCTCCTAGGCATCTTCCTCTTCCCTGTTATCCTTCCTCCTAACGAAAAGGAACTCATGTTCTTCTTCTTTTCCCTCTTCTTCTGAATCGTGCATGCTGAAAACAAGTGGCTCTTGGTCCCCTTCAGGATCATCTTCTTCATCATCATCCCTCTCACCTATGTATTTCTCCAGGCTCTTTGTCTCCTCTGAGTCAGCTTCCTCCATCACCTTTTGTTTCTTCCTAACTGGGAATTCTAGTATAGGAGATTTTGCTTTCTCTTCCTCCTTTGGTGATTTTTCTTCAGCATAAGTTTTTCTATTATCTGGCACTCTCCTCTTTGACTCACCGAGGACCCTCTTCCTGCACATGTAAGTAATCATTCTAGTGCTTGTTCCTGGGTCGCCTAATGCCTGTGTATCTTGGGAACTCGGTGCCTTCTTCTTTATTTCCTTTGTCTCCTTCTTCTTGGGTGTGGTCTTCTTCCTTCTTGTTAGGTCCTCAGGTATAGCTATCTCATTTTCAAGATAAGCGCAACCTTCTCAAACTTGGGCCTTATGCTGCAGGTATACTACACGCCGCAGACCTCCCTGCAATAGTTAGAGTCAGGGGTTTCACCATTTGGACTTCATGGGACACGTACTTTTCCACGTATGCGCATTGTTGGGGTAGACCAACTTCCTGCATGTATCTCCCTGTGGTCCTGGTCCAAACTCCAAGGTTGAACCTTTAACTTCTTGGCCTCCTTGAATCTGTTAACTCCCGCTTGGAAGTATTGTGCATGTGAAGGATGAATGGGAGCTTGCACCATGGGCTCATGTTCACATCTATCCAATTTGAATCTGCCAATGCAGAAGTGTTGGTATACCCACGAACTCAGCTTCTCCTTCCATAAGTGCACTGGTAGTTGTTCCAGTATTCTCCATTCTATCCCTGAACGCATTCCTTAAGCACGTATACCATTTTTCAAGATGCACCTTGTGAACGTAGCATCATGGTATCACAATGTATTTCTCAAATCTTTTCGCAGGACGAGGGGTCTTCCTCTAGATACTCCCAAATACGAACTTATCTACCCATCGGGTACTCTGATCTCTGAGAACACAATGGTTAAGAGGACATTACCAAAGAGAATCTTGTCTCCTTCTTGCGTACTGGTGATAATTTCATCTGTGATGTATGTGGAAAAATTGTAGATGGTGCCCTCTGATATTTTTCTACAAACATTCAACCAGGACTTGTTTACTTGCGTCCATCTTTCTTGCACATTGAGTTTTGTTACTAGGAGCGCAATCATTCTCATCACTGGGTCTTGGATATCCTTGATATCAAAATACCTTGACCCCTTCTTGTACGCATACATGGCCAATGTTCCTTGATTGAATCTTTGTCACACAATTCATCCTCTAAATCTTTCTCCCTCATAGATAAGGCATGTGAATCTTGAAATTAGCTGAGGGGTTATGCGCATCTTGCGCCCCGTGAAGTGAAAGTGGTCTTCATGTACGCATGACATTAGCCACTCATAGAGGTGCTCTAGCTTTTCGAAGCAGGAAACTCATAGAATTATAATAATCCTACCTTCTCTAACTTCACCTTAACTTCGTCGTTATAGACTGGTAACCCCTCAGGTGTTCTCTTGTTTGTTGGGCACACTAACTCCAAATTCATTTCCTTTTTTCAATCGCATTCGTGCGATGATTCTAGTCACCGTCATTTTTCTCAAGTGGGATTCCCATTCCATCTCGAGCGAAATCCCATTTGGGCACTGCATTTCTGCGTACCATTCTTTGTTGGTACTTGCAGTAGTTTCTTGATGTTTTCCCTTGCCCTTTCCCTTCTTAGGTGATACTGATTCGTTTCTTGGGTGCCATTTTCTAGGTTAGCTTCACACTTCAAACTTCTCTTACTAACTCTGCTCTTCTATCCACTTTTCCAATCTTCAAATCTCTAACCTTACGAAGAATACTCTTTTCCAACTTCGTGCCCTAGTTGCATCAAACCCTAACTGGAATATCTTTTCACAAGATGACGCTTCTCCAAAACTCTCCCCATGCCCATGAATTACTTCCCCCTACTGGTTTTCAGATCCAAACTAGTTACTCACTGTTAAATTCTTCCAGATTCTTCTTCACACGATATAACTCTTGGAAACCCTAGTTTGCAAAAGAGCTCCTTCCTTCTTTGTATTCGCAAAGTAAATATGATGAAGTTCCCAACCTTTTATTTATAGTTTTTCCCACTTTTTAGCATTAAATACTACTTACCTACCACCGTACTTTAACACTTAATGCATATTTTTCCAACTAAGTCTGGCCTTAAGCGCCTTCACTCACCCACCCAACCTTGCACAAAAAATTCTACAACCTTCTTGGCGTGCAAACAATCCATCTTGACAAAATACTCTTACGCGAGCGTGTGTCAATAGCACTGGAGCTCAATTACTTCATTTTAGCATGTAATTGGAACTTACTGGAAAACACAGTAACCGACATCGGTTAAGGACAAACCAACATCGGTCAAAGGCAAGTAGGAACCAGCGACGGTTAGGTAGAACCAGTGTCGATTACCTGTGCGACGAAGTGTTAATTAACTCTCGGGAATTATATTTATTTTTAGCATTAAAATAGATTTATTAATTGTAATTGCATGACTAAGTGTCATAAGGCTTAAAACGACTATATGAAGTTAAAATTATGGTTTAGAAGTAAGTATGTCAACATAATTAGAAGATAATTATGTGAGAGAGAATTCTTGGTGGTAAAGAAGAAAAGCTTGAAGAAAGAAAATACTAAACATCCGAGAATGTGTGGAAGATTGTAAATCTTCATTGTATATCTTGTCAAAGATTTGGATAATAGATTGAATTGTTTCTTGGTGGACATAGCCCACACTGGGTGAACCACATTAAATCTACGTGTTAATTTATGTCTCTTGTTTTGTATATTTCTTCTGGTAGAATATTCACTTTTATTTGCATGTATGCTTAGATCTGATATATTGTCTGTACAACCAGTGTGCTAACCCCAACAACTGGTATCAAAGCTTTGTATGAGGGTTTTGTGTGTTGACAGATTTACTCACAGAGGGTTTTTTTATTGAGTGGGAGCTACAATAATGGCAGAAGATAACAAATACAAGGTAGAGAAATTTGACGGCCAAAATTATCAATTATGGAAGATACAGATTGAGGATTATCTGTATCAAAGAGATTTGTACTTACCATTGGATGAGAAGTCTAGACCTACGAAGATGACTGATGAAGAATGGAAGATTCTTGATAGAAAGGCTTTGGGATCTATAAGATTGAGCCTGACAGCATCTCGTGGCTTCCAATATTACAGAAGCTGCTTCTACGGTAGACTTAATGAAATATCTTGCTAATTTATATGAAAAACCTAGTGCTTCAAATAAAGTTTATTTGATGAAGAAACTATTTAGTTCTAAGATGCATGAAGGTGAATCTGCCTCTAGTCATTTGAATGATTTCCGATCTATTGTAAATCAGTTAAAATCGGTTGTTATATCATTTGATGATGAAGTAAAAGCACTTTTATTCTTATGTTCTTTGCCTGATAGTTGGGACAACTTGGTAATGGTTGTCAGTAATACAACATCTGCTAATAATATTTTGAAGTTTGATGATGTGGTTAGTATAATCTTGAATGAAGAAATTCACAGGAAAAGTACAGAGGAATCATCATCTGGAAATGCTTTGAATGTAGAAAGCAGGGGCAGGCAGAAGGAGAGATCCAAGAGTAAGAGTAATGGGAAATCAAAGTCAAGGGATAACAGATCTAAATCCAGAAGTAAGGGAATTACTTGTTGGAAATGTGGAAAGAAAGGACATGCAAAGAAAGATTGTTGGTCAAAGGATAAAGAGAATCAACAACCAGACAAAGGTAAAGAGTTGAATCTTGCTTCATCAGAGGTAATGCAAGATGCTCTTATTCTTTCTTTGGATAATAGAATTGAATCATGGGTTTTAGATTTAGGAGCTTCTTTCCATGCAACCCCTAATAAGGGTTATTTCAGAAATTATGTCCAGGGAAATTTTGGGCATGTTTATTTGGGTGATGATGAACCTTGCAGTATTACTGGTAAAGGGGAAGTTCATCTAAAATTGTAGAATGGAAATACATGGGTATTGAAAGATGTGAGGCATGTGTCAAGCCTCAGGAGGAATCTTATTTCTGTAGGGCAACTAGGTGAATCTGGTTGCATGGTTACTTTTACAGGAGACTCTTGGAAAGTCACCAAGGGTGATTTTGTTGTGGCAAGAGGTAAGAAGGTAAGAATGTTATATTTATCTACCTGTATTATTGATTCCTTTTCTGCATTATCTACTTTAGATTCAGATGCATGCATGTGGCATAATTGGTTGGGTCATATGAGTCAAAAAGGAATGCAGATCTTAAAGGCTAAGGGTAAGTTATCAGATTTGAAATATTTAGATCTTGATTTCTGTGAGCATTGTATCTTTGGAAAGTAAAAGAGAGTGAGATTTCTCAAAGTTGGGGCAACTAAGAAGGAGCAAAAATTGGAGCTTGTACACTTAGATGTGTGGGGACCAGCTCAGGTAGCTTCTCATGGAGGATCCCAGTATTATGTTACTTTCATTGATGATGCTACAAGAAAGGTATGGATTTATTGTATTAAACGTAAATCTGATGTTTTTGAGACTTTTAAAAGATGGAAAGCCCTTGTTGAGAATGAATCAAATTCTAAGTTAAAGTGCCTTAGATCTGACAATGGTGGTGAATATTGTAGCAAGGATTTCAATGATTATTGTTCAATGAATGGGATACGTAGAGAAAGAACGGTTCCAAGAACACCACAGGAGAATGGTGTTGTAGAAAGAATGAACAAGACAATCATGGAACGTGCTAGAAGTATGAGGATACATTTTGGATTGCCCTTGCAGTTTTGGGTAGAAGCAGTTGATACAACGGTTTATTTGATTAACTGTGGCCCTTCAAGTTCACTAGATGGAGGAATACTAGAGGAAGCTTGGACCAAAAAAGAGGTAGATTTTTCTTTTCTTAAAGTTTTTGGTTCAGAAGCTTTTGTGCATGTTGATAAGGAAAATAGGAAAAAGTTGGATGCAAAATCCAAGAGGTGCACTTTCATTGGTTATGGATATGGTGATTTCAGTTTCCATTTTTGGGATTTAGAGAATTCTAAAATTATTAGGATTCGTGATGTTGAATGGAATGAAAAGAGAATGTACAAGGATCAAATTTTGGTACCCAAGGATGAAAAAATTGAGAAGTTTATTGATGAAAATGAGCTCTCGAGTTTTAAAGAAACACCTATAGAAATACATAGTAACCGTGGTTGGTTAGTACCTAATTAAAATCGGTTAGATGAATCACCGATGGTTACAGAGGATCAGAACCGGCATCGGTTAGTAGAACCAACGTCGATTAGCATAACCGACGTTGGTTATAGGTGACCAACGTCAGTCACTATTAGAAGTTGATACTAATGTTCAGGAGGCCTAGATTGAGCCTCCGGTACTCCAAATTCCCATGAGAAGGTCACAAAGGGTAAGTAAACCTCCAAAAATATTTACACCTTCTCTATATTATTTATTGTTGACTGTTAGTGGTGAACGATAGAGATTTGAAGAAGCAATGCAGGATGAGACCCACGTACAGTGGGAGCATGACATAGATGAGGAGATGAAATCCTTAGAACAGAACCAGACTTGGGATTTGGTTAAGTCTCTAGTAGGTAAGAGGACATTGCAGAACAAGTGGGTTTACAGAATTAAGGAAGAAGAGGGTGGATAGAAAAGGTATAATGTAAGGCTTTTAGTAAATGGATTTGCATAAAAAGTAGGTATTGACTTTGGTGAAATATTTTATCCTGTTGTTAAGATGACTTGTATTCGTACTGTATTGAGTTTAGTTATAGTAGAATATTTGCATTTAGAGCAACTAGATGTGAAGACAACTTTCCTTCATGGTGATTTGGATGAAGAAATTTATATGCAACAACCACTTGGGTATGAAGTCAAGGGTAAGGAGAAACTAGTATGCAAGTTGAAAAAGAGCCTATATGGGCTCAAACAAGATTTAAGGAAATGGTACATGAGGTTTGATAGTTTTACGCATGAGCATGGTTACTTGAGATGTGAATCTGACCATTGTGTTTATTTCAAGAAGCTTTAAAATGGGAGCTATATTATTTTGTTACTGTATGTGGATGATATGCTTATTACATGATCTAGTATGTAGGACACTGGTGAGCCTAAGAGAAAGATAGCTCACACATTTTCTATGAAGGATTTAAGAGCTGCAAAAAGAATCCTTGACATGCAAATACATAGAGACAGGAAAAACAAGAAATTGTATTTGTCTCAGGAGGATTATATCTACAAGGTGTTAGAAAGGTTCAACATGCAGAATCCAAAACCTGTTACCACACCTATGGTTGGACACTTCAAATTGAGCAAAGATCAGTGTCATTCATCACATGAGGAGGTCAAATACATGACACGAGTGCCATATTCTTCAGCAGTTGGAAGTCTCATGTACGCTATGGTTTGTACCAAACTAGACATTACATAGGCAGTGGGAGTTGTGAGTAGATATATGGCTAATCCAAGTAAAAATAATTGAAAAGTAGTCCAATGGATACTCAGGTTTTTGAAAGGGACATCTAGTATGTAGTTATGCTATGGAGGTTTAGATATTTCATTACGTGGCTATGTTGATTCGGATATGGCTAGAGATCTGGATGCTAGGTGGAGCACTACTGGATATATTTTCACAGTAGGTGGAATGAAAGCTAGTTGGATTTCAAGATTGCAGAAGGTTGTGGCTTTGTATACTATAGAGGTAGAGTATGTTACATCTACAGAAGCTAGCAAGGAGATGATATGGATGAGTAGGTTCATGGAAGAGTTGGGAAAGGAGCAAAGTGATTGTAAACTATTTAGTGACAGTCAAAGTGTAATTCATTTGGAAAAGAACTCAGTGTTTCATTCGAGAATGAAACACATTCAGTTGAGGTATCACTTCATACGACAGGTATTGGAGGATGGAAAATTGAATCTGGAAAATATTCATACGAGCAAGAACCCTGCGGATATGCTAATGAAGCCATCAGCAAAGGAGAAGTTGGACCTACACTCCACTTCCATTGGTCTTCGAGTTTGATACTTGAAGAGGAAGAAACAAAGCGAAGGTAGGATCCAAGAATGATGTTGTACATGTATGGTGCAGTAATTAAACTCTAATTGGGATATTGTTGAGTTGTGGAGCTCAATTACTTCATTTTAGTATGCAATTGGAACTTGCTAGAAGACACAGTAGCCGACATTGGTTAAGGGAATACCGACATTGGTCATGGAAGACTGACATCGGTCAAGGGAAAGTAGGAACTGACGACGGTTAGGCAGAAATAACGTTAATTTCCTGTGCGACGAAGTTTTAATTAACTCTCAGGAATTATATCTATTTTTAGCATTAAAATAGATTTATTAATTGTAATTGCATGGCTAAGTGCCCTAAGTCTATAAATGACTATATAAGCACAAAATCTAGGGTTTAGAAGTAAGTGTGTCAATCAAGAATTAGAAAGAACTTGAAAAGGTTGGTGAGAGATAATTCTTGGTGATAGAGAAAAAACTTGAAGGAAGAAAGTACCGAACATCTGAGAGGTGTGGAAGATTGTAAATCTTCATTGTATATCTTGTCAAATATTTGGATAATAGATTGACTTATTTCTTAGTGGACGTAGTCCACACTGGGTGAACCATGTTAAATCTGGTGTTGATTTATGTCTCTTGTTTTGTATATTTATTCTGGTAGAATATCCACTTTTATTTGCATGTATGCTTAGATCTGATATATTGTCTGTATAACCGGTGAGCTAACCCCAACAACGCGTAACCAGCGCCAAAGGCACTTCTTCTGTCATGATTTTTGCTCTCGTCTACCTCGTGTTGTTTTTGTGCTTCTTCCTCTCTAGTACGTGGATCCCTAATGTAGCCTTACCCTGACACCGACCATCCTTTTTCACCTTTCCTTGCATGTACTTCCTTTACAGGGCCATTCAACCGGGCTTTCTAATGTAATCCTTCCTGGCGCTTCACACTTCAAGTTCTTACACCTTACTCCACCCCACACTAAAATGATGTGCGGTCCTCTGCGCAGTTATAACCTTCAAAAAGTAATGAGATTACCGGTGCCCAAGGCGCAACACAAAACAACAACGAGAAAGGGAAACACAAGAAAAGAAAATGCATTAAGGGAAATCCTAAACTAACTGACAATACTACCTTATTTACAAACACCAAGAAGACTTATTTATAGTAGGGCTTCAACCTACTCCCATTGAAGTGTCCTGGCAATCTCGTCCCATCTAGCACTTGTAATTGGTACGCGCCCAAATCAAGGATGTACGAGATGATGTAGGGATCCAACCAATGGACTTTTAACTTCCCAGGATGGCGCAGAAACTTTGGATCATATAGTAATACCTTCTTCCCAACCTCAAACTTCTTGTTCTTAATGTGACGATCATTCCATGCCTTTTGTTTTGCTTTTTCCGTCTCCTGGCTCCACCTGGCGAGTGATCGTCTTTCGTCCAATTGCATTAACTTGTCAATTCTTTCTTCCAACGCGTGTTCATTGGCCAATCCTCCTACATGCACTATACGTAGAGAAGGTAAGATGAATTCAACCAATAGTATAGCTTCCGTGTCAAACACCAGTTGAAATGGTGTGTACTTATTCAACCTCTTGTAGGTTGTCCTATATGCCCAAAGAATAGTTGATACTTTGTCATCCCAATCATGTCTACCAACATCACAAATCTTAGTCAACATGTGGCTAAGTATTTTGTTAAATGCCTCAGTAGTTCCATTTTCCAGAGGGTGATAGGGAGTAGTTTTGTGATGGGACACCATGAATTTTGATAGCAGAATCCTGACTGTTTCATTGAGGAAATGCATACCTCTATCACTTGTCAAGCTTAATGGGCATCCATACCTGTTGATTATGTTTTCCCATAAAAATATAGCAGCAGTAGCCACTGTACAATCCTTTGTAGGCGCTACCTTTTCCCACCTTGTCAAATAATCAGTGCAAGTGAGGATATACCGCAAACCAGTCCTTTGTGTCGCTGGCAAGATTGGTTTGACGAAGTCAATATCCCACTTCTCAAATAGCTCCGCACTGACTATTGGTTGCAATGACATTTCATCCCTTTTTCCAGGTTTTCCAAGGCACTGGCAATGGTCATAGGCCTTGCAAAACTCAATGCAATTTTGATAAATGGTCTCCCACCAAAGCCCTGCAAGTAGAATTTTCCACACGGTTACATTTCCTACATAGTGTCCTC
Source organism: Taxus chinensis (assembly GCA_019776745.2). Taxonomy (NCBI): domain Eukaryota; kingdom Viridiplantae; phylum Streptophyta; class Pinopsida; order Cupressales; family Taxaceae; genus Taxus; species Taxus chinensis. The sequence goes on along the minus strand of CM034148.1, from coordinate 87,246,337 downwards.
CTACAATCCCACCATGCACTTCTTCCATAATTGTAATGCGCTCATGTTCTAGTATGCATCTGCGTAAAACCTCATCACGACCCATTTTGTACATGTCTCCACTAATTAGCATGTAAGGTGTGACGCGTATGGCCAACTTATTCTTCTCCAAGGCCTTCATTCCATCTGGCACCACACCTATTTTGAGAAATACTGCAATATCCTCCAAATCCAAGGGCGCATGCCACAACCTAAACAGTTGTGCATCTGGCATAGTCTCTTCAATACTCTGTGCGTCCTCCCCTGAATCAATCCTAGACAAATGGTCATGCCTGAAATTACTTTTTCCTAGTTTGACAACCACCGTGAACTCGAATTCTTGGAACAATAGTACCCACTGACATATGCGCCCTTGTAGAACGAGCTTGTTCACCAAGTATCTCAATGTCATATGGTCAATGTAAAATATAAAAGGGGTTGCCAACAAATATTGTCTGAATTTATGAAGTGCGTAGATCATTGACAATGCCTCGTGCTCAGTCGTAGTGTAATTCTACTCTACTAGTGTCAATTTCCTGCTTGCAAAGCACAAAGGATGATCAACAATCCCTTCACCAAGCTGTGCAAGTACTGCTCCAATGGCGGTTCCTGAGGCATCCACATGAACATGGAAAGGCTTATCCCAAGAAGGGAAATGTAGGATGGGCGTGGTGACAAGCCTATCCTTTAAAGTGTCAAATGCCTTCTGCTGTGCCTCTCCCCAATGAAAGGAACTCTTATGTCTTAGTAACTCTTCTAAAGGCACGACAATCTTGGCATATCCCTTGATGAACTTCCTATAGTACCTCATATGCCCAAGAAATCCATGTGCACTAGCACTTTGACTAGTAGGTTCCCTCAATCCCACAATTACTGCAACTTTTGCGGGATCTACTAGCATAGGCCTTCCTTACATATGATGTGCCCCAATAATGTTCCAAATAGGGTAGCAAAGACACATTTCTTAATGTTGAGGGATATCCTCAACTACCAACACCTTTCAAACATCAGCCTTAAGTTGTCACAATGGTCCTTCACTAACCCATATACTGTCCAATCATCCAGGTAGACTTGAAGGAATTTATGGATAAAGTCTTGGAAAGCTTGTACCACAATGCGTGAGAACACAACAGGTGCATTCTTCAACCCAAATGGCATGACTGTATAGGAAAAAATTCCCCACTCAGTGGCAAAATTTGTCTTCCTTTGGTCCTCCTTCATGATCCTTACCTGGTGATAGCCCGAGAATCCATCTGTGAAAGAATAGACCTCGTGCCTTGCCACTCCCTCTAAGATTTCTTCAGTAAAAGGGGTTGGGAAAGGATCAATGATACACACTGCATTTAGGTCCTTGTAATCAACACAGATCCTTATCCTTCCGTCCTTCTTGATGCTAATTACCATTGGACTTATCCATTTTTGACTCTTCAACAACTTTAATAATGCCTGACGCTATCATCTTATCTATTTCTTCCTTGACCTTCATGCTATAGGTTAGGATTCATTCGGTATGGTCTCTTCCTGGACTGGGTGCACACCTTCCTTCAAGCTTTTATCCTCATCTCCCCCAAGGAATGGTGGATGCCTTTAAGTTCATGATACCCATGCGCATGGGAATAAATCCTCAAACTCACGTAAAAGATCAATGATCTTAGAGACTTCCTTCTCCGACCAATAGTCTCCAATGATAGCCTCTTTAGGCTCTTCATCTGAGCCGATGTTAACCTTATTTATCTTTAAAGGCTCATGATAGGTGCGCACCCATTCATCAGCATTGTCTATGACCTCGCGCATCCCTATAGAATGGTCAACATCCAAGTTTTTTGCTTCTTCACCATCAATAACATACACCATCTTCCCCTTTTATTTTTCCAAACACACGTGCTCAAGTTGTATCTCTTCTATTTCTTCTTCCTCAAAGTGCACCTCCAGGCCAGGTTCACCTAGCAACTCCAGTAGCCTATCTTCTATCATGACACTATCCCCAATGGTAAGGCGCTTGAAAACCTGCAATTCCTTATCCTCCAAGGGTTTGTACTCCGATACTCAAATGTTTGAATGAGATCAGCTCGTCTAACTCTTGCCAATTCCCTATATGGCAACGTGTCTGGTGAACGTGTGTCTCAATGAATGAATGTACCATGCACCTGCACACAACCTTGTAGGGGTGGAATACAACTTATGAACCCATAATGAAGGTGGAAATGCTTCTGTGCTTCCCATCTAGGCTGTATCACATGCTTGGATATGGAAGGAAGTGACATCTTTACCATGGTAATCTTTTAAAGCCGTGGGCACGCTGCTCCTACAAAACCTTATAGAGAAGGAAATTCTCACCTCACGCCATTCCAAGAGATTATCTTGATGCGTTTCCCACCAACGCACAATAGTTCTAAGTAGGATGTAACTTAACATCCCCCTTCGTTCATTTTCCTCCTTCCACTGAGCTTCCATCTTCTGCAAAAAGACCTCAGGGAAGGCTCCTCCTGAGTACTTAGGTAGCTCCTTTCCTCCTAGGCACCGGACCATACGTGCCTTTGTCACCTTTGTCACCGATCCTCTCAAATGCCATCCGATTAACTCATAGGTTCCATGCGCCCAATTATCACAAGCTATACTGTGGTGTTCACTTAGGGACTGATCATCCTCAAACTGGATAACTCCTTCTGTGGGATGAATTGTCTCTGGATCCCTGATTGAGCACACATATATTCTATCCAGGACCTCTTCTCCCAAAGGTTCAGTATAGGGTGTTGATTTCCCATCAGCCAGGGGTATGATGACCCGTTCCTCCTCATTTTCAAAGCTTATGTATCCCTTGTTGAACCGAAGATCCACATTGTTCTTATAGCACCATGGGTGCCCAAGTAGTGCTGGGAAATTGTCTTCCTCGGCGAGTGCCAAGACTTCGAAGTCCCCAATAAACTTAGCTCCCTAAATGGTGATGGATGAATCCTTTAAGACACCGATGGGAATTGCCTTCATTTTTTTTCTCCATATACAACAAATTCTAAGATGGTTGTATTGCAGGTATTCCCATTTGATGCCATGCATCTAAGGTGAGAACATTGACCTCCACGCCTATGTCAATGATGATATTACTAAGGAGTCATCCATCCACGACCGTATTTAACGTGATCTCCCTATCATAGTCAAGGCTGTGAGGGGGAAGGTTTACATGCAAGACCTACCTCTCGTGCTCTTCCCCTACGCACGTGGTACCTTCTCTCTCAACCATGCTCCTAGCAAGGGAATAATATTCTCTTGCCTTAGCATTTTACATACTTCCTTGACCTCATCCAGGTCATCCTTTGGTGCCTCGACCTTCCTTCTTTGCTCCTCCCTCTTAGACTACTCCTTTAGACACTAGATTTATCCTTGTAAACATCTGAATGATGTCCATGGTTTCTTGATATACCTATCTTTTGATGCGCAGGGTCTGGGTACTTCCCATGTACCACTTCTTCCCTTGAAACTAGGTTCTTCTGCCTTGGTATTTCCTTTGCGTGCATGACCTTTGCTCTTGTTGTTACCATAACAAGTTCCAAGCCTGCATCATGTGTCACCCGTGGCATCCATTGTGTGTCATCCTTCTTAATGCTTACCATTGCAGTGCCCTTGTCTTTCTGGTGTTGTTGATTCATATGCTCAAAACAACTCAAGGCACTCCTCATACTTGTGCTTCTTCCCACACCATGAGCACTGAAATAAGTCTGGGAACTCTCGCTTGTAATGCTCTGTAGACCCACAATTAAAACAGGTTCCACATGGGAACTCACTCCTTCCTCCTTTGCGGTTACCACGACCATGGAATCCTCCACAAAATACCCTTCCACACATGCCTCCATCTGCATGCTCCTCATAATGGTGGTCATCATTCTTACAACTACTAGAAAAGGATAGTCTGGTGCACACCAAGATCAATGGCCTCATGGATCTGATCAATAAGCCTACAATCCTTAGTATCATGGGTTGTAGAGGTGCAGATATTACAGTAGCAAGACACATTCTTCCGAATTACACATCGTAACAAGGGACATCTACTTGCATCATGGTCCCCATGACAGATTTCACAGTCTACTGTTACGACATGTATTGTCCTCTAGGGGAAACTATCCTTGACATGCCCCTCTACTTCACAATATGTACACCATATACCACTACGAGTCTCATGGGCTGAGTTCACAGACTACTTCTCTAGCTGCTTAGCCATAGTAGCAATTTGAGCCTCCAGAAATGGGCTAACACCAATATCAACACTTCCAATAGCTTCGGCGTGTAGGAAGGCTTCCAACGCCTCGCGCAGGTCTGTGAAATTATTATGAGATAAAGCTCTTCTAAAAGGTGTTATCAACCCCCCAAAAAACCATTGAGCATGCTGTGAAGGGTGAATGTCATATGATAATTTTGACAGGAGAGTCCTTAAACCACCGTGTCATACTCCCACACACTCTCTCGCCATTCCCTGTTGAATCTCCTTCAAGGGTGACTGATGCTCTTCTTGTTCAAACTTATGGATGTGGAATTCTGCCAAGAAGGCATTCTTTAAAGTAGTATAATCCACCACCATTTGATGAGGGTCATATTTCCTATACCAGCTATGTGAATGCCCTTGCAACGTCGTTGTAAACTGGCTTGCTTTCTGCTCCAGGCTAGTGATTCCTTTCGCGTGCCATAGCAGCTCACACTTGTAGACATGTTTTGCAACATCTTCAATACCTCTGTAATCTGGAAAATGTAAAGACATCTCAAAGAAAACTTGAGGAGCTGGTTGTGGCCCTTGTCCTCCTAAGCTAGAGCCTTGGTTTCCTCCAGTGTTTCCCCCTCGCTAGATCCACCAAATCCACCAGGTTTTGTGCCTCTTTACCCACTAGACCCACCAGATCCACCAGGTCCTGTTCCTCTTGACCCACCATATCCACTAGGTCATGTTCCTCCTGACCCACCAGATCCACTATGTCCACCAGGTCCCGTAGTGATCATCCCAAGGGTGCCCAAATTTCCACTGAACTATGCGCCGATGGTCTGTGATAATGCCCCACTACCAATAGTGTACCCCGTGCCACTCCCAGATGTGAGACCAAAGGCTTGTGTACTTGATCCTTGTCCAAAAATTCCTCCGAATACTAGAATAGTATGCATAGCCATAGAAGTGGGAAATGATAAATTGTATCTCCTAGGTGCAGATCTGTCACTTCCACTGATACCAACTGGGTTAGCAATGATACTCCTTCCTTGAACTGGAAAAACCAAGCACCAGGGTTTGGTCACTAGGTGGGTTTAGATGCATGCCAATGAATCTTCTCTCTCCACGTGATGAACTCTCATTAGAAGCCAAAGGGGTCTCTCTTACACACTTTCCAAGATGGGGTAGCACGTACTGCTCAGGTTCCACATCCTCCACGTGAACCTCAACTCCTTCCTGCAACGTCTGCCTTTATAGATCCATCACACTTGCAACCTCGTATTGTCTAGCAATCTCCCTTTCATGCGCTTCACTATACTTGAGTCATCTCTCCTCCCTTTCTTTCTTTGTCGTAATATCTGCCATCTTCCTCCACCCTAGCTTCCTCACCCAATGCTCAGAACAGTTTAGCTGGCCATCATAAATGCCTCTAAACTCAAGGTAATAATCAAGATCTTCATTACCAGAGGAATAACACGTAGAAATGATCCTCTGGGCTCCTCAGAAACTGAAACTCAACAACTTCTGGAAAAGAATATGTAGAAATAGCATACTCCAGAGTGTAGCTAGCCAGTACTCCTTTTCACCAATGATCCACAACATGAGTCCACATCAGATATGCATCTTGCAGCCTCAGGTACTCTTCTTGGGTCCACGTGTGTGATCTATAATACCAGCTTGATCTAGATGCATATGCCAAGATCCATTCATACAGCTCTACTGGGAAGCAACAGAAAAAAATTTCATACAAATCATGGTAGAGGTTCTCTTCTACCCATCTACGTGCATCAAACTCAGGTCCAGTGTTGAATCTCTGAGAAAATTCATCCTCCATACTCTTGAACCATGATTCAACACTTTCCAAAGTTAAACGCTTTGTCATCACTTAATGCACAAATCATGTTGTATGTCATTTCCTACTACAATTTCAAAAAGAGGTCCCGGAAACAGAACCAAGATGTAGTCATTTTTACACCCACCAAAAGAATAAGGGAATCCCATGCGCACATTAGCCTGTCACTCAGCAGGAGATGGGTGCTCACCCAAGGCATGCAACGGGAATCACCAAGTCTCTCTTTTATGTGAGTTGAGTGGGAAAATATAATCAATGATCCAAACTTAAAGGAAGTGAGTGGAAATGAGACATGCGAAGCATCATAGAGCTCAGAACGGCTTTCTAGATCAGTGCAGTCATTCCAGACAAAAAATTACTTGAATAGATTAAGAACTGAATCAAAATAGAAAGGAAAATGCATAGGAACTCATACTCATCTTATAAAAATACATGAAAAGGAACTATGAAGAGTCATTTCTGAATCCAAACCAAGAAGGATCATATTCAATTAACTTAGTAACCTCATTCCATTCATTAGAATCATTACAGAGCATTGCAGAGAGGCAGACCGAAGTCATGCATCATAAATGGATCCATATCATTTAGCTCTCAAAAATAAATTTAAACCCCAAGCCCTTGGTATATCCTTCTCCTATGATTTCATCTACCCAACCCAATATGACTCCTTGCAGCATTTTATGTAGAGCTCTACTCTCTATTGATATCTCTCTATCTATGTATGCTTTTGTGTGTCTGTTTCTTCTGCGGGTGCTTGTATATATAGGCATCCCAAAGTGCCAACTCATCCTTCTGCGGCCTCAGATCCAATGCCAAGTGTCTGAATGTGGTCCTCCATGGGAGCATGCTCCTCCAAGCCTGAGCTCTCCACTTTTTGTAATGATATCTTCTAGAACCTTTTATCGTAAGGCATATTCCTTCCTAGGCCAACCTATCACCAGGATGGCACCTTATCCACTCCGCATGCACAGTCGGGTCACGCTTTTCTCGTGTCCTACCTGATATGCCAAATATGGCTAAGTCCCAAGACCTTTTCTTCTAGCATGCAACACGTCCCTTCTAAAACCCTCCTATAACCTTGCCTTACATACCTTCTCCTTGCGCGCCCATGCGCCTTTGTGTACTTAGCCAATATTTTAGGGGCCCAACAATTAGGAAACAACAAGAGAAGGTATAATGTTAAGTGTGGATATGATTATAAATAAAAACCACAAAAGAGCACATAAAAGTAAGTGAATCCAACTGTAGATAGAATGCATAAATTGTATTACACAGATACCAAATTGTTGACAAAATTGAGAGTAATAATATTAAAAGAGGTCAACTAAAAAGGCAATTTAACAATATACAATAGCTCATACTTTTGGGGAATTATGTAATTACTACATTTGCTAGATATAAATCATGATATGAAAAAGAATTGTCAACCTAAGCTTGTAACTAATGGTCGTCTCTCCATATTAATTATCAGCAAACAATTGCTTTAGGATTTACTTAAATAATTTGAGATGGGAGAATGGAGTAGAAAAACCAAGTTTAAAACTAATAGATGTTACATTTCCTCCACTTACCATAATCATGGAGAGTATTTTGGTTATGTTTATTCTACATACCTTCAGACTCTTAGGACATCTTCAATGAGATATTATTCTGATGTATAGCTATTGCACAAGACAAAAAATGAAGAAATAAATCCTGTTTAACAAAAAATATTTCAAGAAATAGAATTTTTGTCATCTCCCAATATCATTACAAGCAATATAACTTTAGACAATGTAGCTAGAAAAGCAAGAAATTCACACAATAGAATGTACACGGCCTGGAGAAGATCGCCCCTGAAGTTAGCATACTCTTTGCCAAATGTTTGCTGGACATTTCTTCAATCTCTGACCCACCCCCAAAACCCCACAAAACCAAACATAATCCAATCAAGTCAAAAATAAAGGGGCATGGGATAGGGTTACTTCTCTCACATCTTTCAATCAGTATATAGCTTTAAAATACCATATCCAATTATGGGTCATAATTCATACAGATAACACACTTTTTCGCATCTGACACCAATGTTTGATCCACTTGAAGCCTTACACTGTCTTGATCTATGTTCAATTTAATGTATGAATTTCATGTTATTTTCAGAGAAGATTGTGTTCAAGGAACTCATGCCCGCCAAAAAGGTCTTACACAAATTAAAGGCTATTGCATGCAAAAACAAAAAAAAAACAAAAAACAACAAACCTGCATTCAACATGCAAAAATGAAAAAGTAAAACTATCAAAAATAACCGGAAAAAAATGTTGTTGTAACCGTCATTACTCCCATCAAATTTAATCACGTTGAAAAAATGTCCAAACGGTTGTTAAATTTAACATAGTGGCGTTAATGATCGGAAAGGCCTTTCTGGTAGGGGGAACGCCTTTGTCGTAATTATTAACTAGTGGTCTCTCCTAGAGGAGTAAAGGTTACGTCGTTAATGTGTCGGTAAGAATTGGACTGTAATGCAAGGTATCAATTTAATGCTTGTAATTTTCTAAATTCACATAAAAATGCGCCAATCACATAAAAGTCAATTTAATGCTTGTAATTTTCTAAAGTCACATAAAATGCGCCAGTGGGCAAGATGATGGTGGTTATGGGAAGAATATATTATCTAATGTCAAATTATCAAGTTTAGGTGTCTACACAAAATAACTAATGAAATACAACTACATTTTTTACAATTTCCTATTTTAGAGACTTATTCATATCCATATGTTCTTTCTATGTTTTGAAGGTACATTCTCATTGCTTTAAGAGCATAAATTTTTATATTCACTTATGAACGTGAGTGGGTGAATGGCTATTTATAGTTTTAGGCCTGAATAGGGACAATTTGTATAGTGGGGCATGCGTTATTTATCGATAAGGAGGAATACTTATTTTATGTGTACAACGTTTTTTATACAAGAGGTGATTGAAGTTTTTTTATCATGTTTATTGGGTTGATTTTATTTTTAAAAGGAATATGGGAATGTGTATGTCCTAGTTATTTAAGCTTTATTTGTGTTGAGTATATGTAAGCTAGTTTGATGAGCCGTATTTATTTCACGAAGCTTGTAATTAAGATGAGTGGTACTAAAATGGAATTTAATAATGAAGTTTGAGGAGCTTTTCATGTCCATAAAGGAAATGGGTAGGGTTAGGTATAAGTAGTCACATAAAGAAGGGTAAGTGGCATGAGTTTATGACTTGAGGATGGTAATTTACACTAGTGTACATTTGTATGAGAGGTGTTTTATAGCACTTTTCTTTTGTGATTTATTGAGGCAGACTATTTGTCGGGTGGGATTTAGTAGAAAAGATATGTCCATGTAATAAATGTTGGGATCATACATAGATGTGTAACAATGTAGTAAAGGTAGAGTAAAAAAATACAAACCCTCATATTTTAGGTGTTACTTTGAATGAATTGGACATGTTTAGGTAAGATGATGCTTTAGTGGGGTAGTTTTTTGTAAGTTTAGAAATAAAAAAGAGTTGGAAAGCCATATCCATTTTTATGTGTGCTCTGTACAGTTTTGGCTACGTACATGTGAAGGGGGGGAGTGGTTTACATTGGTTGTTTCTCATTACCCAAGGGGGTGGAGTTATATTATGTTGTGAAGAATTGTTCTCTAAGGATGTGGGTGGTATCTTCATTTGTAATGGCTGCTTGTTGTAGTGTCTTTTGTGTTTGTTCTAATTTTCTTTGTGTTGCCCACATATAGGGTGACAAAATTTCAGCTACATATGGTCAGTGGCAGTTTCAGTAGCATGTGGCAGGTTTCCTGTACACCAATATCTCGGCCAGCAATTGTTTCTCAAAGTAATTTTTTGTATGCTGTGCTTACAAGTTTTTCAAGTGTTGTGCTCTATGTGATTCTGACTAACATGTGGTGGTATGTTTATATATATATATATATATATATATATATATATATATATAATATATATAGTTAAAATATAAAACATAGTTATCTTATGTAAAAAAATATTATTAAGAAAAATGGGAATTTACAGGCATGAGAAAGAGGTAAGACATGGTGTATAAGCCATGCATACATGAAAAGTTTAGGAGCAAAGAAGACAAGGATTACTTGAAGCATTTTTCTATAGAATAGACTAAAAACATTCATACCACCAAACATGTTTTTCTCTCATCAACTCGATGAAAATGTTATGATCAAATATAAATTTGGTTATTTCTTAGGGTGTTTCATATTTATTATAGAAAAAAGGAATGTTGTGAGGAACTAAGTAATTTGTTTTCTCTCATCAACTCAGCTCAGATTTAACATTGGGTAAAACTTGTTAAGGCCTGGAGACCTTTGATAGCATGTGTGCTTCTTCAAGATTACACAAACTGTTGAAATAGGAAATTTAAATTTGAATTTTTTGAATTTGTGCATAGAAATTCTAGTTAAAAAATTGATTGTCAAGTAATGACTGAGTGCATTTGTTTACATTTTCTGTAAGTCGTTTGCATGTGTTTAGTATGCGTACATATTTTGTATGTGTGAGAAATATATACTTTTTATTATTTTTTGATGGATGTCCATACCCTATTGTAAAAATGTGAGTTTTAGGATGCATATGGAAAAGGCATTTCTTTGAACAAGGTCAAGACGTGAAGAAAATTATTTATCCTGCAATCTATCCACATGCCTTCTGCTTTTGCATAGATTATGTATAGTTAAAATTATAAAACTTAGTAATCTTATATAAGCAAATATTATAAAAGGAACTGCAAATTTATAAGCATGAGAAGGAGCTAAGTTTTCAAAAAAAATTTATTTGACAGTCACTGATAATTTGAATTTCTAGGACGTATTTTTTTCTAATGTATAAGGGATGCAGAAATGTAAAGTTCAACAACAAAGAAGACAAGGATTGGTTGGAACAATTTTTTTTATTGAATACACTAAAAACATGCATAACACCAAACGTGTTTTGATCATATTAGCTCTAGGAAAATGTAATGGTTAAATATAAATTTTCTTATTTCTAAGGGTTTTATATATTTATTTGAAAAATGGGGAATGCCCTAAAAAACTAAGTATTTTTTTTCTCTTATCAACTTTGGTAAGATTTAGCTTTTTAAAAGACTTGCAAGGGGTTGGAGACCTTAAATAGCATGTGTGCTACTTCAAATTTGCACACACTATTGACATAGATAGTTTAAATTTGAATGTTTTGACTATTCTTGATTAAGACATCAGTTAGAAATTTATTGGACAAGTAATGACACAGAGCAAATTTGTTTACATTTTCTGCAAATAGTTCGCATGACCTCAATACGCATACACATTTTGTACGTATGAGAAATATCCACTTTTTAAAAGGTATTTCTTTGAACATTATCAAGAGTTGACAAGAAAAACAAGATATGTTGCAGGTGGGTGCAATGAATAAGTTGTGCATGCTCAAGAGCAGGGAATGCACGCCCAAGACTAAGACTAAGGTGAATGACATGATAAGAGTGCATGACAAGTGCTGGAAGACTTCCTCTTGTCTACCCTCCATAATATACTGCCCTTAAGATAATTTCATTGAGGCACAAACATGATTCTTATTTGACACAGTTCTACGTGTTCAACACAAATAACTATTTGAATCCTCTTCCCAAGTGAAACAATTTAGAAAACACCACATACAAATGAAATAGTCTTCAAAGCCTAAATAAAATGCAGTATAAAAAATCAAATGGAGAAGTAGAAGAGCAAACCAGTGGTAGGAAGAAACAAATTCATGCAAGGATATATGTAATGAAATTACTAGTATAATTCAAATTATGAGCAGCAATATAACACCAAATAACACAATATTTCAGAATAATGATCTCAATATGCAATTATAATAGCTTCGCCACTTCAAGGTGACAACCTCCAAACCATATAATAAGACTCAAATGCTCAAATGATAATGAACTACTACCTAAAATCCCCTATATATACTATTCATATGTTATGGCCATCACCAAGGCTGACCTATTAAGCATGAGAAAGTATAAATGATATAATAAAATGATATGGTAAGCCACAAGTCAGCTACTAATATCCTAATACAAGCAATAGGTTAAGGGCATAACATGCCCTTCCCGTTCAAACTAACATTTTCCTCAACATTGAATAATCCTGAATGTTGTTGCGGAAAACCTTCATCCTCCCAAGTTGCATCTTCTATGCTTAGACTCTTCCACTTGATAAGATATTCCTTAATGTCTCTGGTTCTCAGCCTCTTAGTACGTGTTTGCATAATCTTCTCTGGCTCCAAAATGATTCTTCCTTCCTCGTCAAGTTCTGGTAACTCTATCTAGGCTTCAAATTTCTATCCAATAACCTTCTTCAGGCATGAAACATGGAATACTGGGTGTATGTGTGAAGATGGAGGCAACTCTAGTTTATAAGTAACACTGCCACTTTTCTGTAGAACCTGATAAGGGCCATAATATTTAGGAGCAAGTTTTTTGTCATTTTTCTGTTACTTTAGAGACATCTGTTTGTAAGGCCGGAGACGTATAAAAACCCAGTCACCAATTTCAAAATGTCTTTTACTACGGTGTTGATCTGCTTGTTGTTTTATCCTGTTTTTTGCTAATGCTAAATTCTCCTTCAAACTAGCCAAAACCTATTGTTGATGTTGAATGTGTTCCTTAACATCTCTGACCTTAGTTTGCACCCTCAAGGAGGAAGTGATAGAAGGTGGATGGTAACCATATAATGTTAAAAATGGGGTCATTTGAGAAGAGGTATGAAAAGATGTGTTATACCACCATTCTACAAGTGGTAGCCATTTAATCCACCTTTCTTGCTTATCTGATACAAAACAACGTAGATACCCCTCTAAGCATTTGTTGACCACTTCTATTTGCCCATCAATTTGAGGATGATAAGATGAACTGTGAGCTAGCTGAGTACCCAAACATGAAAATAATTCCGTCCAAAAATTACTTGTGAAAATAGGATCACGATCACTTACAATTATCTTTGGGGTTCCATGTAGCCTTTGAACTGTCTCCAAAAAAATAGCTGCGACTGTACTAGCTGTAAATGGATGTGATAGGGCACAAAAATGGGAATATTTTGTGAGCCTATCCACAATCATGAAAATAACATTCTTACCCTCTAAACAAGGTAATCCGGTGATGAAATCCATGGAGACCTCCTCCCATCTCTAGCTAGGAATTGGTAAGGGTTATAACAGACTTGGTGTTTTAATTGTTTCCCCTTTGTTCTATTGGCACACTAAACACTCTGATACAAACTTTTGTGCATACCTCTTGAGTCCTTCCCAAAATAATTCTCTTTTTATTCTATGATATGTCTTCAAAAACCCAGAGTGTCCTCCAACAGGTGAGGCATGTAGCTTTGCAAGAATCTTTTGCTTCAACTCAGAATCTTTACTCAAGTATAACCTATCCTTATACCATAGGGTATTACCTTTCCACTCAAATTTGTTAGATGTCATAGATCCTTTCTTGATATTCTCTATTAGAGATTGTGTATCCATGTCTTGATCCCATTCTAATCTTGCTTCATCCACCCAATCGGCCGTCAACATGGACATTCCACATAGTAAGGCATCTGCGGATGTATCCCTTCTGGACAATGCATCAGTGACTACATTTTCTTTACCCTTTTTGTATATGATTTCAAAATCATAACCCAAAATTTTTGCTACCCACTTTTGTTGTTCCTCAAATGATAACCTTTGCTCCAAAAAGTATGATCAATTTTTACCTTGAAGTGTCTACCCATGAGATAGGGCCTCCATTGCTTGACCGCATGAAGAATAACCATCATTTCTTTCTCATAGACAGGTTTGAGCAAGATATTTTCCTTTGAATTGGTGACTCTCAAATGCAATTGATCTTCCTTCCTGCATTAGAACTACTCCCAATCCAGATCCTGAATCGTCACATTCAACAATGAAGGTTTTTGAGAAGTTGGGAGTAGCCAAAACTGGGGTGCTACACATGGCTTCCTTCAGCTACTCAAGGGATTTAGTGGCTACGTCTATCCAATGGAAGGCATCCTTCTTTAGCAATGCAGTGAGTGGGGTTGCTATTCTACCATATCCCCACACAAATCTTCTATAGTACCCTATTAGTCCTAGGAACCCACGAAGATTTTTGAAATTTTTGGGCCTTGGCCTTTCCACCATAGCTTTAATCTTCTGAGGATCAACTTTAACGCCTTCATGGGATACAATATGACCCAAGTACTCTACCTCTTGTACACCAAAATAGCATTTGAATGACTTTGCATATAGAGTATGTTTCTCCAAAACTTCCAACATGTTATTTACATGTTGTAAGTGTTCTTCCCATGTCTTACTATAAATAAATATGTCATCAAAGAAAACTAATACAAATTTCCTTAAAAAGGGCCTAAAAATAGTGTTCATCAAGCTTTAAAAGGTTGAGGGTGCATTTGTAAGACCAAAAGGCATTACCAAAAACTCATAATGGCCCTCATGAGTCCTGAAAGCTATTTTATGAACATCTTCCTCTTTTATCCTAATTTGATGGTACCCCAAATGAAGATCTAATTTTGTGAAATAAACAGCACCATGCAGTTCATCAAGTAAATCATCAATTACTGGAATAGGAAACTTATCTTTGATGGTGTAATTGTTGAGTTCTCCGTAATCTAGACACATCTTCCATGTTTCATCCTTCATACATACCATGACCACTGGTGAAGAATATGCACTCTGGCTATGCTTGATGATACCTACCTTCAACATTTCCTCCACCATTTTCTCAATCTCACTTTTGTGGGAATATGGGTATCTGTATGGTCTGATGTTAGGTATTTGGCTCCCTATAATCAACTGAATGGCATGATCATGATCCCTAACTAGTGGTAGTCCCTTTGGAATTACATCAAAAACAAATGAGTGAGCATCCATAATCTTCTAAAGATGGGGTGGCATTGAAGACTATGTATTTTGTACTTCTATGGAAAATAGCTTTGCTATAAATCCATCCACTCCTTTTCTGAGAACCTTCTGCATCTGATGAGAGCTAATAATCTATGGAGACTTAGCTACCATCCCATTCAATTGTATTGTCCTTCCATCTGAATGAAATCACATGAACAATTCTTGGAAATTCATCTCTATAGTACCTAAGGTTATGAGCCATTGGACCCCCAAAACAATATATGCCCCTCCCATAGAAATAGAAAACATAGGTGAGTCTAACATGTAGTCTCCCATGGAAATCTTGATACTATGGCACTTTCCTATGCACTTGACTATCCCACCATCTGCAATCATAACTTGCATTTCTGGAGCTGGGTAAATAAAACAATTGAGGTGAGCAGCAAACTTACTATTAATGAAGTTATGAGTACTCCCCGAGTCAATCAACATCGTCACCTTCTATTTTTTGAGATAGCCAATAACCTTGAGTGTTTGAGGAGTAATAATAAATAACAATTCATGGTAAGAAATTATAGGTTAGTGATCCTCTACTTCATCTTCTACTGGTTCCTTAGCCTCTCCTATAATTTCATCTTCCTCATCATCCTCATTACCTCCGTCAATATAGAACAACTTCTTCCAAACACATTTATGTCCCGGTCCATATTTTCTATCACAGTTAAAACATAATCCTTTTTCTCTCTTTTCTTCTATTTGTTGAGGAGTCAATCTAATTAGCCTAGCAAATGAAGGTAAAGAGATACTACTATCTCTGGTGTTAATGAAAGGTGGCCTCCTACTACAAAGAACTTTTTCCTCTGCACGACGTGCCATGATAATAGAATCAGAAAGATTGATTGGATTAAACATACATATCTCATGCTCGATGTGGTCCTTAAGACCCCCAAGAAACAAGTCATTCATATTCTCTTCTGGAATATTCTCAACCCTTAAGGATAGGTTTTGGAATTGATGCACATAATATTTGACTGATCCTGTTTGCCGTAACTTTGCTAATTGAATAAAGTAGTTATCAAAAACAGTAGAACTATAGTGCAATTTCAACTCCTTGGTAAAAAATGTCCAAGTGACACCTAGACCATTCTTCTGCGTTTGAGCACATAACCAACGATACCAAACAAATTGGTCAGGTTCAAGATATAGGGATGCCAATGTAACCTTTTTTCCTAATGGTGTTTGATGTAACTCAAAGAAGTTCTCCATTTGATTTATCCAATTTAGGGGATCCTTCCCATCAAATTTGTGCATATCCACTTTCGGCATCATGTTCCATGGTTGTGAATAAGTTTGATTCTGATGGGACTGGAAAAGTGATCCAATCTGGTTAGTTTGTCCATGATTTTGAACTGAAGGTCCTCCTTGGTTGATATGGGCTGGATTTGGGCCATACTTGTTACCCTTTATGTGTTGCATGATATCATCCAACCGATGATTGATTTGGGCTATGTCTCCTTTAGAGGCCATCTTAGATTGTACATTTCGTATCTCATACTCAAGTTGGCTCACATTATGATCAACTGAGGTAAACCCTAGTGTTGAGGAATCTGTATTTACCCCTTCTAACTCCATCTCTTCAATCACTACCCAATATTTATCTGGGGTTTTACCCAAAGTAACCGAATTCTTTTTTTCTCTTGTGGAAGGCCCTGCCATGATGTCAAACCTTAGGGTTTAGGGTTTCGATATAATTTCGGAAGAACAGGAAAAACCATAGAGAAGATACTAATACTATTTTTTTGAGAGATTTCGTAAAATGTAAAGAACTTGAAAATTTTCCACAATTTGCATGCTGGGGAGGTATTTTATGAAAAACCCTAAATTTATAATAACTTTTGCAAAATAAATTTAAAAAAGTCTGAAATTTTCAAGGAACCTTACTTGAAATGCTTCACAACTCTAGTAAAAATATCTTCCACCAATTCGCTCTGGTTTGCAATATGTGGTGGAAACAAAAAAAATAGGGTTTTTACCCTAATTTCGGCCCAGATTGCAGCTCTGATACCACTTGTAATGAAATTACTTGTATAGTTCAAATTAAGAGAAACAATAGAACACAAAATAACACAATATTTCAGAATAATGATCTCAATATGTAATTATAATAGCTTCGCCACTTCGAGGGGGCAACCTCCAAACCATATAATAAGACTCAAATGCTCAAATGATAATGAAATACTACCTATAATCCCCTATATATACTATTCATATGATATGGCCATCACCAAGGCTGACCTATTAAGCATGAGAAATTATAAATGATATAATAAAATGATATGGTAAGCCACAAGTCGGCTACTCATATCCTAATACAAGCAATAGGTTAAGGGCGTAGCAACTTCTTGAGATTCTTCAACAATAGTATTTGGAAATTCCATCATTAGTTTGTGTTGATTGAAGGAACCTTGCACCATAATATCGAAGGTGGCCTTTCATACCATTTTCACAAGAGTTCTTATTATGGGTTTGATTACATGGGGAAGACCATTCATTCCCTTTATCTAGATGTTTTTGAGCTGGGATGATAGCTTTACTCAAGCTAGGATTAGATGCATGTTGCAAAGGAGGCAATGTCTAAAGAGGAAAATTAGGATTTGCACCTTGAAACCTATTTTGATGGTAATTCTTCCCATAAATCTGATTTTGATAGTAATTCCTTTTTTTATACCATTGATTTGGATTTTGGTAGGACCTAAGGGCCTGGTCATGTTTCTTCTTGAGGGAAACTATCTCATTTGACATATTTTTTATTATGTTCTTGAGGTCATCTATCTCATTGAAGGAATTATATGTGGGGGTACATAAACTATCTTTGGACTCAAGGATTAGGTAATATAAGGTTTAATTTCTTGGAGAATCTCTAGGAAAATAGGACTTGGCGGTCTAGGGGTTGTCTTTCTAGCTTGAACTAGACAATTCTCATCCTAAATAGTTGTCTCATAAGTAACAGGAAAATCCATAGCTCCCATTAACTGAATCATTAGTGGAATATAAAATTTAAGATCTCTTAAAAATATAAGAATGCACCTTGAGGATATGGCCTTAAGAGGGGAGGAAATATTTCCCATGTCCTTTCAAACCTAAAGTTAAAGTCCATCATCATCTCACAAGAGACCCTTTTTATAGTTGTTGGGTTATCTAATAAAGAGATATTATCTTCCTTTTCTCTAAAATGATTACAATCTTTCTCTCTAAGTTAATCCCATGTACAAATACAAACGTGTTCTAGACTCCTATATCACTTTAATGCTTTTCCTTTGAAGGATGATTCCAATATCTTGACTGCCACATGATCTTCAGTAACAATATGAACTGAATAAACATTAGCAATATCTGAGATGTTCTCAATAAGGTTATTTGAATTTTCACTAGTAAAAAATGGGATGCTCTTTAGGGAAGATACTAGTATGTCATGTTGGGCATTTAAATCCAAGGGAGTGCCACCATTAAAGGTCATAAAATTTTGATTTATTAAATGATTTGGTCTTAAAACCATAGAAGACATCAAGAAAGGCCTACCAAGAGGAGGGATAGAGAGAGAAAAAATTGGAGGTGATGGCGACCTTTGAACTGATATGCATCTTATTATTCTCCTTGGTGATAGTTATAATTATTCAAAAGGATATCCACTTTCTATCATTTTTCTTGTTTGAACTCTTCTCATGAAATTGAGACACCTGACTACTAAAACCAGTAAATACATTATTGGGATTCACCATATGTGTTAGGAAACTACCTCTGAATGTTTAATATCACCAATATTGACACATCAAACCTGATGATTTAAAGTTGTAAAGAGATTCAATCTAGTCTGACATGCATGTCATATTCCAATGTGTAGTTAAAATAACTCTAGATATTCCAATCACCCTCTGAATAATCATGTATAAAAATCATATTTTTTTGGCAACATGGAAATGTCTCCAACTGTGGGATACTTAGTGCTATAGGAAAACCGTCTATCAAGAATAGTTAGTTCCTCTAAAAGATATTCCTTTACATGCTACACTAAAACTAACTCTAAACTAGCATATCATAATACATCCAAGTAATCAAGGAGAGATGGGGAAACACAAATAAATTAAGCTAAAAGAGGTTCTAACACCAAGATAAAAGGGTTCAAATCTGACCTATAGAGACAAAAATGTAGCTACAGATGCAAGGAATAAAGAGAAACACAATTTTCACAAAATTAAAATTAAGGATTCAAAATAAATAAAGATGGTGGAAATTCACATCAAACATATGCATTTAAAGCAATAAACCATAGTTACATGTCATTGAAGCATTTCCTCTTGCATTACAAAATAGAGGTTTACAAAAAATTGAAAAATATGTAATTATAGAAGCATGAAGGTGTAAGCAGTGTAAAAATAGAAGGGGAGCTCCAAATCTTATAGAGAAGAACCCTTTTTTCATGAAAAATAACTTACATATATAGAAAATGAGGGAGAGAGAAGGGAGCCACCAAACATCCATAAATGGCCCATTTCTACCTATCCAATACCAAAATCCATCCTTTTATGTAGTTCTAAGCATAGGAAACCTTCTTTTCTTCCTAAACAATTCGTTAGATCCTTCAAGTGGAAGTAGGACAAGGGATGGGCACAATTAAACAATGAACTCTAGTTAGTGGAGTGGTTGGAATATCTAGAGTTATTTTAACAAGACATTTCCCTCCAAATCCTATGTTTACAAAACATTTCCCTAAAACAACATCATTTTCCTCATTTCTTGATGAAAAAAATATCTCTCAATGAGACAATTCCAACGCCACCAATTTTATGCAATTTGGAGTTATGGATGAGAAGTTACAGCCAAGTGGGTTTCTAGAAAACATGGTGGAACCATGGAACATTCCTCGTGGGGCTTAAAAGTGCTGATTTAATATATTTTATTTTTGGTGGATAAAGCATGGAAACAGAGAATTTTTGGAATAGGGATGTAGAGTTCCTTGTGTTCTAAGAAGGCCTAGCATGCTAATATAACCTTATCTGCTAGACTTGTCCATGTTCCTCATCCTCGTTAGTCACCCGATCAGAAAGTGGTTGGAATTTTGTAACATTCCAATCATTTCCCTTTATCCTGATTACTCTGCCTCATCTAATGACTCTCTCCTGCGATTTCCATGTCCTGTGTTGCGGCTAAATCAATTAATTGTCAAATCGTCAGAATGAAGTAACGTTCCATGCATGCCCAAAAATACCATTTTTTCTAACCTTGTTGCCTCTACACTTAGCGTGGTTAACAAGGGAACATGAGGAACAAAGGAACAATTCTTGTTATTCCATCAAAGGCTAATTCGGCCAATACATGCCTCAAATGACCCAATTTCCTATTTTTGACTAAGTCATGGGTTATTTTATCTTGTCTAATTCCAAAGTGGAATTGATTTATCACAATATCCCAGGGGTTATTTTTGGAAACATAAAGTAGAATAATAGTATCTAAATATATGCTTACATCCTTATTTTTTTAAAATATTTGGATTTTTTTCATGAATGAAATGTTTTAATTTTTAATTTTAATTTGTATTTTTAGTAAATGTTAGAAGGTGGAAAATCTTATATTTAAGGCATACAATTAGGGAAGATAAATACTTTTCTTGAATGATAGAATGAAATAACATTATATGTCATGATATTATAATGTCCTAATGTAGGAAAATGTGTACAATTGATCACCAAAGGAGGCATATGCCTCAATCAAGTACTATGTGAGATAATAGATTGTGACACTTTAAGATTAGGTTGTAGGATGGGTTTATTTGATTATAATACTTGAAGAGATGACATTGAATTAAATTTACATGATTTACATTTTGGGTTATGTTGATGATATGTAAATGGCCTCTTTAAACAATAAACATATCCTATGTTGTGATAATGAATGAACAATTTGAATAAGCTCTTAATATCTAGTTTATTATGCAAGAATTATTCACATAATACTGAAAATGAAAGACGTAATTGATGTATAAATGCTACCAAACTTCCTTCCTAGAATAAAACTCTCTTTCCTTGTCATTTGAAGTTTTATGGATCACCTTTAATTGATGTAAACCATTATTATGTTAAATTTACATGAGAGAGAGAGAGAGAGAGAGAGAGAGAGAGAGAGAGAGAGAGAGAGAGAGAGAGAGAGAGAGAGAGAGAGAGAGAGAGAGAGAGAGAGAGCCATTTACAAAAATACAAAAATAATTTGGGAAGATATATTAGAGAAATTGGAAGTGCAGAGCCTAACAAAGCTTCACTTTTGAAACTATGCTATGGAAATCTTCTGGTGCAAGATTGTATGATCTAGTCAGGATGTATAATCCATTCCCACCCCTTTTGTATGGTCTTGGACGCCTTCAAAATTGGGCTTTGTGGCTTTTTAGGTCCTTTGGTGGCCTAGAATTGTACTTCGATGTCAAACCCTAGTTATCACATAGTCTCGATATTATCTGTAATCTTCTGAATCACTCTAAAACCCTAACCATGGGTAGAAGACCCTATAAGAAGGTTAGTGTTTGGGTTGTGGTGCACCTCATCCACCACCTATATCGACACTGCTTCGAAGAGGCCTCAAACCACACGTTGTTATCCACATAACATGTAATATTTATATGGACGCAGCTAGTTGGCAACTTGAACCCCTTTGATCATGCTTGATTGGATTATGCTTTTGCTAAGACTTGGAAATAGGAACTTGGTGTGATTGGTTGTGAGGGAAGCTAGACTCCTTAACTTGGTTAAGAACCCCTTCAATCATGATTGATTGGTCTGTGCTCTTGCTAAGACTTGGAAATAGGAACTTGGTGTGCTTGGTTATGAGGGAAGCTAGAGTCCTTGACTTAGTTGAGTGATTTTGAACTATAGTTGTTGTTTCCTTAATGGATGTGCATCATATTTAGGAATATTTATGGAGCATTGAGTTCTTTTTGAGTTAGTATTTGTAATGAGATCTCATGAGAGTGCTAGGTTATCAAATGATGTTAGTTTAAATTTCTTATACAGGGTTACGAAGGTGAATCATTATGATAAGGTCGACCCAAGAGGATAAAAACACCCAACAAATAACAGCGCATCAAAAGTAGATGTGGAACTTGTGTCAGTTCAAGACTTTACAAGTAGGCCAGGACCAAATTATACAAGATAACCAAAATGCACGGTTTTGGTCAAGGATAAGCTTGGTGAAATTTAAAAGTTGTAATATGGAAAGTACAACTTAATAATTGGTCTTGCGTATTGATATTCATAAAAAGTCGACACATGGGTGTATGTAAATAAATATATTAGACAAGAGATGGTGATATGCACTAAGTAGGAATAGGATATGGGTGTTTGTCTTAGCCAAAAATTACAATTGCAATAAATAATGTCAAAAAGGTAAATTTTCAAATTTAAGTGTATACATTTGCCCCCCTTTAAGTATGAAATGAAAATTTCATGCTTAAAGGAAAAGATACATGAGTGTATAGGCACGCTTTTTTTTTGCTCAGAGTTTTTTAGTTCATATGTGTTAGTATTAACATGTTCCACAATAAAAGTTGCAACATAAAGTGTAGTCAATGTCCATATTAGAAAATTGAAATGTAATTCAATAGTAATTGTAAAATTTGAACTTGTATAAAGTGAAATAAAGAGGTGTAAAACACAGAAAGAGTACACATGTTTGATTTATAAAGGGAATATCCCCTTGTTACTTGCTTGTAATTGGAGATTTGGAGATTCAGTTTGTTGTTGTTGAACTTTGTTGAAAGATTGGGGTGATCAGTTCCCAATTGTGTCAAAGGAGAAGTGGAGTATTGGGTGCATGTAACCCAACATGTAATGGAAAAAAGAAGAGGTACCAATGCTCCCCATGAAGGAAGAAGACAATACCCTAATATATTCCCCTTTAATAATGAGGAAAGGAAATATTGCCTCTGAAGAAATTAGTTGTTTTGATACTTTCTATAACCCCATGAACCAAACCATTGCAGGTGGATCCATGCCCAATTTCAGAGTATATAGACAAAAGGTATAAAGAGAAAAAATGCCCCCATGTTATTCACATGAGTTGTACTGTTGAGTAAGAGTGCATAATAGACTGAAATATCAATGGAGAAGGAGATCCAGCCCCCAAAACAGTTGTATTTTGCAACTGGAACTGAGTATCGAAGTAGGAAAACAAGTGAAATATTTCATGCCCCATGTAAACTGATATGAACAGTGTCATTCGAGTATGAGAATATGCTCAAAACTTGTATTTATTATGAGAAATTTAGAACTATAGGAAAATATGATGTTTTTCCCCACAGAAAAAATGTGTGGTGTGGTTAAAACCATCCATACGGTCTTGACCATTATGTATGGTTTTTCCTATGTGTATTTTCTACCAAAATTGAATATATGAAGTTGTTTCTGAGTACTTTTTCCCTGTGAAAAATTATTTTTGAACCTATGAATCTACTTATAAGTGTAGAATATACCCTAATGAAATCCCCCCTCTTTTGAGGTAAGTGTGAAAAAACATTTGAGCATGCAGATCAAAATAAAATGTTGGGCATGCATAGTATGTTTGAGAACCTATAATAGAGTGTAGGATGCTAAAGAGGTGGCCACTTTAGATAAATTGTACCTGAAAAAAGGGGGTTTTGCATGGTGGTAACCATGTTGTGCAAAGAAACAAGCAACCATACTAACAAGATCAATATAAGTAGTAATAACAACTAGAATAATAGTAATAGTAATAACACATGTATAATAGAGCTATAAGAGAGAGTAAACAATGATCAAGTGAGAAAACAAGAGTAATAACATGTAAATTAGAGTCACATCAAGGCATAGAGCCATAAACATTGGACACCCACGGTGTCACAAGACAATCAAGTCACTTAGGACGTATACAAGTGATTTAACAAAAAATAGATTTTTATTAAACCCTATTGTAGAGTAACTGATATAAAAATGCTAAGATACAATATGACACAAGAAAATATAAGCATGTAAATTAGAAACCCTAAGCAGGAGATTGGAGAAAGAAGACTTAGTTGATTTACGCTTGGTCTAGAACTGAGATCGACAGGGAGAAGTGATGAACAAACTAGGTAGAGTGTCGTTACAACACACTGTAAATTATGACCGATAGCAATGAAGCCAGACACGGGCTCCTGGGATAGGGCAAGGACACCTGGATGCTGGAGACCACTTTTGGGCACCAATGACTATGCAGGAGCTCAAAATATGATTTCTAATGTGTCACAAGGTTGTCGTAATTAATTCCTATTGTTTGCACTGATCGTCGAGGGTACATGTAACTTGCAAAACAAAATTTCACCTGCACAAGCCCACAAACCACATCAAATCTAAAAAAAGATGAAATACGGGGAGTTGGACTGACCCCAACAATCACTCGACATAGCGAACTTACAACCGAGCACTACACTACTTCTTATACTCCATGTAGTTCTTGTGAGTGTGTGTAGAAATGGTGCCCTGGGATCCCCTTGTGTAAGGTGCACTAGATAATGAGATAGATTTTCTAGAAGATGTAAATGTGTAGATGGAATAGAATAAACTTCCCCTTCATATGATGTGTAAGCAGAATATGCAGTTCATTGTCCCTTGAATGGATGTTAGATGAATGCATTGAAGTGCTTTTGGTGCCTTTTGAATGCAAAGTTAGGTGGTAATAGTAATGCTTAGATCTTAGTCCTTGATTTTGAACACATAAATATGTATTTATATGATTCCCTTGTTTGAATTTCATATTTGACAACTGGAAGGTTGACCCATAAGTGAAAAAGATGCCCAAAATATAAAAGAGACCCAAAAAGAGTGAGTAAGGTGAGAAAGGGTCAGGGGTGCCCAAAGGGGATAGGAGCACCTGGGCACTGCTATCCTGGTTGGGCATTGGTGTCCAAATACAGAGGATCCTCACAGAGAAACACCGATCTAAGATCTTCTCAGAATAAATTGCAGTCATTTTTAAAGCATGGAGAAAAATTATACGATTCTGTCGATATCTTGTTTGCAGGAAACGGAGCTCGTTTGCAAAAGTTATAGCCCGCTGAAATTTTTGGGCAACTGGCAAAATTTGGAGTTTTTGTGCAAGTTGGACATGTGCACGCTCGCCAAGTGTTTCAATTATATTGCGACACGTGGAAAATTTGTGTGACATACTAAAAGTGGTTTTTGGGAACGCCAGTCTTGGACACTCGTTTTCAGACAAATGGACCCCGCTATTTACTGGCTGGGGGCCCTCAGCCAGGTTCGACACACTCGATTATGGAGGGGTGTCTTGGCCTCCTTCTCATTTAATCACTATACCAACTTGTGTATATATATGCCTGTAATTGCATTTGCACTATGCATGTGGGACTATTAGACATGCCATTTTAAACTATGCAATTACCATTTCCACGCATTATTTATTTAACTCCATATTCCACGCTTTACATTCAAATCACTATTACCTTTTTATTCCACGCATTAAATCCAAATCCTTATTGTTTCCCACGCATTATATTGTGCATTGTTTTTGGTGCCTAAAAATATGCACATACATGCGCCATATATATCTAGCCAACTAATGCGCCTCTTTCCACGGCTAAGGTGGCTCTTAAGCCACTAAAACCATGCGCCCACCTACCTTTTAAAACCTCTTCCAAGATTTTATGCGCCAAATGTGGGATATTGATCCCAAGAAGATAAGTCAAATGCATGGGGAGGAGAATGGAACCCGGGTGGGCCATGTAAAAGGATAAGCGCCCAGCCGGCATGCTAGGAGGCTTAGAAACAATATAAAAGGAGTGATATTTTATTTGTATAGCATTCGGGTCTGTGCTAAAATATTGTAATGCTCATAACTTGAGCTAGGAGTGGAATTTTGAGGAGATGTAAAAAGCAACCCCTATTATTTTTGATAGAGGAAGACTGTGAGAAGGTCAGAATTTTGTAGAATTCTTTGTAAAGAATTATTTTCAAGATTTTAATAGATCGGTCCCATTCAACCAGACCCGGAGACGTAGGCCTCAAGCGCCGAACTCCGTTATCAATTCTTGTGTCAAATTGCTGGTGAATTCTCTTCATTTCTTTCAATATTTGCACAGTACTTGCAGTTTTTTATTATTTTATTAAAAATACAAAAGGATATAATGCTCAAATTTTACATCGAAAATCAATACAAAGCAAAGAAATGTGTGTGCATAATTGCTAGTTAAATTTGGTTTTCAGATCATTGGTATCAGAGCTGGTTTTGACTGATTTTTGGTTCAGATTAACGTGTTTTGGATTGCAAGTTGTGTGTTGGATGTTAACAAGGTCTCGATCTAAGAAGGGTGAAGGAGAGTTAGTTGAAGGAGATCCCAAAATTGGTACCAGACGATCTCGAAGTCCTACAATGGCGGATCGAGAGGAAGTGGAAGAAAACTTTCGTCAATCATTCCAACAGATGAAGGAAATGGTGGAAGAAATGTACCAAGATAGGCAAAGGGAAAAGGGAACTAGAGGAGGTAAGAAAGAAGAAAGCTCTAGTTCTGATATTCCAAAAAGAGACTCTTTAAAATCTGATTTTCCTTCATTAAAGTTAGATATCAAGTTTGAATTGCCTATGTATACTGGAGAGCTAAATGCAGAGAAGTTGGATAACTGGGTCAAGCAGATAGAAGTATATTGCAGGGTTCAGAGAATTGTTGATGATGAAGCAAAGATTCATCTGGAAACTCTTCGGATGGGTGGCACAACACTCATTTGGTGGGAGAGTAAGCTTCAGGAAGTGGAAGAAAACAAAGGTATAGAAATCACTTCTTGGTCTGAATTTGTTTCAAATCTTAGGCAACAATTTTATCCTCTTGGTTATAAGCAACAAGCTATGATGGATTGGCAAACATTAAGACAAACTAAGGGACAAAGTGTTCAAGAATACACACAAGAATTTAGGAAAAGGGCTCTAATTCTGGGAATTTCCCTAAACACAGAAGAAACACTGCTCAAATATATTGGTGGATTGCATAGTTATCTAAGGCATATGATACTTGTTTTAGGTCCTACTAATCTTGATGCAGTATGTGTTCAAGCAACCCATTTGGAAGCACGAGGGAAAATGACAAAGGAGTCCTCTTTCTCTTCTTTTAATCAGAAGAACAAGAAATCTGAAGGAAAAGGTTCGAAAGAACAAGGAAAAGGAAAGGGTAAGCATAAAACAAACTCTACTGTTAAGAAGGAAGATGAAAAACCATTTTGTAATCATTGTAAAAAAAACCATGATGAGTCTAAATGTTGGAAATTACATCCTGAAAAGAAGCCTAAATGGATGGTTAAGAAAGGAAAAGAAAAGAAAACAAACACTGTAGTGCATGATCTTGGTTCTGATTCAGGTGATGAAACCAAAATCACAGCTATGAGTTTTCAAGGTAAATCAACTCTTTCAATTTCCAACAATAGCACTACAGATGTTGCATCTTCTTCTAGTAAACAAACTATACCTGACAATAAGAAAAGAAATGAGCTTTTCCACATTAGAGTAATTTCAAAGCATACAAAAATTGATACTCTTTTTGATAGTGGATCTCAAGCTAATCTAATTTCTGAGGAGGTTGTTAAGAAACTAGGACTCAAAACTAAACCACATCCTAAGCCTTATCCTTTGGGCTGGGTTTGTGATGATGCAAAACTGTAGGTAACTAAAACTTGTACTTTCAGATTTTCCATTACAGACAAGTTTATTGATGAGGTTGAATTGGATGTAGTTCCTTTGGATATTTGTGGGGTGGTTTTGGGAAGTCCTTATTTGTATGATCGTAAAGCAATCTTCTATAGGGAAGAAAATAAATATTTGCTTGTAAAGGATGGAATTGAGTTTATTATTAGAGCTCACCATGAAAAGAATAATCTATCCTTGGTAACTGCAGGTCAAATGAAAAGGCTTGTAAACTCAAGCAAAAGTTTTGTGCTCATGGTGGTCAAAGCCAAAGAAAAAGAAAATGAGATGGCTTTTGAGACTTGCGATCTGAAACATAAGGATGAATTGGTAAAAATTGTTTCTCATTTTGATGATGTTTTTCAGGATCCACAGGGTCTACCTCCCAAAAGAGGGGTTCAACATGAGATACAGTTGCTTCAGGATGCACCTCTTCCCAATATCGGAATGTACAGGTTGTCAGTAGTAGAGAACGAGGAAATCAAGAGACAGGTAATGGAACTTTTGGCTCAAGGTATAATTCGTCCAAGTACATCCCCATGTGGTTCACCAATTATATTGGTTCCTAAGAAGGATGGCACTTGGCGAATGTGTGTTGATTTCCGTGCTTTAAACAAGATTACTATAAAGAATCGTTACCCTCTTCCTAGAATAGATGATTTACTGGATCAATTAAAGAATGCAATTTATTTCACTAAGTTAGACTTAAGAAGTGGTTATCACCAAGTAAGAATTGCAGAAGGTGATGTTTGGAAAACTACTTTTAAAATGAAATAGGGATTGTTTGAATGGTTAGTGATGCCTTTTGGTTTGTGCAATGCACCGGCAACATTCATGAGAGTTATGAATGAAATTTTTAGACCATTCATTGATAATTTCGTTATTGTCTACTTAGATGATATTCTTATTTTCAGTAAGTCATGGGATGAACATGTTAAACACATCCAGAAAGTCTTAGATGCACTAAGGAAAGAGAAATTGTATTTGAAGATGTCAAAATGTGAATTTGGAAAAACATCTTTAATTTACTTGGGTTATATTGTGGGAAATGGAGAATTGAGAATTGATCCTGCAAAAATAGAGGTTATTGTGAAATGGCCTAGACCCACTAATGTGACGGAAGTTAGAAGTTTTCTAGGTGCAGTTCAGTACTGGAGAAAATTTATTGCTAACTTCTCATATATTGCATCTCCTTTGCATGCTTTGACAAGTATTAAACAGGTCTTTCAGTGGGGAGGAAAACAACAAAAAGCCTTTGATACACTGAAAGAGAAGATAAGTACCGCTCCAATCTTGGCACTTCCGGATTTACAACATTCATTTGAGATTGAGACAGATGCTAGTGACTATGCAATGGGGGTAGTTTTGATGCAGAACAAATGACCAGTGTGTTACCATTCAGAAACCTTTACAAGTGCGGTAAGAAACTATCCAACTTATGATAAAGAGTTGTATGCTTTGGTTCAAAGTGTTAAAAAGTGGAAGCATTATTTAATGGGAAAAGAAACAATTATCCAAACTGACCATCAACCACTTCAATACTTACAAACACAAACCAAATTGCAGCAGTCTAGACATTTCAGGTGGATGGGATTTTTGAAGCAATTTCATCTTGTAATCAGGTATAAAAAAGGTATTCAAAACAAGGTTGCTAACATGTTATCCAGACCACCAGTGGTAGTAGCATCTATTCTTTTGCAGCATAGTTCTTTGGCTCATGTTAGTTACAAGGAACAATATGTAAATGATGTTGACTTTATAGAAGTGTATGAGGATCTAGTAAGTGGGAAACAAGTAGGAGAAAAAGATTATCATTTGCATGAAGGATTGTTATATCATTCTGGAAAACTTTGTATTCCAGAAAATGAGCGGGTGCATATGATTAGGGAAGCACATACTTCTCTTATTTCAGGGCATTTTGGTGTTAGTAAGACAGTTGCACATTTACAAAAATATTGTTATTGGCCTAGAATGCATGAACATGTAAACCAGTATATTAAGGGATGTGTTCTTTGTGCCACAAGCAAGCCAAGTAACAGGAAATTAGGACTTTACACTCCTCTTCCTGTTCCAACAAGGCCTTGGGAAAGTGTTTCCATGGACTTTGTAGGAGGCTTGCCCATGACACGGAAGAAACATGATTACTTATATGTGGTAGTGGACAGATTTAGCAAAATGTGTGTGTTGGTTCCATGTACTAAACAAATAACTGGTGAGGGAACTGCACATTTGTTTTTTCAGTTTGTTTGGGTTCATTTTGGTTTACCTACTTCAATCATATCTGATCGGGATTCTAGATTTCTTGGGGAATTTTGGTCAACATTGTGGGGGTTAATGGACACAAAACTGAAAAAGAGCACTGCTTTTCATCCATAGACTAATGGTCAAACAGAGGTTGTAAACCGCACAGTGGTACAATTACTTAGGGGCTATAGTAACAAACATCCTAAATTGTGGGATGAACATCTTTATTATGTGCAACATGCTTATAATCGTGCCTTACATTCTTCTACTTTGAAGTCTCCATTTGAGACTTGTTATGGATATCTGCCTAATTCTCCATTAGATATATATTATGGACATGAAACTGTTGTTAATGGTGCAAGTGATTCTGACAAGGCTAAAATATTTGTGTAGAGAATACAACAGGTTCATCAGTATGTCTGTGAACAATTGGAGAAAAGTCAGGCTAAGTACAAAGCTAGGCATGATAAACATAGAACTGATCACAAGTTCAAAGTTGGTGATTCAGTTTGGCTTCACATCAGCAAGGAAAGACTGACAGGTGAAGGTAAAAAATTGAAACCTATACGGTATGGTCCATTCCAAATATTGGAAAAAATTGGTAACAACGCTTTCCGGTTGGATTTACCTCCATATATGCAAATCTACTCAGTTGTAAATGTTGAGAATTTAAGATTGTATGAACCGCCTATGATTGTTGATCATGATGATTCTAACATAATGCCTTCCATTGATGATTTTTCTCCTGAGTATCTTGATGAGTTACAGGAAGACATCATTTTGGACAGGAAAGTAAGAACTTCGCGAAGGGGTGATATTGAGTATCTTCGTGTTGGGTTCAAAGGCATGCATCCGAACAAGGCTAAATGGATGGAAATAGGAAAATTGAGGGAGAAATACCCTCACCTATTCACCAATTAAGTTGAATTTTGGGGTCCAAAAGTTTCTCAGTGGGGAGGAATGATCCAGAGGATCCTCACAGAGAAACACCGATCTAAGATCTTCTCAGAATAAGTTGCAGTCATTTTTAAAGCGTGGAGAAAAATTATACGATTCCGTCGATATCTTGTTTGCAGGAAACTAAGCTTGTTTGCAAAAGTTATAGCTCGCTGAAATTTTTGGGCAACTGGCAAAATTTGGAGTTTTTGTGCAGGTTGGACGTGTGCACGCTCGCCAAGTGTTTCAATTATATTGCGACATGTGGACAAATTGTGTGACGTACTAAAAGTGGTTTTTGGGAACGCCGGTCTTGGACAGTCATTTTTAGAAAAATGGACCCTGTTATTTACTGGTTGGGGGCCCTCAGCCAGGTTCAACACACTCGATTATGGAGGGGTGTCTTGGCCTCCTTTTCATTTAATCACTACACCAACTTGTACATATATATGCCTGTAATTACATTTGTGCTATGCATGTGGGACTATTAGACATGCCATTAAACTATGCAACTACCATTTCCACGCATTATTTATTTAACTCCATATTCCACGCTTTACATTCAAATCACTATTACCTTTTTATTCCACGCATTAAATCCAAATCCTTACTGTTTCCCACGCATTATATTTTGCATTGTTTTTGGCACCTAAAAATAACACATACATGCACCATATACATCCAGCCCAAATAATGCGCCTCTTTCCACGGCTAAGGTGGCTCTTAAGCCACTAAAACCATGCGCCCACCTACCTAAAACCTCTTCCAAGATGCGCCAAATGTGGGATATTGATCCTAAGATAAGTCAAATGCATGGGGAAAATGGAACCCAGGTGGGCCGTTAAAAGGATAAGTGCCCATTTTGCTGGAGGCTTAGAAACAATATAAAAGGGGATATTTTATTTGTATAAGCATTGGGGTCTGTGTTAAAATATTCAAATGCTCATAACTTGAGCTAGGAATGGAATTTTGGGGATGTAAAAAGATAAGTGCCCTGCCGATTTTTGACAGAGGAAGACTATGAGAAGGTCAAATTTTGTAGAATTCTTTGTAAAGAATTTTTTCAAGATTTTAATAGATCGGTCCCATTCAACCGGACCCAGAGACGTAGGCCTCAAGCATCGAACTCCGTTATCAATTCTTGTGTCAAATTGCTGGTGAATTCTCTTCATTTCTTTCAATATTTACACAGTACTTGCAGTTTTTTATTCTTTTATTAAAAATACAAAAGGATATAATGCTCAAATTTTACATCGAAAATCAATACAAAGCAAAGAAATGTGTGTGCACAATTGCTAGTTAAATTTGGTTTTCAGATCAGCAAGATCAAAGAGAAAGTAAGAAACATAGAAAAGAGGCCAAAGATAGTTGTCAGCCACTAGTTTTCTTGCTTAGGAATTTTGTAAATATTAGTATGCTTTTAGGACCTAGAAATGTACCCAAGTGTGTAATTTTGTGTCTATAGCAAGAGATTAAGCGTGATACAAGAAGGCATAGAACCAAAAATATGGGCCACCCACGGTGTCACAAGATAAGCAAGGCACTAAGGCCGTATACAATGAAATAAGTAAATTGTAACACAAACAACTAACAAACATGTCTAACAAGTAATATATTCAAATAATGATAAGAGTAATAAGCAATAAGAGATCATATGAATGAAGATGTGTCAACATTACACAAGACACGTGTGTTAGTCCTGTTAGTCCAAAAAATAATAAATACACAATATGTAATCAAGAGCAATGAGGAAGTAAAAATGAATTATAATGAAACAATAACACATGCATATTATGGGGGGATGTGCCCAACAGAAGAATGTAATAAACCATGGTAAATTCTATTAGCATGTAATGATATGTGGATCTTGTATCAAGCTCAATATACCTCATGAATGCATGTGTGTAAAGAGTAGAAAAGATATGATATCAATCAAACCATAGTGACTAACAAAGTATGTAATGTGAGGCATTAACAATGCAAGCTATGTGTATAGGTCATACTTTTGTATTTTTGCAAACATATGAATGCTTTTGTATTATCAATATAGCTATGTATAAGAAAGAAAGGAAATATAAGAGTTACCTAATGAGGGCCTCATGCGGAGGCAAAGTTGAGCCAAGAGGCACAAGCCTCTCATGTGACAATGAAGAAATGTCATATGCACGTGGTGTCATAGTAGTAACATGTGCCATAGAAACTCAGGAAGGAGAGAAATATGGACTAGATCCATGAAAAATAATGTGTAATGGAGTATATCTATGAGGACTCAAAGAGAGGTATCTACAAGATATGAGACATGCACTAGAAGATCTGTGAGGAATCCTGGGAGGGTGAGAGCCACTAGATGTAATATGTGTGTGAAGAGATTTGTTAGAAAGATCTAGGAGGGTGAGATCCACTAGAGATAACATGTGTTAGAAGGCCTATTAAGAGACTCAGGAGGGCTAGAAGGAGAAAATGTAGAAACATGATGAGATAATCTTGGAAGATGAGCCTTAGAAGGAATACCTCAGATTGTGACAAGTTTTTATTAGTGAATAAACTTAACACATTTCTATAAAATAGATGAGATAACCCTAAGATTGCATAACTAGGAGTGAAAACTAGTAGGAATGGGACCTAAGTAAGAAAAAAGCAACAATGATGGGTTGAATAATATGACCATAGACATAGTTAGCATTATATGTAATGTCTTTCATAAAAGAGAGGTTCCTAGTTAGGTTCTCAAATGTAGGGATCCAATCTAAGACAACCACACTGTGTAGATACAAAGGTGTTGTACTAAAGTTGTAAATCTAAAGGATAGTTACGAACATGTAAATATGAACTTAGCACTATTACATCATGGATCTAGTATGTCATGATATACATGATTCACGAGAAATAAAACTAGATGTTATCAACACATGTTTTTCTTTACATTGACATTGTTTTATCTTTCCATGTTTTCGTCCTCTACTTTTCTAGAATTTGAGCATCACACAACATGTTACTCATCTCAGTACTTCCTATTTTATCTTCAGAGATATTTGGACATTAGTTATTAGTAAGGGAAAAAAGTGCCCAGGTGTTATTGGTTCTTTGGGTGCTCTTGTCCTTTCCCCTTGTCTTTTTATGTTTAAAAGGTCCACCACTTGCTTATTTTTTTCTAAGTTTGTATTGATCACTTTGGGTCATCTTTTAGAGTTGTTAATGATGAAATTCAATCAAAGGAACTATATATATGCATGCCCTACTAATTATTCTAAGGGGAAAGAAGGAGGCAATTAGTGCTATTTCTTTCTATCTAGTACTCAGACAAAAGGAACGCTTGAGGATTGTATTTGGGGTACATTATTCACTACATATAAAGGGAAAATTCTGAATTCCATCACACACATTATCTTGGGGGCATCTATTTTCCCTACCTTTCTACATTTAGGTGTTGTCATTACAATATCTACTACTTTCATTCCTATTTTCAACTATATACACCATGAAATATTATAAATTATTCTAACATTCTAACAAGTGCTTCATATATATCACTTGTCTTGCAGGATTACTCCTAACCATGGTTATCTACTTTACTTGTGTCTTATCTTGTATGTTTGTGCCTTGTTTTCTATTATTTGCAGGTTATGCCCTATGCTTGATTGCTTGTTTATTTTTATGGCCTTGAAGGCCTTGAGTGTCTTTTGACATCCTAAGTGGTGTCCCATGTTTTCCACTAGCTATTAGGTTGTTCTCTTGATATGAGTTTACGTATTTGATTAGTTTCTATTACATTGTGCCATGTTTTTTTATCACCAAAACTCGTTGTTGGATTTCTTCCCATTGTTATGGATGTACCATGGTTGTTACCATGCATATATATTATTCCTCTGCATGAGTTCTTCATAAAATGTGCACATTAGCTTCATGTTCCCTCGTTTGAGTCGTGCTTGCTTTGATCCATCTCATGCACCCAAATGAGTGGGGATAATCATCGGGTGATTATTTCACCCTCTTAATAGTCCAAAAACCAGATACAAAATGGTACATAACAAAATTTTATCAAATAAGAGCTAAGAAAATGGTTTAGAATCAAACATGATCCAGAAAAGACAGAGCGACAAAAACACCTAGATCAAACAGAAATGAATGGGAGCTAGTGTCCCACATGGGCGGTTTTATCCTAGAGACAAAAAAATCATTTGACAGTTAAAACATGTTTTCAGTAGTATTTTTGCATAGAATCTAGTAAAAAATATTCAAATACAATTTACTATTCGGAACAAAGGAACAAAATCAGTGATGTGTTTCACACTTTGAACAAGGGAACTAATTACTCTTCTTTCTCGATTCACATCTTTCCTACCAGTATCAAATAAGGAGTTGCACCTAGGGAATATGTAAAGACAACAATATGCCTGGAAAAAAATATCATCTGTGGCTAGTTATTATTGGGTTGGTGACCATCTACATTGATACTTATCCATGGGAAAACATCAATGGGTGGAGGGAAACTTCAAAAAATATGACACCTAAATTATTATAGTATTCACATCAGTTCAAGAATTGATCACTCTTGACTCTTCCAATCATCTCCAAGGAAAAACACACACATGAATATTATATCCTTTCTCTTTCGGCATTCATGTGTACTCTATCCTTGATTCACTTGTTTTTCATACACATTTATATTCTGATTTTTAAAGTTAAATTTCAAATTCATATATCATGAGCATTGACTACACTTTTTTTATTTTATAGGTTTGTCCTTATCCTGACAAAAGGTAACACAAATGGAACAAGGATCAATCTCAATAAAAGAATGCTCAGGCAAAAGAAACATTCAATTACAACACATATATCATTTTCACTACGAGAACAAGTCAACCCTAGGCTTCTCACCCCCTTTTAGATTATATGGTACACATCCTATAATTTCCATTCGGTATGTTATTAGTTACAATGTTTTTTAGTTGTCTGTAAGATACACTCTTCATATCTACTTTATGCTACCAAATGTTCATTCACCAACATAAAGCAGGTGCAAATGTTGACACAAAATTATGCACTTATTACTATTACATCACACCTCTAGTATGTCTTATATGCATGATTCCTAAGAAAGAAAACTAGACATTAATAACACTTGTTTGCTTTACATTAACATTACTTTATCTTTCCATGTTTTCATCATCTACTTTTATGGAATTATCCCTTTGCTCTTAAACATCACACAATGTGTTTCCCAACTCAGTACTTCCTATTTTATCTTTAGAGCTCTCTGGACATTAGCGCCAAATAAGGGACAAAATCACCCATGCACTATTGTCCCCTATATGCACTCTTGTCCTTTTCCTTTGTATTTTGATGTTTAAAAG
Source organism: Taxus chinensis (assembly GCA_019776745.2). NCBI lineage: Eukaryota > Viridiplantae > Streptophyta > Pinopsida > Cupressales > Taxaceae > Taxus > Taxus chinensis. The sequence goes on along the minus strand of CM034148.1, from coordinate 87,210,117 downwards.
GACCCATAACTTGCTTATCTTTTCTATGTTTGTATCAATCACTTTAAGTCAAATTTTAGAGTTGCTAATGAAAAAATTCAAACAAAAGATCATATATATACATGACCTACTAACTATTATAAGGTTCAATAAGGAGGCAATTGGGGCTATTACTTTTTATCTACTACTTAGACAAAAGGAACACTTGAGGATTGCATTTGTGTTGTATTATTCACTACACATGAAATGTAAATTCTAAATTACATCACACCCATTATCTTAGGGGAAAAGTAGTTGTAGCCTACTATCTTGGAGTGATTTCCACTAATTAAATAATGTTTCTTACCATTTTGGTTAATTAAAAATGTTTTGTTGATTACCTATCCTCTTTCGCATTCAGGATGCCAATTTATGACACATCGTAAGTCAAAATCCTCTTCAGAATAAACAATTAGTGATTATTAGCTAATTAAGCCTATTTTACCCTTGTTTTGGTCAATAAACCCTATTATTGGCTTAAACCCCTCTTCCAACCATTCAAAATCACCCCACTTCCCTCCAAAACATCTCATAAGGCTTCAAAAGCTTATCCTAGCCTCCTAATTGACCCTAAGTGGTTGATTAAGGCTCCTCACATCCTAATCACTTGTTAATTCACTAATCATGATTAACAAGCCTTAATTAATTAACAAATCTTAATCTACTTTGTGCTTTTAGTCCCACATGCACCAAGATGCAAGTTTTCCTCAAAGGAAAAACTATAAAAAGACTAACCACATACCTTTAAATTTTACACCATGCTTTGAATTGCATATCATATAAGAAATATGATTAAGAGCCTTACTTCCTCCTTGGAGCTCAATCTTTGCCTCCAATCTTCAATGGGGTTAGTAGATGGGTATCCAATATGGCCTTGTAGCCATTGTTGGAGAGACCATCTCACCTTTGTGAAGTAGCAACAAACCATAATTTGATTGCTCCTAGATCTATTTAGGTCTATGTTAGTTAGCAATTCATACTAAGTAGGCATGTTTTAGCTAAGATTGATTGATATCATGTTAGTTCTTTCAAGCATTCCATTAAGCTTTAATCATTGATGTTACTATTGTTAATTCACTAGCTTTGTTAATAGACTATGTGGTGTTAGTCTAGATATTTAGCTTTGCTTGAGTTTTAGTAGTCTTCATTTGGAACGCCTTGTGGGAGCATTTCCCCATTGCATTCGTTTTGAAGATTTTTAACTTAGTTTCAAAGTTTTTAGTTTCAAGCTTTCTAGATTAGTTTCAAAGTTTTCTAGATTTCAAGCTTTCTAGATTAGTTAAGTTTTCTAGATTAGTTTCAAGCTTTCTAGATTATTTTTAGTTGCAAGATTTCATAAGTTTTTAGATTAAGTTTCAAGCTTTCTAGAGTAAGTTTTAAAGTTTTTTAGATCAATTTTCAATTTTGATAGTTGTTTCAACTAGATTAGTAGTAGATGTTGCATTTTGATGTTCTTTGCAGGATCTAAGGAGGTAAAGTGCTGTCAAAATTCCAGCAGGAAGTCAAAGATTTGATCTTTTTCAAGTTTTCCTTGTCAAAACCCATGTTTTTGACCACCTACAGGAAGGTGTCACCCACGTCTTCAAAGGGGGGATGCCCACTCATGCTCTAAAGGTCACGCACTCTTCACATAGATCTGCTTCACATAGGGGTACGCACTACGCTTCACTGGACATGCCTGCATTTCATTGAATTTTTTCCTCTGTGTATAAGTTTGTTGGTGCTTCAAAGTATGTGCTAACTGACCTCACTGGCCATGTTAATTGACTGTGTGATTTTGACAGAGGCATGCTTGCTCCCATTTAAAGGTGGTGTTGTTATGAAAGTGTGCACACTCTGCTACAAAGGGATGCACTACTGTGCTAAGGGGTGCACTGGTGCTCTAAGGTAAATTTGGCTCAAATTTTCAAAATTTCAACTTCTGTTTTTTTGTGTTTCTGTCATTTTCCAGGGTTTTTAGCTGTTGTTACTGTAGGTTTTCTGATTTAGAGCAGGTTTTCTAACACATTTGCTTAGGGTTTGATGAATTATTTTGTTTTCATGCTTTGTATGAGTTTGGAATAGGGTTGTGTATGCTCTTCTCTTGCACTTTGTGTGATCTTGAGAATCAAAAGCAACCTTAAACCTTCTTTTGCTAACATTAGAGTAAGTGGGAAACTTCATTATTCATTTTTATGCTTAAGGGAATGAACTTTTTTTTGGCATGTATATGATCCTTTAGTTTAAGAGCTTTTCATTTGATAAATAACTAAGGCTAAAGCTTGTGTATGCTCTTCTCTTGCACCTTGTGTGATCTTGAGAACCAAAAACAACTTTAGTTTTTCACTAAAAAGCACTTGGATTAATTGGGAATAAACCTTGATTTACAAAGTATTATGGTGGTTATTTGATTTACAAGCTTTTCATTGTTATCTAGTTGGGTTACTTGTTGTGTATGCTCTTCTCTCGCATCCTTGGACGATCTTGAGAACCAAAAACAACATTTAATCCTCTTTTTATGATATTGTAGATCTTTTTGGATAACTACTAACTATTTGTGTGTAGGACCTAACACTTTCCAAAGAAAGGAGAACTCTCTTCAAACCAAACTCTAACATTCACGTGTGTTGTAGGTTGCCAACAGTGGTCTAAACCAAATTTCTTAATCCAAAAGATAAGAAAATACACCACTTTGCAAAACATTGTATGTGTAGGTTTGGTTAAGAGCTAAAGCTCATCCACTTAACTAGGAGAAACTTCCTTTGGCATAAGCCTTAAGATAACAAGAGGAATGCTCCTAGGAACCCCAAAGTAGTTCACACAAGAGGGAACCTTGTGAACGAAATGGGAAAGTGCTCCACTACCCAATTGATTAGTACACCTTGGTGAGATTAGAGTCAAAGTTATCTCCATTGCAACCCCAGTGAAAATACAACTGAATGCATTTATTGCTCATTGTATTGAAGGGGTAAATAAAGTCGGGATACTCCAAGACTAGTCAGTGTGACTTTCTTGGAAAACTAAGCTTGCAGAGGCAATTTGTGACACCTAGAGAGAGAACCAATAGGAAGCTTGTGGCTTGGAGCCAATTTGACTTAAACATAGTGTTCTATAGAGCTCTCACAAAGTGAAAAATTTTTTTTGGAGTCAAAACCTTGTTATTCAAACAAGGGGAAGAGTCCTTAAAGTTGAAACTACGTGTGATATTTCATCACGAGACCTATGACGTGTTACTTTGTCCTAGTTTTTCACTTGTCCTAAGACAAGGCAAAACTCTGCCAAAGTTACACTTAGTTTGTTTCATCACCACTTGGTTTACACCTTTGTTTTCTTATTTCTCATATTTGGGACAAAAGAAAACAACACGTGCAGATACTTCTAGAAATAATCATGTCCACCACTTTTTTAGTCTACTTGCATGACTAGGTTGCAATGTCAGAATGTAAGTGTTGAAAGTGTGTTGGTACGTCTTCATGTTCTAGTAGGCCCTTTGTCTCAAACCCATATTGAGACTCATTATCATTGTAGTTAGGTTATCTCATCACTGAATTCCTTTGAGTTATTATGCTTCCCATATTATAGCCATACAATTGTGATACTTACGTCTTTTTTCCATTGTGAAACTTGGTCTACGTCTCTAAATTGTATTGTTACATTGCTTACATATAATAACTTCTTGATATACTTAGGATTAGTTTTTTATCCTAACCTTGCCTTAAGTTTTTGAGAGAGTTGATGTTACGTTGTTCGTATCGCGATAACATCATTTTGATACTAAAATCGTGCTTTCTTGAAAATCTTGATTAACGTGTCAAAATAGTGTTGTTACGTTGCTCGTATTTGTAACTTCCATTTTTAAAGGCTTGGACTTTGTGTCTAAAACTAGTTTTAGTATACCTTGTTGGAGATCGCGTCAACACTTTCTTAGTATTTAGGTCTTGTTTATTTTAAACTTGACCTAAGTGGTGATATTGTGTTGTCACTATTTGCTTTAAACCTATCTTGGAAAACATAGGGAGTATACTATTGTTGTGATTGGATCATAGTCTTGTACTTGATTGTTGAGTCCTAGGTACTTCTTGTCTATATTTGCCTTTTCGGTGTCATTATTTATTCTTTGGTATCCTTAGTTCATATTGCTTTGATCCTTTGGATTTGTTGACCATTCTTTTGATTGGACATTCTTTGTGATGATTTGACATCGTTACGCTGCTTGGTTTGTCCTAGGGTTATTTTTTAATCCAACCTTAGAGAAACATAGAAATGCCTCCTATCACAAGGAAGAGGGGCATCAAAATTAGGGTAAAATCCCTTTGTTTTTTCCTAAGTTCATTGTAGTACTTCTACACATTTGTCAAACTTTAGTAAAAAATCTCTTATCAAGAAACTCTTGCATCGAATTGAACATAGGAAAAAAGTTTCATTTGTGTCCTTTGTGTTGCCCAATTTTGATCAAACATTTTGACATTTACAGCTATAACTTGGTCTAAACCTTGTTGATTTGTCAAAATTGTATCATTGTGATACCTATTTTCCTTAGATCCTCTTTGGAAAAATCACACTATCTAGGTCTAGGATTTTCCAACAATGAATGATTATCACATGGTTCCTCATACTTATGACAATAGGGAACCTAGGTTTTGGCATTCCCATCAAAGTATGCCTATCATGACTAGACCTTGTTTTGTTCTTTACGCTAGAGAACCCATTCACTTACCTCTTCCCCATCTTCAACTCATGGTAAGTGGTATGATGATTCTCCCGGTCTTCTGAATATTCCAATTTTGATTCCTGATTCTCTCGTCTTTTGAAGATTCCAATCCAAACTATTCCTCTAATACAACTCTAAGTCTGGTCCTCCCTTTCTTCCAAGACCCCACTTATCATTAGCCTCAACAATCTTCTTCCTTTGTCAAAGATCTAACTTCAAGTACTCCAATTCATCTAATTTGAATCTTGAGTCGCAGTCCTCCCTGTCTTCGCAGGACCCAAGTTTTCCATCACCTCAACAACCCCTTCCTGTGTTGAAGAGCTCTCCAACTCAAAGTTCCTCTAATCAATCATCCAAGTTGACCCCTACGTCACAATATACTGCCTAGATGAATGATCCTATTGCTTTCTTGACAATATGTCATCTTCTAGGAAAACCTATACCAAGCTATTTCAAAGCCACATCTTCTTCCACTCGTGAGACATCCAAATCTAAGTCTACTTCATCTCTCAAGTCATCTTCTTCTATCAATCAGAATCCAATCCCTCTTCAGCCCTTAGGTCATTTTGATCATACCTTATTCCATATTCATCAATCTTCTAAAAATTGATGTTTGCGTCCATGTCAAACCATTCACAAGAAATGATGTGCTAAGATATATTTTTGACGCACTATCCAATTCCTTTATGGACACAATAAGGTCAAACCTTCCCCTCATTTACATCTTCAAACATCTTCTAAATCTTCCACACTTGTTGGACCTATTTCTTCCAATCAACCTCTTATGGTCGACCAACAACCTACACTGATCAATTCATTTTAGAATGAAGAAGCAATTGGAGAATTTATGGGGGTACATGAAGATATTCCTCTAGAAAGTTATGAGCAAGAAATATCTTTAGACCTTGATACACTCATGTATTGTGGGGAGGAGGTTGATTCCTTTTATCATGAAATAGAGGAAGACCCTAGGATCATCGCACTTGAACCTCCTCTTATTCTTTCATCTTCACATTCTTCATTGCATGATGAAATGCTTGGGTCTGACATTGATCCACAACCTATCTTCTCATTACCCAATCATTCTTTATCTATCATGATTCCTCAATCACAATCTCACCTTGGGTCACCACCTGGTAGCCCATCATCTTCTTCTATATGTGGGCCACCTCCAAGAAGCCCTTCATCATCTATTTAGGGGTCACCTCCTGGTAGCTCGGTACCTTCTATTCTTGGGCCACATCCTAGTATCCCTTCATCTTCTATTTATGGGTCACCTCCTAGTAGCCCATCATCTTCTATACTTGGGCCACATCCTAGTAGTCCTTCATCTTCATTCTATGGGACACCTCCTAGTAGCCCATCATCTTCTATACTTGGGCCAAACCATCATCTTTGATTCTTGGGCCATGTCCTAGTATCCCATCATCTTCTATCTATGGGACACCACCAGAAAGTCCTCCATCTTCTATCTTAGGGCCACATCCTAGTAGTCCTTTATCTTCAGTCTATGGGACACCTCCTGGTAGCCCATCTTCTTCAATTCTTGGACCATATCCTTTTTGTCCATCACATTATCCTTCTATCAATGATTGTGGCAAGCCCACCATCATTTCTCACATCAATTCTCAATGTCCACTTTCTTCTCCCACTTCTCGGGATCAGACAAGTCATGTATTAGCTTATAGGAAACCCAAACAGTTTCTTTATCAAGCTAAGATAAAAAATTCCAAGAGCTCCAAAGCTCCCAACAATTTAAACAATCATAAAGTTCAGAATCAAATGCAATTCAAGAATGCACACCAACGCAACCATCAAGTATGGCACAAAGTGCATAAAACTCTGGATAGGGAACTCAAGCTCCCACATACAAATCCATGTTTCAAGATAAATCACAGTCATTTGTTGAGTATGAGCTCACTACGATCATCGAAATCAGAGATAATATGACTCTTGATAAGAAAACATGCTTAATCTCCCTTATCAAGGAAATCGTGAACATTGTTGTTGGATCTTATCACACAGATTGATATTGATTGGTCCCAATTTCCCAAAATCTAAAAAAAAAAATACAAAAATACAAAAATTAAAACAATGAGAAAACAAAAAAATCAAAGGTACAAAGATCAAACATTGCAATCAGGTATTGTATACACATGGATGTTCTTTCTTCCCTTTCTTGTCATCCCTCTGCAAGTCATCCACCATTTTCATCCCTTCGATGATATTTTGGTTAGTCTATTCACACACATTTTGTGACATTTATCTCTATGGTATCCATTTGACCTTGGTCTTTCATCACCTTGGTAAATTAAAGAATGATTGACCTCTTAGAGATCCTATCACTAATCTAACATCTAATAAACTTGTTGTGAAGAACTTTTGGACGTATTTGTTGACACTAGCCAATGTCATCATCACAATCACTTCCACATCCTTCCATCAAGCCATAAGTGATTCTTAACCCCTTGTCAAAACAAGAGAGCTGAAATAAGTTTTCAGAAAGTAAAACAATCAATCAAAATCAAAAATAAAAAAGCTAAAAGAAAAAGCAAATTGATATATAACTCTCTCTTGGGGTATTTCCAATAATCTCTACCAGGGCTATGGACACCTGACTGGAAGTAGAGAAATGTTGTGATTAGAATCAAATACATCTCCGTTGGGGCTATGGATGCCTGGCTGGAAGCAGAGCAATGTATGACTCTCCTTCCACCATCCATTCACAAATCAACTTTGAAAATAAATCATTCCTACACATTGGCTAGGGTGTCTTCACTTGTTGTCTATCAAATCTTCCCTCCAAGAGGTAATTAATTTCCATGTGCACACACTAGATCTCGATGAGAAAACAATATTAGTATGTTACCAAGTGTCTTTTTTTGGACCTTGTTCAGACTCTTACTTTAGTCCATATCTTGTCTCACGATTTGTGCCTTGGCTAATCACTTTGGCATCACGAATCTTCTAGCTACATTTTCCATATCCTTTCATAAAATTTTTTGTTCTTCTACTTCATTCAGAACATCCATGTGTATAAGATTTCCTTTTTTCCATGTTTGAGGGAAACTTTGTCCCTTCTTTCACTAAAATAATCTTCTACTTCTTTCTATCATGTGTTTCTTGGCCAACTTACACTGGGGGCATGCTTTCTCCTTCCTAGCACTTCATTGGTTTAAGTTCATCATCATGTTGAACCTATCCATATTGGCCTTGATCCAACTTCTTATGTGTGAAGAGTTTTCCTTTGTATATTCCCATCTAACATTGGGGGAAACTTTGCATCTTCACTTTCTTACACATACGTGTGACATTCTGCCCTTGTACATCCCATCTAACGCTAGGGGCATCCACGCTTCTTGGTTTTCTTGTACATAGCTTTAGAAAACTTTATAAAATCACAAAAACATTCTAAAACTTTTTGAAAAAAAAACATTCAAATATGTTAGTCGGAAAATTCAAAACATTCAAATACATCTCCTTAGAAAACTCAAAAACATATATAACATTGTCTCGAGGTAAAAATCCAAAATCATTTTGGTAAATTTTCAAAAAATTCAAAAAACAATATAGTTTTTTCAAAAAATCCACAAAATTGGTAAAATTCATTAAAAATCCAAAAAATTGCAAAAATTAATTTTTTTTCAAAAATTGGTAAACAACATGCATGTAGCTAAATCTTGTATCAAATGCATTTTCCTCAAACATCGAAATTTTTCCTACAAAAACATCTTTCTTAAGTTCTTGCTTGTTATTGTATTAAACTAATTGTGAATCATTTTGAACTACCTCCCTTAATAAAGCTAGCTTGCTTACTATGTTGGTAATCCCCCCATGTAACAATGAGTTGTCAGAGACTGTGTCATAGTGCACAGATGATTTTTCATGGGACTACTTGTGTCCTCCATTATTCCCCTTGCATGTATCCTTTCTTGGGGCACCATTTTTAACCCTTGTCGTTAAAACACGAACATTCAGGAACTAAAGCTTGATAACAAAAACATTGGTGCAACTGTCTTGAACGTTGTTTGTTTGAGTATGTGTGATTGTACTTGTTTCTCTATTAGGTTAGCTAGTTTAATTTCTCGTATTGCATTGCATTATGTATGTTGCATGGAGTTACACATTTTTAGCAATGAACAAATGTTAGTAATATAATTTTTCATGTTATTTTACACTTTTGTTTATTTTAATAAAGGCCGATGATTTAGATCATAGGGGCAACATGATGAAACAAAGTTGCTTATTGAAGATTTGATGCAAGAGCTTTCATACATTCTCCACCATCATGTATTATCACTATTAATTTTTCTTCCAAAACACTTGGGGCAATAAACAATCATTTTTATCCCTATCATATTTCTTCTATCCGTTTCGATCATATTTTTGATCGTCAATTGAATTCTTCTATCACCCCATTGACACTCGAGGGGGCATCCTTCATTCTACTAATTTTTCTACAAAATTTTATTTTTTTATGCTTGTCTACTATGTTTGAAGTGACGTCACTTACTTCACCTCAAACAGGGGCAAATGTAGACACCTAAATTCCACTTTTGCAATCTTATTGCTAAAAGCACACTAATCACTCTCATTCTTACTATTTCCATTATAATTAGTGATTTCCGCTAATTAACTAACGTTTCTTACCATTTTGGTTAATTAATAACGCTTTGTTGATTAACTAACCTCTATCACATTCAGGATGCCAATTTACGACACATCATAAGTTATAATCCTCTTCTGAACTAACAATTAGTTATTATTAGCTAATTAAGCCTATTTTACCCTTGTTTTGATCAATAAACCCTATTATTGGCTTAAACCCCTCTTCCAACCATTCAAAATCACCCCATTTCCCTCCAAGACATCTCAAAAGGCTTCAAAAGCTTATCCTAGCCTCTTAATTGACCCTAAGTGGTTGATTAAGGCTCCTCACATCCTAATCACTTGTTAATTCACTAATCATGATTAGACAAACCTTAATTAGGATTAACAAATATTAATGTATTTGTGCTTTTAGTCCCACATGCACCAAGATGCAAGTTTTCCTCAAAGGAAAAACTATAAAAAAGACTAACCACATACCTTTAAACTTTACACCATACTTTGAATTAGTATATCATATAACAAATATGATTAAGAGCCTTACTTCCTTCTTGGATTAGCTTGCTCAATATTTGCCATCCAATCTTCATGTTGGTTAGTAGAGGGATATCTAATATGGCCTTGTAGCCATTGTTGGACAGAGCCCTTTCACCATTTATGAAGTGCAACAACCACAAATTTGATTGCCCTAAGATCTATTTAGGTCTATGTTAGTTAGCAATTCATACTAAGTAGGTACATTTTTATCTAAGATTAATTGATATCATGTTAGTTATTTTAAGTGTTCCAATAAGCTTTAATCATTGATGTTACTATTGTTAATTCCTAGCTTTGTTAATAGACTATGTGACATGTATGATGTGACAATAAAACCCTATAACAAAAGTGGATGTGACATAAAATGAATTAAAGGTGACATGATCAAACCCTGAAAGAACTAGATCCATTCTCACTACTAAGACATTAACGCCCATTATAGAAACTAACACCTAATGTGGTACTATCCCCTTTTGGGTTCTATAGTCCAACATATTTGTAGATCATTATCCTCTAGAAGAAGGACATACAACCGAAATCTAACATGTTTCATCATCATTTCAGCCTAAATATGGTACAGATAACAAGTTATCAGCTAAGTCAATCTCATCCTCTTATTACTTATACTTTATTTCCATTGCATATTATATCTTTGTTGTCATGTGTTTTTGCATGGAAAAAATTCACCTTAAAAACGTGAGAACCATACCCTAGTGTCAAAATTTTCTATGTAATAACTTTCCAAACAGTGAACACCCCTCTCAGGTTAGTCTATCCCTCGTACCAGTCCTATGTTGTCCTTCTCCATAGGTGATTTAGGAAAAATAAGATCATTCAAGTGCCTTTGGAGTAGTATCTCTCAAGACGGGTTTTTAAGCAAGCTTAAAAAGGGCTATCACCAGCCTTTTTAGGACAAGTGCACAATCACCAGAGTAGTGATGAAGACCTATATTCATCATGGAGGTGTATTTAGGATCAATAATCATTGTGCAACTAATTTAGGAATATTTTGGGAAGTTTAAGAGGTTTAGGAGCCATTTCATTGAAAGTGGGTTTTTGAAGCCAAATGAGCTTCCATCGTAAAAGAGTACTTGAACTTCGAGAGGCAATTCCAGGAGCTTAAAAAAGATTTGTGAGCCCAAAAAATATATCATTGAAAATAATTTTCAGTCCCCTACATGGTGGTGAAATCATATCTATCCAAAACACCATGCATTTTTAAGCCAACTCATTCTTTCCAAACACACATGGTGGTCCTGAGAAAAAAGGAGATTTTTAAAGGTTTTTAAGTCAAAATAAATACATGATAACCATCCCATAATTTTAAAATTACTTTTCTATGTGAAATCATATAAATAAGCATGCAAAAAATCATCTGAGAGCTCAAGATATGGTCTTTTCAAGTTGCCATCCAAGGTATGCATTGCGATACTTAGTCAAATTTTGGGATGCCATGTGTAAGCATGAGGCCAAGGTGCCTTTTTGTTTCCTCTTCATTCCTCACCAATGGGATAAGAGGGGAAAAAAAATGTGCCCTCCCATTTTTTGGTATGTTGGTCATCCCATGTGACCCCAACAACCTAGTTTAGCCCCTAGACCAAATTTTCTAGCCCCCTTATCATTTACATGCATGCACGACAAGTGGAAACACCTGGATAAGGTTAATTTTTATGCACCTATTTTCCCAAAACATGGGGAAAATGGGGGCATAAAAATTCACCCTCCCCCCATGACTCCCTAAGGCCACACATGCGACCATTTTTTGGCCCCAGGAGCTCATTTTTAGCCCCCTCTCCATTTTTCTCATCAAATGATCAAGTGACACATGGAAAGAAAAGGATAAGGAACATTTTATTACACTCATTTTTCTATGCCAAGGGGAAAATAGGGGAAAAATGTGCCCTCCCCCCTTAATACTTCCAAAAACTATAAATTCAACACTTAGACCATTTTCACTCATTTCCCCACAACGCTCCATACATTGTCGAAACTTTGTCGGATTTTCCCTAGAATTTTACATCCACCATTTTCATCCTAAATTAATTCCATTCATGCTACCATGATTTAAGAAAATCAGAAACTAAATAATCCATATTTGTGAAGACAGGAAATGAGAGTTTTTACCTGAAAAAAAACTTCAAAACCCGTGAAGGAGATTTTCTCATATCTCACAAACTAGTGCATGAATCTTTGTAGGGTTTTTTGCATTCCTAGGCACCTTAAAGTTCCAAGAATAAATTTTTTCATGCATGCTACAATTTTTTTGTAGTGAAGAAACCCCAGTTTCCCCATGACAAAGTTTTAAAATTTAAAATCTTGCATTCTAGAGACCGGATCAAAGCGAAACTTCAAAGGTGCACTAAAACCGAAAAACCCATATCAAAAAGGTGGTTTCGTTGAAAACCAAGGTCTAAAACACCAATTTCTAAAAATCTTAAGCCTCCTGCACAGACACTTGCTATTTTTAGTAAGTCATCACAAAAGGAAGTTTAGGCGAAAGCAGTGTGCATAGAGGTCTTCCAAAAGGTCAACTTGAGTGATCAGAGACGGAAAGGGGTGAAATTTTCCATTTAATAAAAATAGTAAATCCACCTTTTGGGTGCAAAAAGTGTTCCAAAAGCCATGAATCTCAAATTCATGGGCTTCAAATCAGTCTCAGCTTCAGTCATCAGTGTATTCAATGCGATTGGATTGTCATGGTTACAATGCCCGAGTATTTTTTCTAATTTCTCATCCAAGTGTGTAATTAGAAGAACGAAGGAATGATGACACTTCATGGTTAAGAGTGATTGTTTCATATCGCAAAATGGGCATTCTTTAGTGTTCAAATGCACTTCATCAGAGCTTTCCAATCAGTGTAGTAGTATGGCTATGTTGTCAAGGTCATTAGGGTCCATTTTCTAGCCTTAACCTCTTTAGAAGGGATCTTCACGAGTGACACTCGGGGTCACTAAAGGAACCATTCAACAATGTTTCTAAACACTTAGTTTGGGGTGTGTGAGTGTCATCCAAAGGAGGTTTCTTATGGTGTAAATCATTCAAGGATAAAAAATTCACTGTATTGGAGCATTTCATTGGATCATCGGGAAAGGATCAGTGAACTTCATCAGAGGTAACTTCTTCATTGACATTCTTTCTTAGTTCTCTCTCTCTCTCTCTCCTCTCTCTCTCTCTTCTCTTCCCCCTTTTCTCTCTCTCCCGTGTTTTATTTCCTCATTAGGGTTGTAATTTTTTATTATGTCTTATTATTTAAATATGGACTTAATGTTTAATGTAATAAGTCACCCTTATTTTATAAAATGGGAGTTAATTCTTTCCTAATAATGTGAAAAGTCATAAATTGTGTAAGGCATATGAAAGGTCATGTTGGGGGTAGGTGAAGAGTCTCTTCTAGTTCTATAAATTGTAATGACACCCTATTTTAAGGGGGCTTTCAATTTTGTGTGTTTATGAGAGAGTATCACCTCTAAAGAAGCAAATAGGTAGCATTTCTTCTACTTCTCATCTTTATGTTCTTCCCACTCTTACTATGTACAATTTTTCTCAATCATCAATGAAGAAAGGACGAGTTTGTTGCCTTTTTTGACTAGGAGATTTATTGAAACTTTGTGCTCTAAGTATTAACTGGTCTTGTTGTCATTTGCATAATCATTTTTATTCTAATCTATATGTGTTGGAATTTTCTAGTTAATGGGTATAGGAATTTGATTTTCTACCTATAACATTAATCCCCCTCTCTTTTTCTCACTCCCTTTCCCGTTCTCCAAGAAAATTCCTTTCTCACAAACAATTGCAAGATTTTTCCACAGGGTCAGTGGAGTGTCCCTATTGGATCCCCGATCGTAAGGCCACCATATAGTTCAATTTCAAATACGCATAATTATATGGAGTTGTGCCATTAAAGTAGAGGGACTTAGATTCCCAAAGTGTTGGAAAGACACCCACCAATTTTTCCACCTAGAAATTTTCTCGCCAATAATCTTATATGTTTATTATATCATCTGATTTATCTCAGTCCTCTGGTTATGATTTAATGTTAGTTAAATCAATAATATCCCTAGCCCTATGATAGTTATAGGTTTCCAAGACCTAAAACCAAGATAAAGATAGGTATCCCATTAGGATTATGAAATAGAAGGGAGATAATTATTGCAAATGAAATAATCCTAATCTAGTTTTAATAAGGGTCTTTTCCAATTTGTAAATGTGGGTCTTATTTCCTCTAGCTTTACCTTAGAATCACAGGAAGAATTAAAAGCTTCTCAGAAGCGATTTCTTCCTATGAAACTTCCCTGGTAAAACATTAAAATTCCTATAGAATATTTTTCTATGTGAAGAAACTCAACAAAGTACACAAATGTAGAAGCTTCTTCAAACTTACTTCCCTTGAAAATCCATAGAGATAAGTAAGGACGAAGATTTGCTCGTATGTAAGTGTAATTTAACTAATGAACAAAAGGAAAGCTATACATAATTTGACAGTGAAGAAAATAAAAGATCTGTGAACACAAAATTCCTCCAAAACATTCCTAAGAAAATCCATAGGGATAAGATGAGAAGGAGTTTTCAATGAAAGCTACTTATAGGTAATATAATGACTTGTAAATTCTACCTTTTCAAACAAGATTCTAAGTTGATTATGAATTGAAATATAACTACTGAGAGAGCTTCTAGGAATTTAAATACACCTCCAACCTGGAAATGTAGAACAAAGACAATATCCATTGTTCGTTAGGTTTTTATTGACCCCCTTAGCTTCTTTTCCAATGATGATTCCAATGTGGTCCAGGGAGTTGCGCTGGTTAGTATGTAGAAGAATAAGTAGAAGCGCTGGAGCTAGATGGTTGTAAGTAATCTGATAGCAATGCAATCAAGAGAGTAACAAGTCAAAGGCTCTGAGTTTTCTTATGTGTTTCTTGGAAATATTTTGATAGAGTAACAATGTAATTCTAATTCAAGAGACTCTAACCAATGATTCGGGAAAAATCTTGGTTTTTATAGAAAGTTGGAAGGGAAATGATGTAGCACACTTGGTAACTAAGAAGTTTCAAATCACCATAAGAAGGTGCAATTAACTTACTAAGAATAAAAAGTGAAGAGGAAGAAGTCTACAAACATCTAACAAGCTCAAAGGAAGTTGATTTGGTCAAGAAACATGCAAGAAAAATGATTTGGAAGTAGGAAACACACATACAAAAGACATTGTTTAAGTCCTAGATAAAAGTGCATGGAACCAAATGTCTGTGCAGAGTGGCGGTTATGCAAACATTGTGGTGGTTGCATAACCACCCCTTTGAGAAGACCAACAGGTACATAACTTAAAGGCAAAATGCTAAGGAAAAAGGCTGAAAGGAAACTATGAAAGAGGGAAAAGTTAGGAAACATAGAAGCAAGGTAAACTAAGTCATAAGAACATGTTTCAAGTGAGGAAATTGGACCTGGATATCATCATTTGTCCTGGAAATGAAATTTATCATCATTAAGGATTTTTACTGTTTCGACAATGTAGCACCCTAAAATTTTGGGAGCATAAAATAACCAAGAGGCGGATAAAGCCAAGGGGTATAGTAACAATAATACAAAGTAATATGTCAAAGCAAACCTGCATCTACTATAATCTATAACAATGAATGAACAATAATGATAAGCATGTACATACAAAATGAAAGACTAATGAAGGTTAGAAATTATTACCTATAACATGTGGGTGACCACTGATGCATAATCCTCCCTAGAGATAACAACACTGAGAGAATCACTATTGGTGGAGAAGAGGAAATATCAACAAGATCTCTAGTCCTAGCTCACTAGGTGACCCAAATGCAAAAGACGTAAGCTACAATACTCCAAAGTCAACCAATAAGTGTGAAATAGTGCGATCGATAGCAAATAAGAAAGTGATAGAAAAGTAGTTGTTGTAGTGTAAGTGGTGAAAATAATGAGAAGGTAATGGGGTATATATATTTGATGCCATCACCCATGAGGGATGACATAGTGATGGTTAAACCAAAATAAGTTCCATCGCCCATGGGTGATGGTGTCATCATTGGGAGAAAACCTAAGTTCATATGATGAAAACATGAGGAAAAACCATAATATCAGTGGGGATGAATGATGAAGGTCCAAAGTGACTGAAATTAGGTATAATAGTGTGCAACAAGAGGAAACACGTGATTGTAACATGATAAATACAAATAATGAGTGTAGTATTTGAATAAAGGGAAGAAATGAGGCATGTATAGGGTAATTAAGGCTAATAGTGACATCTCTCAAATGTTGTGGTCTAGCCCCATGACCAAGTCTGATCATACCCCAATCTTGGGCACCCACTCAAGAGGAAAATACATTAACAACCCCTGTATAAAACAAATGGTTAGTAAGCATAAAAAATAAGGTGGATACATATGCCCTAGCTAAAGATAAATGCGTGTGACAATAGTGAAACATGATATGGTCTGTGAAACAAGATATATGTAGTATGAAACTGAAAGGAAATACTGAAAGTAAAGAGCTGAAATGAAGTAATGAAATGCTAAATGAAATATACCTACCTTGTTGTTGGCAAGAAAATTTGTCAGGGACAAATTGAAGGACTTCTTACCAATGCTCTAGGAGTCTAAGTCCCTCTACTTAACCGTTGTAGTTGTTGTATGTTCATGCGTGAGTAAAAAGTGAGTTTTATCTTAGTGACCTTTCAACTAGGGATCCAACAAGGGCACTCCACTGACCCTGTGCGGAAAAGCTATAAATTTATTGCTAGAGAGGACTTTGACTATAAAGAGCGGGAAATGAGAATGAAGAAATGAGATGGGATAAATAATGTTGTAGGTAGAAAATCTAGATTACTGCACACACTAGTTAGAAATTTCAACACATGCATTTATGAGAAGAAACAACTCTGCAAATAGAAACAAGACCAAATAGAATTTATTGATCACAAAGTATCAAGAAAACCCTTAGTCAAATAAATCTATAAAATCCTTCTTCTTGTATTGATTTCTTAAACAAAAGTTATACATAGTGTGGGAATGGAAGAAAACCAGTGAGGGGGAAAATGGAAGAAAACCAGTATCTCCTTTGTTCTCTTAAAGTATAATACACTCTTGAGTTCATAAAATCAAGCACCAACCCTTTCAAATGGGAATGGCTTTACAATTTATAGAATGAGAGGTGACTCATCATCTACCCCCCAATGCCTTTTCATATGTCCTCACACAACTTAAAACTTTTCAACTTCTTAGGAAACTGTTAAGTCCCTTTTTATAACATAAAGGTGACTTATTACATTAGGATCATTAAGACATGAAAAACTACAACCACAATGCAAAATTATAAAATTGAGAAGGGAAATAAAATTTGGGGTATGAAGATAAGAGAGAGAGAAGAAGAAGAGATGATGTTATCCCTGATGAATTCTGATGATCCTCATTGATGGAAAGATAAAATGTGATGAAACTCTAATTCTTAAAACTCATGGAAAAATCCTTCAAATTGGCTCAAAATTCTTTGAAATGAGTGTTTAAAAACATTTTAAATGGTTCTGTCAATGACAACAACTTCCACCCCATGCAAGATATTCCTGCAACTCGAGCCATGAAGTGAGTGTCGAGAGACACTATTGAATTCCTGAGATGAATCTCGATTTCCCTATGAGCAATGCCCATGGATGATCCAAATGATTGTGTGGACCTAAATTATCATCCCTTTATGTCCCATTGTTCCAAAACTACCCCTTGAGTATAACTTTCCATTAATAGCGAGTACACACATTGGAGACTTACTATTTATAGTAAGAGGTGATTCTTGCTTCTTCTTGATCATCTTCATGGGGTGAAATTCTTCATTCAATCCTATGCACACTACCTTCACCTCAGTCACTTCTTGGGTTGACTTACTATTTTTAGTAAGCACCCATATAGGGAACTTAATATTTTAGTAAGTGGTCATTTTAAATGTTTTATGCTTCGAACACTCATTATGATTTCTTAGTGAGCTTCAATGCACACTACTTTTGCCACAACTTACTATTTTTAGAAAGTGGATTTCCAACGATCGGTTTGCGATGGGACATGGACTTACGGAAGATAGGAAGCCTGTGTAGGAAAGATATATTTTTTGGACTCAGCTTGTTGTTGTGATCACGCCCTTCAAATTTCACATAATTTTGCCCACTAGAATGCCTGGAAATAAAATTAAAAAAAATCACTTGGCAGAGGATTCAGGCATGGAGTTACCATGACGGCCATTAATGGAGCTTGAAATTTACAAGTTTGGTTTTTGTCTCCATTCATGATGAAATCATATCCATTGTGATGGGTTTTCATTTGGAGTATGTGGACAAGTTTTTAGTTTGATCCACCCGTTAGATTGATGCAAAATACGACGAATATGAGTTAGGACATGAAATGGGATTTTTGTTGGAACAAATGTTTTAGGGCACCATTTGACCTCCTATTTGTTGCATCTTGATCATCTTGAAAAAATATAAGTATGAAAAATATGACATCTTAATCTGACTTGTATTTTGCAAGATATGAAGATTTTTCAATTCGGTGACTTCGTGGTTATCTGGCAAAAAATCTTTGTTTTTCTTCATTTCTCTACAGTTTCTCATTTTTCAACCCATTTTTCTCTGATATCTATGCATTTTCATGGAGTGGATATATTTTTGTGGCCATGTAGGATCTGGTTCGGAGCAACAATGGTGGACCGGGTGTCTATACAATCATGAACAAAGCCATGGCAAGGTATGAAGCTGTGAAGAAGAAATAGGGGAAAATGGCTAAGTGCCGGATTTAAATTATTCAAAAAAAATTCACAGAAAGAGTGGGGAGCATTTTTTTCATGTTTTATGTCCATCACCTCAAAAGGAGGTGAGGGAAATAAAATTCCATGGCAAGCAAGGTGATGACACATGGCGGAGATCTGATAGTTGAGAATGGAGGCTTGACAAACACCTAGGGCTGCTTTTTTCTCTTGAAGAGATCACATGAGTGAAAAAGAGTATCCTTAGGGGATACGAGAATTTTTCCATGTTTTATGTCCCTAACCTCAAAATGACATGAGGGACATCAAATTCCATGGTGCTCCAGGTGATGACATGTGGCAGCGATCTAACAGTGAAGGCTTTGAGCTCCCGCAAGCACCTAGGGTTTGAACTGGCAATCCTGGAGGTCATATGTGGATCCAAAGGGATTCATGGGGGTTGGGAACAATTTCCAAATGTTGATTTCCCTACCCTTGAGGGAAAAAAAATTACCGATAGGCTCCTGGAGATGACACGTGTCCTCATCAAAATTTGACTAACTCCTGAACCTTGAGGACAACTTGCGACGACAATATCTTGAGCTCCTGATGGACGTTTTTGATGAAATTTTATATGATAGTGAGTAGGAATTTTGATTTGGTACTCCAATGGTAGGGGTACAGAGAAAAATTGATTCATCCATTTGATCGCCTGAAATAGTGACTTTTGATTTTGTACTCCACCTATGTAGATGATTGGAAAAATTTCTTTCAAAACCATTGTTTTTATCCTAACCAAAGTGTTGTGAAAAAACTAATTTCACCATCTTGTAGATATTGGAATTAAATTTCAGACGATGTTTTGTTTTTATCCTAACTCCATCCGAAGCTCCCAGAATCACCTTTGAAAGCTTAGCAGTTGTTTTGGCCTGTGCTTTCTTAGCCAATGAGGGTTCATTAGCTAGGCAATATCCTAGCATGTCAGTTCATATTGACATAATTAAAATTAATAAAATAAAATTCAATATATTGGTAGACATGAGGGGGTTAAAGGGGTTAGTTTATTAATATTTTGAGTAAGGTATTGGGGGTAGGTTAGAGAGGTGGGCCAAAGGAAAGGAACGTTTAATTTTAATATAAAACTAAAACATTTGAACTCTAGTTTTTAAAAGTAAATACCCTAAAATTGAAAAAGGAGTGTGGTCATAATTAAATTATAATCTCTTTTTTATTATAGAAATATCAATTCAGATATTATTAACCAATAAATAATAAGATTGTAGAAAACTAGGATTGAGTATGCTTTTCAACACAAGTGATATTATTTCACCATCAACTATTTGAAGAACTATTGATAAATGATTAAAGCTAACATTTAAGGTGATTGGTAATATGAATTCAATGGCTTCAAACTATATTTTGAGATGAAATGATTAAAGCTTAACATTTATAAAAATATGTCTTCAATGGCTTCAAACTATTTTCAAGAGGAAATGCATATTAAAAACATATTGAGTGAGAAATATTTATATTTTATGTTTGATATATTAGGGTAGAAATAAAAAGGGGTAAATAAAATTATAATTGAAAAATGGGTAAGTAAGGTACATGGAAAAAATAAGGGGTATTTTCATTCTAATAATATTATATGAGACAGTATTATCAATTGAATAATTAGAAGTAAAAACTAGAATTAAGGGTATTATTTGATACCCTTTGAATGCTCGTTTTATACCATACTTTTACTAAGTGAAGCCCCTATGCTGCCTAGGCCTGTGAACCCTGATTTTGATCAAATTGCTCCAAACTCCCCAAATTTTCCTTAAATATTGAAAAATAACTTCCATGATGTTTTAGGTCTTCAATTCACCTCCATTTTGTATTTTTATCCTCCATTCCACTCCAAGGGGTTTCTCCAGTCCTGTGAAGGCGAGTGATAGCCCTTCCCAACACTTCCCAGAGATAGCATTTTTTAAGAACTCCTCATATTACCTAGGGGGATTGAATTGTATTTCCTAAATCACCTAGGGACTATATTAAAATAAACTTAGATATATTAAAATAAACTTAGATGTCATTGTTACTGACTGGGTAGACTTGGGGTTCCTCATAAGGGTAAAACATGAAAAAATTTGCACAGGGGTATAGTTGTCATGCTGGGAAATTGACAATTTCCTTATTGCATGAAAACAACTGGATCTAGCTTTGGGACATGATATGTATTGAGCACAATGAATACATGACATGGAGAATCTAGAATCTCAACATTAGACCATATAATCCATTAACTAGTGCCTTATCTATTGGGCCCTGCAAAGTCATGTAAAAATTACAACAAGAGAGACAAAGAGCGAAGAAGGAAAATCACACACACAAAATGACAGAAAGGAAGAACTTGACACACAAAAGGAAGGGAAACACACACAACATAAATGGAAAAAATTCTAGCAATCACCTATGGTACAAGTTAGGGGACAACCCACTTTCACTGAAGTAATTTTTATTCCTCAATAGTTACCCTTGAAGAGGCAACACCGAATGATGATGTTTTACAAAGCCATTGACTGGTTCCAGAAATTAGCCTCCTCTCCTCAGCTACGTATGAAACCCAAGTGCTTTCACATTTATATGTAGACTTTGTAGAAGTGAGCCTACATTAGATTATTGATGCTCTGGCCTTCGCTTGGAAATTCTATTTCCTTCATGTTCTTTGAAATCAGTTTCATAGTGTCAATTTCCTTCCATGTTCTTTGAAATCAGTTTCATAGTGTCAATTTCCTTCCATGTTTATTCACATAGCTGATTCTTCATTGAGCATCTTATCACTGCCCCAAATCTGATTTTTGTTCAAATTTCTTGAATATTATGAGTTATTTTCTTTCTCGAGTCTATGTTCATTGATATATTCTCCATGAGAAACCTTAGATTCATCCCTTATCCCTACTCCACTATGAGGCATTTGAGTACTGGCGAGGGGATCAGAGGAAAACTCATACTTGTCTTGTATGGCCATGACATGAGTTAAGAGATAAAGAATCAACATAGGGTCTTCTACAATTTCTACTACATCCAATAGTTCTTGCACGAAGATCTCCTTTGTTACTTCCTGCAGCTCATCTTTGTATGCCTTCAAAGGATCTTTATTTTTCAGATCAAGGAAACTATTCAAAGGGATTACTTAATCATCTTGGGAATCACTACATTTTATCACTCCTTTTTCAAAGGAGCTTCAACTTTAAATGCCTCAAAACTCATTTATTTAATTTCTTCATCATGGAAAGAGTTTTCCTCTTCAAATGGGAAAGACAATACCTTGGTTTCATCATTGCATCCAGCAACCATTAGCTGATGAGGTGTAACATATTTATCCTCTTGTTTTATTTCAAAATATCCCATCTTCACATTAGTTAAGACTTCCAAGTCATATTTGCGCTTGTCTTATACATTCATGGCTTGCGTTAGGAGTTCAAGATTGAGCTCAGGGTATTCTGTTTCTTCCCCGTCTCTTAGCAGTTCTTGTAAAGAAATTTATTTCAAACCTTTTGTGGGTTCATCACAAGCTACTATTGTCTATTCTTGGGTGACGTGATCAAGGGGGTCCTCATATTTGAATGAGAATGAAAATATATTTTCATCATGAATAAGCACATAACCTAATTTTTCTATTTGAAAATCATCAAGAACCATTTCCTCTTCTTCATGGTTTACGTCATCCAGCAATACGGGGCTGCCCTCTTGTAACTCAAATCTCCTCAATGCTTCTTCAAGGTCCATGCCTCTCTAGGAATCCATGTTTGGTGCTATCAAGTTAGGAATATCCTCTTCCTCCTCAATTTTCACAAAGTGATTCATCCACCTAATATCTTGGTACAAGATGTTAGTTTCTTGGGCTTCCGTACTTTCACACTGTGTACCTTATTTTCTTCTCTAGAAGAAATTTCTCCATGTATCCTTTCAATGGTATGGTTTTGGATGACTAATTCATATGAATTTTACCTCCCAAGTCTCAACAGAAGATTTGAATTAGTAACATTCCAAATGAAGAAGGAATGTCTGCTACCAAGATCATCACTGAATTTTTTTTGTTTGGAAATCTCGTGACATACACCTATGCATCTTTGACCTTCCCTACAAGTGAGACCTCTTTTGAATCCAAGGAGTAACAAGAGCCACTGGGTGGATTCGTGGTGAGTTTGATATCCTTAGTGACCTTCAAATGCATCATGTTGTCTCAAGTACCAAAATATATTATGCAATTGTTTAGTACATATTCTGCAACAAGAACGAATATGTAGAAAGGATCGAACTTGTTAGTCTTGGATGCACTCAAGGAAAGCATGTTTTTTGAGGAACGTGTAGGTGGGTTTGGTATTACTCCTTTAGAATTGGGTGTTGCAACATTGGGTGTTAAAATACCACTCCTGATGTATTAAACAAATCTCTCAAATTGTTTAGGGTGAGTCTGTAAATATTCAGTTTCAGTAATATGCACTTTGCCGTTGTTTACATATTCTATGAAGTCAAAAGGACTAGGTGTGGGTGAGGGTGATGAAGAGACTACTTTTGGATTTAGGAAATGTTTGGAAGCATGAGTATATTTTTGGGGAACATAGGAGTTATTGAAAGGTACAATAGGATCTTTCAAAGTACTAGATTTTATAGGAGCATATTTAGATTTAATATTAGAAGAGGCATCGGAAGACTTACTTAGAATTGTTGGAGACTTCTTATTTGCTACAGGATCAGGATTCAATAATGTAGATTCCATGGAGGGTAGGAGAAGAGATCCTTGACTGATTATTTTGTTTTGCAGAGTCACCATAGTAGGATCTTCAGCCTTATTTTTCTTTGAAACAACAGAAGAAGATCCCCCTTTCTCAGACTGAGAATGAGTGATTACCATGCACATGAGAATATAGGTGAATCTTCTTTATCATATTCATTTCCTCAAGAATATTCAAAAAAATGATTTGTATATCATTCTCAAACCCATCAATTTCTAGGGAATCGATACCGTCACTTTTCTTTTTTAAGCTCATCTTCATTTTCCTTACTCATATAATTTTCATTGACATGTGAGGCCTCCAAGGCAAGCCTTTGGGGTGCTCCTGCATTATGATTTCCATTGCTTATTTGAGAAAACAATTGTTTAAATATTTCCCTCCTCAACAACGCCATTTCATTTTCCATTCTATGCAAAAAAGGACCAGCTCTTTCATCTTCAGGACGTTGAGCTTTACCCTTTGAGGGGTTCTTGATCTTTCAAGATAGGATGAGATCATCATCAAGTTCAATTTCCAATCTTTGTGCTTTTACAATATCCCTCTGTTGAACTCTTCATAGGAAAAATCCTACCTCCAGTGATTGAGAAATAATAAATAATATCTTGATTTTTTCTTGATGGTGAATCCTCCTCTGGTATCCTATGGGCCAACTGGTCGAAATGAGCCACAAAGTCTCTCATAATTTCGTTTTATCCTTTATTTATTTGTGCCAATTGAACAAGGAGGTCTTGATAGTCTTCAGTAAATCTAAATCTTTCCTCAAAATTCCTTTTGATGTCATTCCAGTAAGTGATGGATCGAGCAAGTAAGAGGTATGACTATTCCGCTGATTTTTCTTGGAAGGACTTCACGAAAAATATTACAACGAAATATTCATGTTGGACACTAAGTATCCTAGATGATGTGGTGAAGGCTGATATGTGCTCTTCAGGGAGTTGTGTGCCATCAACTTTGAACTTTGGAAAGTTCTTGTAGGAACTTATTGGTAGATCATGAAGAGGTGGTTACAAAGCAAGCATGCCATATATTTCTTCCACATGGAACAATGTGTTGAGGTATTTATTCTTCGTTTGCCATTGTTTCCGCTTCAGCTTCTACAAATTATTCTTCCTCCAGGAAATCAATGCTCAATAGTGGATGAAAAATAGGAGAATTTGAAGGGGGAGTATAAACAAGATTTTTGATAGGAATGCCAGGTGAACTGCTTGAAGATTCAAATGGATAGGAAGCTTGAGAGAAGAATTATGGATTATCTCTAATTCGTTCTTGCTGATTTTGTAAAGCCTCGAAACTGGAATCGACAATACCTGTCGACCTGCTCAACCTTATGTATCTTCCTTCAGCCAGCTTTTAGAAACTCTTGTAGTGAGAACACAAAAGGAAACTATGGAATATGAAGGATCATGTGCACGGATTAACAAGTATATCGTTCAACAATGTTTTTCCATGAATTTTTTTTTCTTTTTCAATATTTGAATTCTTTTGAATTTTGAGACCTTGGGGTCATATTTTGGGTGCAGATGCTGCTAAATCTTCCCCATGGTGGGCACCAAAAAATGTTGGTGAGAAAAGTTTTCAGGGAAAAATTAGTGGATTTATTGCCAATGCTTTGGGAGATTAATTCCATCTACTTAACCAGTACAACTGTCATATATGCATGTGTGAGTGAAAGTGAGTTTTCTCTGGGTGGCCTTATGGTCAGGGATCCAACAGAGGCACTCCACTGACCCTGCGGTAAACCTAGAAATATATCTTGCTAGAGAGGAATTTGTCTGTAAGAGCGGGAAAGGGGAGTGAGAAATGAGATGGGATAACTAATTTTACAGGTAGAAAATCATATTCCTACACACACTAGTTAGAAATTTCAACACATGCATTTATGAGAAGAAACAAGTATGCAAATAGCAACAAGACCATCCAAAATAAGCTCATGATTAATTTTGATCAAGTAACACCATTCCCCCCATTTTAGTGATTCAATCTGATTTTTTAACATATTTTAATTACTTAAGGATTCCCAAAATCATCTTCATCAGATATTAAATTTCTTCCCCTTTCCGAAAATATAAAGAATTCTTTCTAACTCTTCATATTTTGCAAGTTACGAGCTTGGGGAGATTTTTTACAAAATTTTCCAATTTCGGGCTTGGGGGCCTGGGGGAATTTTTGAGAATTTTGCCAATTTTGGGCTTGGGGGCCTGGGGGAATTTTTGAGAATTTTTCCAATTTCAGGCTTGGGGGCCTGGGGGAATTTTTGAGAATTTTACAATTTTTGCAAATGGTGCAATTTTTGCAATTTCAGGCCCTAGGGTCCATTTTGCAAATTTGTATTTTTTCCATTTCTTATGCGGATTAATGCAAATTTTCAAATGGGCATAACTTTTGACCCGGTGCTCAAAATTTAATAAATTTTATATCGTTGGAAAACTCTTAACATCCTCTATGCCATGGAAACCAAAAATATTAATTTTGGTGAGGGTAGGTGGGTGAAAAGGAAGGAAACGTATCCAGTTCCAAAATTTAAATATTCAGTCCCGTAAAAGGCAAGAAATCCCTGGCAAACTCAAAATAGCTGCATGCACTCAGAAGGCCATAACTTTTGCAATTCTCAGCAAAAAAGTACAAAATTGATACTGTTGGAATTGTGGTTCCAAGCCTGACATATTAAAATCAAGATATTTAGAATTTGATGAAGGATCGATAGAGATTTTATAGAAAACATGATCAGGTTCAGAACAGTTATTTCAGTGGTGGTTGGGATGCATTCAATGAAGCATGGGCTAACATATTTCACTGCTACAAGTTATGGGACAATATGGGGGGACTTTTGCAAGTAACAAAACATCATTTCATTCCATTTACTACCTTTTGCAAGTGGTTGAATGATATATTTTAGGATTTCCATTTTTCCTCTCTCTCTCTCTCTTCTCTCAGAATTCTATAAATTGGAGTGTTAAGCTCATTATAAAGGAGGAGATAGTTTTTAAGTAGAAAAACTCTATCAAAATTGCTTTGTGAAGCCAATGTGTTGTACAGCCCTTGTAGTGGACTCCTTGCATGGTGATCCAGGCCCGTATTTTGTAAAGGATTGAACTGTGTATTTTCAAAATGCAGCACTAGATGCAAGTTTGTGGATGTATCTTCCCTTGATTTGTTTGGTTTGCATTCTTCTTTCTCCTTCAATCTCATTACATACATACTGTGTCTATTCTATGCTATTGTAGGGATTCATTATTATTGTGCATGTATGAACTATGATTGTGAATGCATTTTCCAGATTGTGGAGGACTGTTATCACCCCTTCTAGTATGTATTTTGCTTCTATTTTTCACACATTGGAAAACTATCCTCATTCCCTCCTTTTCTGGTGTATCACCACTTTAGTGTAGGATTTATTTTCATGCAATCTCCCTCCCTGGTCCCTTGGAAATTTAGATTAGGATTAGATAGTTTTTTCTACATTAGAGTAGATTGTGGTAGGTAGTTTAGGAGTAAGAACCAACTTTCTCTGGAGGTCTATCTCAAGCCCTGCAAGTCCCACAACTTGAGAGATAGTACCCATGTTATCCAATCACACTGTGAGCTCAAGCACACACACTTGTGTAAACCATATGGTGCTATGATTTGGGGATAATAGTTCTGGCATGCTTGGTGGGACTAGAGGTCTTCATTTTAATTGCAGCAAGACTGATGTGCACTTGTTGTAAGTATTCAGCTTGTGAGAAGCTTTGAATTACACATCTGACAACTCCAAAAGAGGTAGAGTCCACTGGTTTTAGCAGTCCAAACTTGGCAGATTTATGAGAAGAATTCAGACAAGATCAAGAACTAGAGAAGAAGGACTCTTCATCTATCTACACTTATCCCCAGACAAAACAAGAAGAGGAAGAAGAGCTCAAAGGTCACCATCTCCACCAAATAGAACCTTGTCAACACCTCCACCTGGAAGGCCTTTCATTCAATCAACTAGAGTTCTCCAACCAATCAGGATGGCACATCCAAATCCTTATGTCAATTTCACTGGCAGCAGCCCACTTGCTCTCAATGCACAAAATCCAGTTCTAGTTGTAGCATTGAAGAACATCCCATATTTCACTAGAGAGAACCAGACAACTCTGATTGACCACATCCAAGATATTGCAAATGTCTATGCAATTCATGAAATTACAGAAATGGATATTGCTGTTAAATTGTTGGCATCTTTATTTATAGGTAAAGCTCTACAATGGTTCAGAAGTCTAACAATAAGGTCTATCTAGAATTGGAACCATTTGTACACAACTCTTCATAATCAATTTGGAGAAAAAGGGGATAATCTATCTTTATTGGAACAATTGACAACAATCAAGAGGGATCCTAATGAGCAGCTAACCGACTTCAACTTCAGATTTTAGAGGATGTGGGATAGGATTCCATTGGCCGTGAGACCAACAGCTGAAGGTGCTTTCCTATACTTTCTTAAATCTTTAAATTCTGATATTGCTATGATGATTCAATCCATGGGAGGTATAACTTTACCTGTAGCCTATAACATTTCTATTAGAGCTGAAAATTGCTTGATCCAAGCTGGTAAACTTGCACCTAGGCCACCTATGCCTCTATATCTAGAACTAGGAGCTCTAAGCACTAGTCAAGCACCCACATTAGCTCTCATTCCTGCTCCAAGAAATCAGAATTCAACTGAAGCTTCTACTTCATCTTCCAGTACCTCAAATGAGCTCCAAGAAGTCATGAAGCAACTACAAAATTTGGGTAATGAATTGGTGACACTTAAGAGGCAAAAAGCTCATAATTTTAGACCTTCGTCAAACTCAACCAAATAGACCTCCATATCAGCCTAACAGGCCACCCATTCAAAACACAAATCAGAACTAGATCATGCCTCTTGCTAATAGACCATTCCATCCTTACAATCCTAATGTTGCATCCACATCTAGAGCTTTGGTACCAGTGTAAAATAACATGGCTCAGGAATATGACTGGTGTTTCCCATGTAATCAACCTCATAACCAGTCAATGTGTTTTAATGGTGCTTTGAATCAAGATCTGATGGTGACAACAACTAGTGTAGAACAAGAGACAGGCCAAGAAGGAAATCAGCAGTAGGGAGCATCTCAGCAAGAGGCACCTCCAAATGAGACTACACTTGTGAATTGGTAGGATGAAGATTTCTATGGTATAAACCAAACACCTTCTCAAAGTGTAGCAGCTAATACATAATCCAAGAAAAGGAATATTGGAGAAGGACAATCATCCAATTCAAGTGACCCACAACCCTCTGTCACTCAACAAGGTATGGGAAATCAAAGTGTAGCTCCCAATGTGCAGGGCCAATCCAAGCCGTCTTCTAGAACAACTCAAATGTCAGTTGTAAGAACCCCGATGCAAGAGAAAACTATGTAAGTCAAAGGACAACAGAGAGATAGATCATCTCCATTCAACATCATTGAGTAGATGAATAAAACAAATGTAAACATCTCAATGTGGGAATCATTGGCTATCGTGGGACAAAGAGACCTATTGCAAGTTACTATGGCTAATTGGTCGGCATAAAATCAGCCATCCAAAGAACAAGAAAAGGTGCTTACCAATGCAGCTCAACAAAGAGAAAATCAAGGAAGCCACCAGGGAAAAAAATTGAAGCCCCCACCATTCTATATCTCATTTATCATTGGAGATAAGTTAGTACATAATTACATGATTGATTCGGGAGCAAGTAGCTCATTCATGCCAAAACAGATAGCTGATCAACTGGGTCTTCAATATGAAGTCATCTCCAAAGGTGTGGTGCAATTAGATGGGACAGCGGTAACAACAATTGGAGTAATCAAATATTTGATCCTCACATTGCAAGAATGTCCCAATGTGACCATCTTACAAGATGTATCAGTCATAGACTTGCCACCACTCTTTGCATTGTGCTTGTCAAGAGACTTCACTGCCAAAATTGGAGGCTATTTGTCTGTTGATTGGTCACACATGTTGTTTAGAACAAGGTATGGAGCTAAGGCTACAATCATATCTGAGCCCATTGCAAAGTTCCACATAGAGCCTCATACACCAAGTCCAATCAATTCAAACTATTCAGCCTTTGATCAATAAGATCTCCCAAGCACTTATGAAGCAGGATACCAAATTTGAATGCATTCCAGACTTGACTCTCGATGAATGGGAAAAAAAGGCATGCTTTTGACCCTTATAAAGAAATGGAGGAATTTGAGCTAGGAGTTTATTGTTTGCATGAAGAGAATCATCCTCCCTAGCATCACCAAGCTAGATCACAAGGATGATAATGAGGTATGCCAGTTATTCTTTGATGGCTCAAGAAGTAGACAAGGTGCAAGAGGAGGAGCTATGCTTGTTTCACCTCAAGGCACAAAGTATTACTCAACTTTCCATTTCCAGTTTTCTTGTTCAAAAACACAGCTGAGTATGAAGCCTTAATTCACGGATTGCATTGGGCAAGAAAGAGAAGTATAAAAAACTTGCAAGTATTTGGTGATAGTGAGCTGATTGTGAATCAAGTCAAAGGACAAAATTCTGCTAAGAATGATCTGTTGAAGAACCAAAAAAATTGGGTATGGAATCTCATTGAAGATTTTGAAGCTTTTAACATCAATTCCATCCCAAGGAAGAAGAATGAAGCATAAGACTAGACTACAAATTGGGGCAGCATTTGATGTTGTAGAAAGTATCAAAAGTGAGAAATATTAGCCTCATATCAAGGTGGTTGTAAGACCAACTGTTCCAGATAACAATACAAGTTGGCAAGTCTTTGAGAATGATCAACAAATTGTTAATTTTTTACAAGAAGAAGCTAAGATCTCCGCTAGAAACCAAGACACGTTGGAACAGACAGTATGGTGACCAAGTGGTGCAACTGAGAACCAAAAAATTACCAAAGGGTCTCATAAATTTGGAGTCAATCTTCAACCCAAATGATCAGTTCTAGAAGGAGAAGGTGAAAATTCAAGGTAAAGGGTGAAGATTCAAAGCCCATTTCAGTAGATGAAGGAAAGACATTGCAAATTGGAAAAGTAAGTACCCCATAAGAGAAATATGATTTTGTTCAACTTTGTCAAGAATTCCTAGATGTTTTTTGCATGGACTTATAAGGATTTAAGAGGTTTCAACCTAAGATTGGCTGAGCATACAATTGAATTAAATCCTGAATCTAAGCCTATCAGATAGAAGCAAAGGCCAGTGAATCCTCATATTGAACCTCTTATGAGGAAGGAGTTGAACAAGTTGATTGAAGCTAGAATCATCTTTCCTATCAAACATTCAAGTTGGGTTGCAAACTTGGTGCCGGTGAGAAAGAGAAATGGTGAAATCAGATTGTGCGTAGACTTTCGTGATCTAAATAGAGCATCACTCAAAGATCATTATCCACTTCCATCAATGGAGAAAATCTTGCAGGTTGTGTGAAAGGTTTTCATTGTTAGATGGATACTCAGGCTATAACCAGATAATGGTGAAAGAAGAAGATCAGTTCAAGAAAAACTTCGCTACAAAATGGGGCACATATGCTTATAAGAAGATGCCATTTGGACTGTCAAATGCTGGATCAACATTTCAGCAAGCTATGGATATGGCATTCAAAGGCTTAATCAACAAGATAGTTCTAGTGTATCTATATGATATCACCATCTTCTCAAAGAATGCAGCAGACCACCTCTTTCACCTCAGACAAGTATTTCAAAGATGTAGAAGATTTGGAGTATCATTGAATCCAAAGAAGTTTGTATTTTTTACACATAAGGGAAAAATTTTGGGCCACATTGTCTCAAGAGAAGGGTTAACAATTGATCCTGAAAGAGTTGAAGCCATCCAAACACTTCTATTTCCACACCACAAGAAATATCTCCAAATCTTCTTAGGAAGGATAAATTTTGTCCGTATATTTGTGCCTAATTTTTCCACTCTTGTGAAGCATTTAACAATGATGTTGAAGAAGAGTTTTGCATTTAAATGGACAGAAGAAGGCAAACATATTTTTGAGGCTATAAAGAATGCAATATCACAGAATCCAACTCTTATCAAACCCAGACTTATCAAAGGACATCATGTTGTATCCTTTTGGAGGATTAAGCATAATCTCAGCTATCTCAGTACAACTGAATAGAGAAGGTTCAAAACATCCCATAGCCCTCTTCAGTCAAAGCTTGGAAGATTATGAAGTAAAGTATTGAAAATCATGTCCTTTTGTCATTAAGAGTTTGAAGAAGATCAGACACTTGGTCTTGAATAGTAAAGATTCAACTCCTTTTGTCTCATGTTGGTGTCAATGACTTTCTCCTAAACAAAGACTTGAATGAGAAGAGAGAAGGTTAGATCACTTGAGTAATGGAATATGATATTGAAATAAAGGTAACCAAGATAGTTCATGGAAAATGGTTTGTGTGAGCATCTTGCTTCTAAACCACATGATGAGTCAAAAGTAGAAGAATAGGTTGTCCTACTACTATAGAATGATCAAGAACAACTAGATAATGATGCACCCATTCCATGTTGGACTCAGGACTTAGTGCATTATCTCAAGCAAATAGGTTTGTGCCCTTTAGAAATGAGCAAAGGAAAGAGGAGATACTTCATATTGAAATCCATCCCATATGTGCTTATTGATGTTGTCTTGTTCAAGAAAGATATCAATAGTTTTATTTTGAGATGCATTGGAACATGTCAAGTTGGGAAGATATTACATGAGTTCCATGACAGAGAAGAAGGTGGCCACTTTTCTCCTCAAGTAACATTTATTAAAATCATGAAGGCTTGTTACTATTGGCCTATGGTGTTTAGTGATTGCTACTCATGGATCAATAAATGCAAGAAGTGTGCATTCTTCACAGGGAAATAAAAGTTATTAACCCTTCCCCTTTGTCCAATTTCAGTAGATCAGCCATTCATGCAATGGGGATTAGACTTCATTGGAATGACCAACCCAAATTCAAGTCAAGGGCACAAGTGGATACTTACAAAAATCAACTACTTCACCAAGTGGACTGAAGCAGTGGCACTTAAGGAGGCAAATGAATCTAATATCTTGGATTTCTATGAAGGGATAATCACTAGGTTTGGATTCCCTGTGACTATCATATCAAATAATGTATTAGAATTTCTATGTACAAAGATCACCAAATGGGCTGTCAAGAATGGTGTATACCTCAACACTTCATCAAACTATTACCCTCAAGGTAACGACCAAGCAGAGTCTACAAACAAAAACTTACTAAGAATCATCAAAAGGACTCTTGATGAGAATCATGGAGAACTTGGCACACAAAGCTCAAATCAGCTCTATGGGATGATAAGATCACACCTAAGAGGTCTACAGGTTGATCCCTATTCAAGATTTTATATGGGAGAGAAGCATTCCTACCTATATCACTTGAGTTTCCAGCATTGGAACTTATGAAAAAGTTGGAACTAGCTGAATTTGACCCCATGGAAATTAGGTATGTAGATTTAATAGAAATAGAAGAAGCAAGAAGACATGCGATGTAGACTATGGAGATGGATCAAGCATTGATCACGAAGAGATTTGACAAGAAAGCTAAGGCTAGGACATTCTAAGTGGGAGACTTGGTACTGAAGAGGGATGTTGATCATGTAAAGCCAGGAAAGCATTCTAAGTTTGATGCCATATGGAGTGGCCCATACATGATCACCGAATATGCAGTAGGTAGCAATGCCTTCTGGATAATGTATATTTTTTGGTGAAGAATTACAGATTCCAATGAATTTTTGAGAATTTTGAAATTTTTGCAAATGGTGCACTTTGCATTTTCGGGCCCTAGGGTCCGTTTTGCGAATTTGCATTTTTTCCATTTCTTGTGCAAATTAATGCAAATTTTCAAATGGGCATAACTGTTGACTTGGTGCTCGGAATTTAATAAATTTTATATCGTTGGAAAGCTCTCAACATCCTCTACGCCATGGAAACCCAAAATATGACTTTTGGTGAGGGTAGGTAGGTGAAAAGGAAGGAAACATATCCAGTTCCAAAATTTAAATATTTAGTCCCGTAAAAGGCAAGAAATCCCTGGCAAACTCAAAATAGCTGCACGCACTCACAAGGACATAACTTTTGCAATTCTTAGCAAAAAATCACAAAATTGGTACCATTGGAATCGTGGTTCCAAGCCTGACATATTAAAATCAAGATATTAAATTTTTTATGAAGGATTGATAGAGAGTTTACAGAAAACGTGATCAGGTTGAGAACAATTATTTTAGTGGTGGTTGGGATGCATTCAATGAAGCATGGGCTAACATATTTCACTACTGCAAGTTATGGGATAGTATGGGGGGGGGCATTTTTCAAGTAACATAACATTATTTCATTCCATTTATTACATTTTGCAAGTGGTTAAATGACAGATTTTGGGATTTCCATTTTTCTTCTCTCTCTCTCTCTTCTCTTAGAATTCTATAAATTGGAGTGTTAAGCTCATTGTAAGGGGGAGGTAGTTTTCATGTAGCAAAACTCTGTCAAAATTGTTTTGTGAAGCCAATGTGTTACAGACCCTTGTAGTGGACTCCTTGCATGGTGATCCAGACCTATATTTTATAAAGGATTAAACTACATATTTTCAAAAGGCAACACTAGATGCAAGTTTGTGGATGTATCTTCCCTTGCTTTATTTGGTTTGCATTTCTTTTTCTCCTTCAATCTCATTACATAAATACCATGTCTATTCTATGCTATTACATGGATTCATTATTATTGTGCATGTATGAACTATGATTGTGAATGCATTTGCTAGATTGTGGATTGTTATCACCCCTTCTAGTATGTATTTTACTTCTATTTTTCACACACTGGAAAACTATCCTCATTCCCCCCTTTTCTGGTGTATCACCACTTTAGTGTAGGCTTTATTTTCACACAATCTCCCTCCCTAGTCCCTTGGAAAGTTAGATTAGGATTAGATAGTTTTTCCTGCATTAGAGTAGATTGTGGCAGGTAGTTTAGGAGCAAGAACCAACTTTCTCTGGAGGTCTATCTCAAGAAGTAAGTCCCACAACTTGGAGATAGTACCCATTTTATCCAATCACACTGTGAGTTCAAGAAAATGCACTTTTGCAAACCATAGGGTGCTATGATTTGGAGATAACATGAATGAATTTAAATTTATAGAATTAGAGATGACTCATCATATAACCCCAATGCCTTTTCATATGTCCTCACACAACTTAAAAATTTTCAACTTCCTAGGAAAATTTTAAGTCCCTTTTTATAACATAAAGGTGACTTATTACATTAGGAACATTAAGACATGAAAAAGTGCAACCCCAACGCAAAATTAGAACATTGAGAAGAGAGAGAAATTTGGGGGTATGAAGAGAAGAGAGAGAGAGAGAGAGAGAGAGAGAGAGAGAGAGAGAGAGAGAGAGAGAGAGAGAGAGAGAGAGAGAGAGAAGAAGAAGAAGAAGAAGAGAAGATGTTGCCCCTGATGAATTCCGATAATCCTTGTTGATGAAAAGCTCTAATGTGGTAAAAATTTGATTCTTCAAACTCATGGGAAACTCCTTCAAATTGGCTCACAGATGCTTTGGAATGAGTGTTTAAAAACACTGCTGAATGGTTCTACCAATGACAACAATTTCCACTCCGCACAAGATACTCCTGCAACTCGAGCCATGAAGTGAATGTTGGGAGACACTGTTGAATTCTCTAAGATGAATCTCAAATTTCCTATGAGCAATTCCCATGGATGATCTTTAATGTCATGGTGTGGAGCTCTGAATGCACTCATCTCACTCTATGCTCACACTTTTTCCAAAATCTCTCTCAACTTGAGTTCAAAAATGAACCAAAACATTGCCACTTTATAGTGAGTACCCACATGGGAGACTCAAAACTTATAGTAACTTAGGTCCATCCTAACTTCAATATCTCAACCATCTAAAACTGGTAAAATTCATAACATTCACACTCATAAAAATTCACTAAGCCTGGACCCATGTAGTCTAGCCATGCACCAAGACTATTTTTAGACAAGCACCAAAAAGGCTTAAAAACTTGCTATTTTTAGTCAAGTGGTCATTTTCAAAGTTTTCTACTCTAAACACATCATTCATGACTTATTAAAGCATAAAAATTCCTTAAACATGGTCAAAAACATGCATAAAAAAAATTACCACATACTCACACCATGATTTCCACCAATCATTTTCTTCATAACACTACCAAGTTTGTATAGGACCATTTCCTACTTTTAGAACAATGCACTTCCAAAACCCCGTGCTTCACCTATCAAGCTCAAGATCACCCAAGAACACCACAACTATTGGACTCATGTAGCCATTCATTATCCAATCCACTGACTTGTAGACACATACATTTGTATACCTCACTGAAACATGCCAACAAATCAAATTGCACACCTCTTTTCACTCTGGCAGTGGCAAATTGAACTACCTAGAAAGCCAGTTTTGGAAACTCAATTAGATTTCCCCCTTTCTGACCCATTAACAGGTCTAGTATTTTTCAATAATTCAGTGAAGAAAAAAAATCCATTGTGATAGGTTTTTCATTTGGACTTCGTGTGTAATTTTTAGCTTGTTTCCATTGCCAGATTGATGGGAAATCCAACAAATGTGAGCCGGTGCATGAAATGGGGATTTTTTTAGAACAAATGTCTCAGGGTATCATTTGACCTTCCGTTTGTTGCATATTTATTGTCTTTAAAAATGTGGAAGTCTAAAAAGATGGAACCTCAATCCAACTTGTATTTTTCAAGATATGAATATTTTTTGATTAGGTGACTTCGTGGTTATCTGGTGAAAAATATTTGTTTTTCCTCATTTCTCTACCGTTCTTCATTTTTTTACCCAATTTTCTCTGAAACCTATGATTTTTCATGGAGTAGAGGATTTTTTTTCCATGACAGAGATGGTTTGGAGAAAAAATGGTGGACCAGGTGTCTGGACAAACATGAACTGAGCCATGGTAAAGTATGAAGTTGTTAAGAAGAAATGGGGGGAAAAATGGCTAAGTGCTAGATTTAAGTTATTCAAAAAAAAATCACAGTAAGGGTGGGGTGAAATTTTTCATGTTTGATGTCTCTCACCTAAAATATATGTGAGGGACAACAAATTCCACAATGAGCAAGGTGATTATATGTGGCGGAGATTTGACGGTTGAGAATGAAGGCTTGACAAGCACCTGAAGGTGGAAATTTGCTCTTGAAGAGGTCACATGAGTGCATAGGAGTCTCCTTAGGGGATGGGCACATTTTTACATGTTTTATGTACCTCAACTCAAAGGGACATGAGGGACATCAAATTCCATGGTGCTCTAGGTGATGACACATGGCGTAGATCTGACGGTGAAGGTTTTAAGCTCCTGTAAGCACCCAGGGGCTGAACTGGAGATCCTAAAGGCCATATGTGGGTCCATAGGACTTTATGGGGGCTGGGAACATTTTACCAACCTTGAAATCCCTAACCTTGAGGGACGTGAGGGACAAAAAATCCCACCAGGTTCCTAGAGTTGACATGTGTCCTCATTAAAATTTGACTAATTCCCAAACCTCGAGGATAACTTGCGACGACAATATCTTGAGCTCCTAATGGAATTTTTGATGAAATTGTATATGATACTGACTAAAAATGGCCTTCTAAATCCAATGGCGTGGATGTTAGGTCTTGATTTATCCATTTGATCCCTGAAAAATTGGATTTTTTTATCTGGTACTCCACCTATACATGAGAAAAATCACTTGCAAAACCATTGCGCCAAAGTGTTGTGAAAAAAATAATTTCACCAAATTTTAAATCTTGGAATTAAATTTTCCAAGATGTTTTATTTTTCTCCTAACTCCATCTGGAGCTCCCAGAATCACCTTCAGAAGCTCAAAAACTATTTTGGCATGTGCATTGCCTAGGCCTGTGAACCCTGATTTTGATCAAACTACTCCAAACCCTCCAAATCTTCCCCAAATCTTCCAAAATCACTTCCATGATGTTTCTAGGCCTTCAATTCACCTCCATGTTAGATTTAGCTCATTCGTTCCTCTCCATGGGGTTTCTCAAGTCCTTGGAAGGTCAGTGATAGCCCTTCCCAACACTGCCCAGAGATAGTATTTTTCAAGAACTCCTAAAATCACCTAGGGGGTGAATTGACTTTCCTAAATCACCTAAGAGACAAATTTAACATCATATAGGAGGTCATTGGATTGACTGAGTAGACATGGGGTGCTTCAGAATGGTAAAACATGAAAAATTTGGCACAAGGGTATAATTGTCATGCCTGGAAATCGACAATTTCCTTGTTGCAGATTTGCATGACAACACTCATACTTACCTTCCATTATTGCTTGGATTTATGGTGAGCATAGTATATTTTTGGAACCTTGGATAAACAATAATGAAAAGAAAACTAGAAGATAGTTAGTAAAATAAGACATAAATAACCTAGCTAGGAGGTCATGGGAGGGGTAGCCGAGAGGTAGATATCAATGCCAAATAACGTAAAAAACCAATAGGTAGATTCTATAAGGATGATAAAGCATTATAAAAGGTGTTAACCAGGACATGATTCCATAGAGTTAGCACACTTGAAGAGATAGATAGATAAGTTACCAAATTATCCAAGGAAGGAAGCCATGACCATATAAACCCAAACATGAAGGTTAAACCCAAGTGGGATGGAACTAAAGAAAAATAGAGTAGGTTGATGAAGTAGTTAATTTTGAGAATGTTGTAAAAGAAAATGTTTTATTATTTGAATATTTAATGGAGTTTAATATCTGATTTATAGGAAGGATGGGCATTATGAGGTGCCACAAATGTGGGGTGGTGAGAGAAGTTACATTGTGAGATGCATCAAAGGAAGTTTCAATCATGTGGGTATTATGGTTAAAGGTATGTATTATTTCCAAGTTATGTTGGTAATGAAAAACATATAAATGGTGTGATTCAACATAAGATAATATGTAGTCTTAATTAATGATATGTGAAGTAGAATGAGTTATATGCCATCATAATCAGGCCTCTTAGAGTCAAATGTATCTTTGTGGGCCATGACACTCATTCTACTAAAAGAGTGTAGGAACAATGAGTTTGAGATGAGACATGTAATATCGAGCTCATCTTTTTCAAGTGGGTTATCATGATTACTACTAGAGGAGGTAACATTATAAGGAGGTTCCTCAGATTCTAAAATAGGAATAAATCAATCCCGAGATAATAGAACTAGAGGAATTCAAAGTGTCACTGCATTCAGTAAATAGTTTTTATTGACCATGTTTTATAATATATTAGGTTTATAATCATTTGAGTTAGCTAAAGTGAACTGAATACGAGGTCTATAGTCATAAAAATTAGGGTATGAGATGTTAGGCAATGTAGTAGTAATAGGAATGTGAAAGGGTTTGTCAGCAAAGGGGACAAGTATATTATAAGGATTTAGATCAATATTATTTATATACCATTGATTATTATGGATGATTTTGATGCATTAGGATCCCAATGATGTGACTGTGTGCATGTCGTGAATCCAAGGGCGAATAAGATAGATATTATAAGAAAAGAGGGTGATCAAGTACCATGAGATTGGTATGAATAAACTTGGGACATACTGTGATTTGAATCCAAATGCAATGAGTAGCTTTTGATGAGTTTTATCAAATCCATGATAAGTGAGTCCGGTCTGCTCAAGGCCAGTAATAGAAAAGTTGAGGTTTTTTATGAGAGAGGAGGTGATATTGATTATAGATCCTTCATCCACCAAGACTCATCTTACTTATGCATGATAGATGGTGACACATGATAAGGAGTGGAGGATCATTGACATGGAATAATACTTCATTGTTGATCATGTCATCTTTTAGAAATTCTGTGGCTATGGATTTAGAATTTTTAGAGATAATGGTAGCTTTGATATTATGGATTTTGGGGATAGGGAAAGGTAGGGTAGAGGGAGGTTCTTCCACCTCATTGAAGGCATCATCTAAAAAATATAGTTTTTGCAAGAGGAATATTCGTTGTTGTGGAGAAGTGCACATAGGTTACATTAAGGGGATTTTGTGAGTTATGAAATTAAGCTCTTCTAAGAAATTTGATTATGACCCAGGCCAGGTACCATAACAATAATTGGGGGGTGTTAGTGCAAATTCACAGCACCACCAAATCAACCCTCAGATCTACTGTAGACAAATGGCCAATTCAGTGTGAATGCACAACATGGAGTTTTCCCAAAGTGTGGAACCTTTGCAATTGAGGAAAATTCTCCAGAGAAGGTTGATTCCTCTTCCTAAACTATCTGCCACAAGCTATTCCAGTGCAAGTAAGCTAATCTAATCCTAATCTAACTTCCAGGGACATAAGGAGAGAAAGAAAACTTGAAAAAACAAAGCCTACACTAAAACGGTGATACACCAGAGAAGGAAAATGTTGATTATCTATCAAAACTACCTTGAAACAAGAAGAGGAGAGCAATGGAAAGGATGGACAAGTGCATCATAGAGAAAAGATGGATTTCACACAGAAAATGTTCCAAAAATCCATGAACATAGCTCCAAAACCTGTAATGAACATCCAAACATGCACAGATACCTTGTAATGAAGAGAGGTAAGGAAAAAAACAAAGAAAATGAGCCAAGGATGGACAAATGCATCACAAAAACACGTTTTTTTATTGCTCAGAATTTACACAGTGCATAATTTCATGGGTAAGAGGAAAAATTGCCATTACAGAGCAGGGGAGGAGGTTCAAACTCCATTTTCAACCCTGGGGAAGAAAAGAAGGGAGAGGCACAGAATAAGGATGAATAACTTTTTTCAAAATGAGCCAAAACTGGCTTTTATCACTCGAACAGAATGAAGGAAATGATAAAACACAGGTAAATCAATTTTAAAACTCCAACTACCAATAAGATCCATTTAATTAGCCTAAAAAATGATGGGTTTCCATGAAAAATCCCATACTTCATCGTACATTGCTTCGCAGAGCAAGAAAGAGGCCCATACTTCATTAATTTTGGTGGTTGGGGTCGTTTTCTGTAATTTTTCCATGCCAAAGACGTTTTCCCATTTTTCTCCCACAAAAATCCATCAAAATTTAAAATTTAAGTGTCCATCGTGTAGAAGATTTCAACATATTTCCATTGATACCAAAATCATGAAAATTTGAGCTCTAGATCGAAAGATATGGCCTTCTGAAGATTTAGGGCAAACATGGCAAAACTAGGGCAAAAATCGGGTTGGCGGGCCAAAACTTGACCTTTTTCCCTTTTCACAAAATTGGGAAAATTTCCCAAAATTCTTCATGGCCCCACTGCTCTAAAACATGTGGCATCACCTGATTGGCTACAAGTCTCAAAATCACATTCTGCCCATTTTGCCCACAAGGGCAAATTTTTCCAAGGTCTTTCGCTAGTGAATTCCCCACCGTTGATGTGGACACGTGACACCTTCTGATTAGCTGTGGAGATGTGACCCATTCTTGCCTTTTGTGTTTTCACAACTTTGGAAAAATGTCCTAAATCCTCCTGACTCCCGCTGATGAATGGAAACGTTGCATCTTTTGATTGCTCGACGGGGATGTGCTTCTATTTTTTCCTTTGAGAAATTTTGACAAAAAAGCCAAAAACTTTAAATTCCTTCCTCCCCTGCCGCTCCTCCTTGACACGTGGTGCATCTTGATTAGTTGTGGGCCTCAAACAATTTATTTTACTCTATAGGCTTTCAGGCCAAAATTTTCCTTTGAGT
Source organism: Taxus chinensis (assembly GCA_019776745.2). NCBI lineage: Eukaryota > Viridiplantae > Streptophyta > Pinopsida > Cupressales > Taxaceae > Taxus > Taxus chinensis. Next base: position 87,169,017 of record CM034148.1, on the reverse strand, counting down.
TTTTTGCCCAAAAGGGCTAAGTGCCAAAATTTTTCCTGCGCGTCCGCCTTGGCAAATTTTCCCTCCAAACTCCGCCAAGGCATAACTCAAAAAATACCAGGAGTTAGGAGGACTTATTTACCTTTTTGGAAAGGGGAAGAAATTATCTATCTATTAAAGCCATTTCCAAAATATTTTGAGTGCTTGAAATGTGTGAAAAATGAAGTTGAAGCACAAGGAAGGGAAGGATGAAGGCAAATTAGCCAAAATAAGCAGGGGCTCATTTTGGATAACAATTTTGGTGACTTAGAGGGGTCATCTACCTACTAGATGAATGATCAGTGGCATTTGTTGCATCCATTGGGCATGGAGTCAAGCTTGATAAACTGATTCTGATATGAACTTTGAAATTCTGACCTCTGAGTCACTTGGAAACCCAGTGAAACTTGAAATTGATCTTCATCAAAATGCCATTGAAATGGATTGTGCAAGAGCAATACAACATCACCAAAAACTATGTACAAACTGAAAATCATACATGCTCCAAATGGAACATGTAGAGTGTGCAAAATCACTTCTTCTACCAAAAACAAACCTACCTACACTACTCTAACCAAGAGCAAAGGGAGCTCAAACAAGTCCTGCAACTGACAGGGAGAAACAACTTCCCTACCTCAAAAATGGCAGCCATGCAACTAATTTGGCACTGAACATGGCTAGTTGGATGAGTGAAAAACTAACTACAAGCTGATCTTCCACCCAAATCACCAAAGTATCAACTGAAGACAAAAAAAAAACCTATTTTAGTTGCCTTGCATTTGGATTGAAAAGGTATGGCAACTGATCCTTAGCACTTTGCATATCATCTTCATGCTTAGAGGTAAACATGACTGGTTGTGGCTTCTCCTTTGACTCGAATGAAGCCAAATACTTGATTGGACAAGGTATGATCCATTTGATATGCCCATAGCTCTAATTTTCCACTCCAAAAATGGAATCATCTTGTAGACCTCTTCGGGTGAATGGCGAGGAAGGAATGGTGTAACTCTTTTGCTATTTCTCTTCTTCCTCCTGTGAAGAGCATGGAAGGTTTGAGTCTCCCAAACTAGAATCCAAAAGGCTGCTATAAAGTGTAGACTACTGAAAATGAATGCTATCCTCCATGACAACAGACTCAAGTGTTTGGAATGTGGATGATGAAGGAGAAAATGGTGTGATTTCAACCGGTTCCTCTCCATCAAAACAATCCTCCAAATTAGACAAGTACTCTACTTCATTGTTATCCTGATACAAATGTTCAACCTCTTCCATGGTGTCTTTTTGACGAAAAACTTGTTCACCATGTTTTCTCTCATCTTCAATCATTGAGTTTGAAATAACAAACTCTTCTTCAGCACTAGAACTCGAGGAAGATGAAGTAGAAGGAAGAATTGAAGGTTCTTTTATAGCTTGTTTCATGCTTGAAGCTTTTGGATCTGCATTTCTCTCCTCCACAACTGGAAAGCACTCCTCTTGTTTTTGCAGCTCTTCATCCCCGATTGCAACATCTACTTGCTCCTTTCGAATGGGACTTTGAGCTGATTTGCTTTCCTCTTCCATGGCTGATTGTGCAACTTTAATTGGACCAACATTTTCTTCAAGTAGAGTGCCAACATGGACACTACATTCTGAGTAAACAGGCTGATCTTCTTGCTCCACTGCTGCTACTACAAACTCATCCTTGGCCACCTCTTGTTCTTCAACATTTACCTCCTCTATAGGCTTAACCAACAAAGGAAATTTTGTAATCCTGAATCTGAGAGCCAAGTTCACTAAACTCTTAATCATTTCTTCTTCTTTCACTTCTTCTTCTGTTGTAAACTCAACCTCAACCACCATTGTTTCTTCAACTCTAACCTCCTCCATTGGTTTGACCATTCAGGGGATCTTTGTAAACCCAAATTTGGCAGCCCAACTCTTCAGATTATTTGTCATTTCTTTTCCGTTGGGCTCCTCTTCTTGCTGTTCTCCTTGACTGGTTTCTTGGGTCTCTTCCCAACATGGACTTGGGAGAGAAAGAGGAGTGGCAGGTTGGGGTTCAATTAGCTTTGTGATTATTTGTGGTGGGGAGGGAGGTGGAACTTCTAGTTTGTTTGGAGGGGATGATTGTTTGGAAGGAAAAGGGGAAGAGGAACTGAATTGGGGTGGAAGACTAGGGAATGGAGAAATGGAATCAACACTTGGGGCAGTAATTTGGAAGCTTGGAAAGTGGAGCTTGGGTTGAGATGGTGCTGCTTGAGAAAGAGAAAAAGAAAAGCTATGAGATGGTGGACTTACCCATTGACAAGGTCGTCTTGACTCCAACTCATAAGCCTCGATCTCCTCAGTCTATTGTGCAAGTTGGGGCAGAATTTCAACCATGAAGTCTAGCTTCTCCTGAGGGTTGTAATGTATTGGAAAATGGCCTTCCCATGGATAGGGTGCCCTGAAACCAATCTGAAATTCCTTCATTTGTGCTATGCCCCTTGACTGAACCATGCCTAACTCCATTTTTTGGATCTTCTCCAACAGACCAACATCTTGTATTTGAATGTCTTCATTATTTGCATACCCCTGATCTTGGAAAGCTCCATAGCCAAACTGATTTTGGCATTTCTGCTCATAGGGGTAGACATCTTGATTTTTCCTTTGCTCAAAATATTGATTTGAAGGAGTTGTAAAACATATTGTAGGTGGATCACTTTGATGTTGTAAGCGTGAGTCCCAAGAAGGAAATGAAGTCATGATTGCACAACCTCATGGAATGGGAGAAAATGAAAGAGATGGAAGAAAAATGGATGAAAATGAGTGGAAATGGATGGAAAAGGTTTGAAACTCAGAGAATGGGTTTTTGACTAGATGGAGTCGTCAGATGTGTTTGCATGTGCCTCAAAAGGCTGAATCCCACCAAGAACACATCAACTTGATGAAATAAAGTGAAGACCTTTGGTCCCACTGGGCATGCCAAAACTGTTAGTGCAAATTCACAGCACCCCCATATTGACCCTCAGATATACTATAGACAAATGGCCAATTCAGTGTGAATGCACAACATGGAGTTTTCCCAAAGTGTGGAACCTTTGCAATTGGGAAAACTCTCCAGAGAAGGTTGATTCCTCTTCCTAAACTACCTGCCACAAGCTATTCCAGTGCAAGCAAGCTAATCTAATCCTAATCTAACTTCCAGGGAGATAAGGAGAGAAAGAAAATTGGAAAAAACAAAGCCTACACTAAAACGGTGATACACCAGAGAAGAAAAATGTTGATTATCTATCAAAACTACCATGAAACAAGAAGAGGTGAGCAATGGAAAGGATGGACAAGTGCATCACAGACCAAAGATGGATTTCACATAGAAAATATTCCAAAACTCCATGAACACAACTCCAAAACCTACAATGAACATCCAAACATGCACAAATACAATGTAATGAAGAGAGGTAAGTAAAACAACAAAGATAACGAGCCAAGGATGGACAAATGCATCACAAAACACATGTTTTTTTATTGCTCAGAATTTACACAATGCATCATTTCACGAGTAAGAGGAAAAAATACCATTACAGAGTAGGGGAGGAGATTCAAACTCCATTTTCAACCCTAAGGAATAAAAGAAGGGAGAGGCAGAGAAAAAGGATGAATAACCTTTTTCAAAATGAGCCAAAACTAGCTTTTATCGCTCGAATAGAATGAAGGAAATGAGAAAATGTGGGAAAATAAATTTTAAAACTCTAACCATTGACAAGATTCATTAAATTATCCTAGCAAATGATGGGTTTCCATCAAAAATCCCATTTTTCATCGTGCATTCAGCCATCGTCTAATAGAAGAAACCGATGCCCATACTTCATCAATTTTTGTGGTTGGGGTCGGTTTCTGTACATTTTTTTCCCGTGCTAGGGACATTTTCTTCAATTTTCTCCCACAAATCTCCATAAAAATTTAAAATTGAAGGGTACATCGTATAGATGAATTTAAAAATAGCTTTCTAATGATACCAAAGTTCGCGGAAATCTGAGCTCTGGATCGAAAAATATGGCCATTATGAAGATTTAGGGCAAGACAAGGCAAAAATTGAGTCGGCGGGCCAAAACTTGACCTTTTTCGGGTTGGCAAAAAATTGGGCAAATTTCCCAAAATTCTCCGTGGCCCCACAAATCTAAGACACGTGGAATCATTTGATTGGCTACGGGTCTCAAAATCACATTCTGCCCATTTTGCCCACAAGGGCAAATTTTTCCAAGGTCTTCCACCGATGAATTCCCCGCCGTTGATGTGGACATGTGGCACCTTCTGATTAGCTATGGAGATGCAGCCCATTCTTACCTTTTTTGTTTTCACAACTTTGGAAAAATGTCCTAAATCCTCCCAATTCCCACCGATGAATGAACACGTGGCATATTTTGATTGCTCGGCGGGGATGCGCTTCTATTTTTTCCTTTGAGTTTTTTTGAGCCAAAAGGCTAAAAACATGTCAAATTTCTCTCCACCCCCACCACTCCACCTTGACATGTGGTGCAACCTGATTAGTTGTGGGCCTCAGAAAATTTATTTTACTCCACGGGCTTTTTGGCCAAAATTTTCGCTTGAGTTTTTTGCCCAAAAGGGCTAAGTGCCAAAATCCTTACCTCTGCGGGCCCGCCCAAGGAAAATTTCCCCTCCAAACTCTACCGAGCCATAACTCAAAAAATACAAGGAGTTAGGAGGACTTCTTTACCTTTCTAGAAAGGGGAACGAAATTATCCTATATGATTGAAGCCATTTCTAGAATCTTTTGAGTGCTTGCAATGTGTAAAAATTGAAGTTGAAGCACAAGGAAGGAAAGAATGAAGGAAAGTTAGCCAAATTAAGCAGGGGCTCATTTTGGATAATAAGAAACACATCATAAATGAAAGAGGATGGAGTGTTCCATGAAGTTTGATGAATGCTGATATGATTGGAGTAACCTTATCCAATGATGGTGATATAGATTCCATGTATAGTAGGATTTCTAGTGGGGTCCTACCTACTAAAAATAGAAAGTCTTCGTTTTAGGAGTAGAAAGTTACAAATGAATCTATTTTCACTCATCTTTATGAATTTTCAATGAGATCTCCACAGTTTGTAGATGGGATGATATCATATCTCGAAGAGCTTAGGGATCGAAACTTTCACTATAGCCATCATTGAAAACAACATCTGTGAATCTAAGGTAGTGTCTAGAAGCAAGGCTAAGCATCGCCTTAATAATACATACGAAGGTGGATCCATCATCATCTCTCGGTGATGGTTGGTCTAGATTTGAAATAAGTTGGTTGGGGTAAGCTCAGTGAAGCTAGAGTGATAGTTCATAAATCAATGTATCTTTGGTAGTATCATCGGTATAAGCATTAGTATCTTGTTCATCCCCGATCTCGCATTGGGAGGTCTTGATTTTTTTTCCTACAACACTCATTTCGAATGGTCCAGTGTATTGACGTACCACTCATGCAGAGGCTGTGATCATCATTGAAGGAAGTTGATTTCATAAAAAGTGGAGATATCCTCATCAATGATATGGATGATTCTTCTCCTATCTCTTCATTCTTTCTCCTCTTCTCTACCCCCTTTTCTAATTCTTCATTGTGGGAAATCATGGCATTCGTCCTATTCATTAATGTGACTATAGGCTACAATGTAATAAGTTACCCTATTCATTATGTTTCTTTCTAGCTCGTTGGTTATGTTTCCTTCTTTTTTAAGGCCCCTAGGATCCGATCCCTATTTTTACCTTATCTAATTAAAAAACAGAACTTAATGTTATTTTCTCGAAATGTCATGAGTCACATGTTGTGAAGATAAATGAAAGGTCATATGGGGGGTAGGCGAAGAGTCTCCTCAAGTTCTATATGATGTAAAGGCACCCTCATTCTTAAGGGTGGTTAATTTTGTATGCTCATGAGATTGAAGAAGAAAAAGAGATAGAATTTCTTCTAATTTCCTCCTATGTTCTTCCATTTCCTACTATGTACAAATTTTTGAAAAAATAAATGAAAGAGAAAGGAGTTTCTTTCCTTTTTGATGAGGAGATGACTAAAACTTTGTGTTTATAATTTTATCTTGTCTTGTTGCTAGCAACATAGTTGTTTTCTTTCTATCTATGTGTGTTGAAGTATTTTGGTTAATGGTTGTAGGAATATGATTTTCTAACTAAAATATTTATCCCCCTCTCCTTTTTCCCACTCCCTTTCCTACTCTCTTAGAAAATTCCTCCCTTGCAAGTAATTGCAAGATTTTACCGCAGGTTCAATGGAGTGTTCCTTTTGAAATCTTGATCTCTAAGGCCACCACAGATTTAGCTTTCATTCATATATAATAAATGGATCTAAAACATTCAAGAAGAGGGACCTAGAGTCTAAGAGCATTTGCGGATACTCACCAATTTGTCCACCTGACAAATTTTCTCACCAACAACAGGTTACATGTATAATTGGTGGCATTGAAGTGAGTCCAGATCGACAAAACAAGGATCAACATTGAACATCCTCTTGCATAGAAAAGATCAAAACTTGAGCATCTGGGTAGACACTAACGCCCATATCTAGTCATTGGTGCTCGGAGCGCTACTGTTCTATTATAGGCACTCTTGTCACGTACATTTCCTAGTTACAGAACCTCTAGTGAGACCTAATGAAACTCTTCTCATTCTGTTTCAGTAGTTCCTCAATCTAAAACACTTCCTGATCACTCTAGAAACCAACTAAGTCATCTATCTCTCTCATTTGATTAGGGTTTCATATTATTGCTTCTTTGTTGCTTGTCCAATTATTGTAGTTTATTACTTGTATATCATGCACTACAATAGTTACTTTGAAATTATATTTAATTCAATTTATATTAAATCATTTGGTCAATAGATGACTAACATTGTAGAGTGTGTAAGGTCAATAAAAGTATAAGAAACAAATCAAAAGACCCAAAAGATGTTGTCAATCACTAGTTTTATTTCGTAGGAATCATGTATATATTAGTATGCTCTAGGACCTAGAAATGTACCCAAGTGCATAAATTTGTGTCGACACTTCTAGATCCATTTTTAAATCAATAATTATTAATGCTTCTATATGTATCCATGATAAAAGAGAAAGAAAAATGTGGCGTGTGACTTGGGAGAGTATTATTTGGTAGTAAGCTTCATATAAAATGTCCTTGTATACAATTGAAATATTTAATTAATTTAGAATAAAATCTTAGTATGGAGTTGCTTAAGTGCCCCAATATATCATATCCTCTTGATTGAGCATTTTGTTGAGAGATATAAGTGGGAGGAGGTTGAGGAATGGGTTGGTCTCCCACAATTGATTGCCTTCCTCATATTTTAATGACAAAGTCCCTCCTTGAATAAGGGGAGGTGCCCTGTTTATTACTAAACTAAGAAAAATAAAAGGAATATTTACAATATTCACACTAATCTAACTTTGGGGGGGGGCGGGTGGGATCTCATCCTGGTAGATTTATACAAGCTTTCAGTTCCGATTGGAATGGGATTTAATGAGGAAATTGTTTGAGAGGAATTGACTAGAGAGGAGAAGCTTAGAAATGAGGGGGAATACTCATGCTTTCTTCTTGGCAAATGATAGATCCAATTTTACTGATACACAAGCTAGAAACAGGATAACAATAAGCAAGGAATTTGTATAAATGGATAGTAAACTAGAATCAAATGAAAATGCAATAATGACATATGAACTTAAGAACAATAACATTAACATCAAGAAAACATTCAACACAAATTCTGAAACTGTGTCTCTTTATTCCTTTGTTGAAAGAAAAGTAGAAAAACGATAAAGCTTTTCTTTTTTCCACAAGTTCAATTACTTCCATAAATTAAAACTCTTACTATTCAAATATAAAAATGCATCCCTTTAATAAATTTAGCATTTTACATTTAGAGAGAAAAGAAGGGAAAGAAGGGAAGCGGTTACACCACAGATCTATTAATAGTAAATACATATAAATTATTGAATGGTTCTTGTGCAAATGACCAAGTCAACATTATAATCCAAATGATGTCAAAACATCCAAAAAAGATTACATGTTCGATGTAAAAATTAAAAAAAACATGACTAATAATCAACTAGACTTCTCTTTATCTACTTCTTGATCAACTTCTTTATCATGATATGTGTGGACCTTCTTAATCATCTCTTGTACTTATTTTTCATCTGGTCCACATGAATATCAGTTCAATACATCACATGTGTCAAGTACGTTGATCAATTTTCTCAGGAGATTTTGAATTTGCTTGAGGACTTTTTTGCCAAATTATCAAAACATTTTGATATACAATCAGTTTATCAATTGATTGTAAATCAAAATCTTGTTCCACTTTGGAATTTTCTCTACCAAGTCCTTGAACTCAGTAAATATGTCACTTATAGGTAACATGTTCAGATCCTCATCTAGGACTTGGCAAGGTATCTTGGAAAATTCATCACCAATGCCATTGGTGGAATCAATTCCTTCTTCTCTATCCTTTTGTAGCTTCAATATGGACTCTTGTAAAAGTATAACTTAGAATTCTATGGCCTTGTAAAACTCAAAATGCTTTCCCCTCTCTCCAATTATCCCTCTTGCACCAGGGTATCAATATCCACCTTTTTCAAGCTCATTCAATGCCTCCAAAGTGAGTTCCCAATTATTGTATTCTTCATCAAGTTCCTCATTCATTTTCTCAATTGATAGAATTTTCTCTTTCAATTTCATTGTGGACCTCAATAACATCCTCAATGATTTTCTTGCCCATGATCAAGGAGCCTATCAATCTATGTAAAATTAATGGCTCATTAACCTTGTTTCCCAATTTTCTCAGACCACTTGATACAGATGATGCATCAAAATTGGTCAAGCGAAGAGAAGAGACTGGAGTTGGTTGAGTAATCTTAAGAAGTAAGGTTGTCAACTACTCAACCTTTTCCTTGAGTTCATCTTTGGTAGCCTTGGTCTTCGTTTGAGTTTTCTCCGAATAATTATCCAAGGCTACCTAAAGATCTTATTACACCCCCTCCGTAATAGCTTTCCCTAGTGCCACATTAGTTATATGATAGTCAAAATATGTAATATATTCCTTTCTCTTATTTGTAGCAATTTGAAAACAAATAAGCTCAACAAACCTTTCTCTTGATTGATCAATGATGATGTGAGAAAGAGTTTTAGGATTCTTTTCTATGTGGGAGGGAGTCAGATGATTCAACAATTATGGGTGAAATCAAAATCCTCAAGGATCACTATTACTCTTCCTCTTTTTTTGGGGTTTGGATCAAAGCCAAGATGGAACTGAGGAGGGAACCAACTATTGTTGTGGGACATTCTCATAGAGTTGGTACTAGAAGTGGTGGAAAATGCATGAAACCAAGGGAGGAAAGGGAGGATAAAATAACCATGGTAAGAACAGGAAAGAGTAGGAATGGAGGGAAGGATCACAAAAATGAAGATGATGAGATGGGAAGGAAGAGTGGAGGGAGAGTTGTGATTTAGGGGAACCCAGGGACATACTAACCCCTGAAAGAAAGTTTTTGAAAATCAGGGAGGAGAATACCTTGTGCAAAAGGAGAAAACTAGATGTATGGAGGAAATAGAAGAAGAGGAGATGGGAAAAGATGATGTAGGAATAGGAATTGAGGGGATAGCTGAAATTTACACCACAGTGGCTGATGTGGGAGGTGAAGAAGGAGGAGGAAAAGAAATAAGAGTAAGAGAGGTGGGAGGAGGTGACACATGTAAAGTTAGGGTCACAAGAAGAACTACGTGGGTGATGAGAAGGGAGGAAACATGAAGAGACTATGCAACCATGGTGCTGGTTAGAGATCCTTTAACCTATCGGGGAGAAGGAGAATCCACGTTCACAATGGTGGTGGAAGGAATGGAAGGAGGATATTTCCCTTTGCTGCTGAACAAATTTTATTTTAACTAGATTGGAAGGCACCTTGCCTTTATCCTGAGGTTCCTGGGAGGGACCCACTTCTGACAAAGTAGTTGTCTTTATCTTTGGAAAGTCTCCACTTTTAGGTTGGATGTTTAATGAGTAAAGCCAATGGTTGGTTTGAATTAGAATCTAAGCAGCTCACTCATTGATAGATGTTACTTCTTTGATTGACCAATTTATTGGGGGAAAACCCAAATTTCCTACTTTCATTTTCTCATTGATAGGGTCTAAGACTTCCCCATCATCCACCATGCCTTCCGAAATATCTACAATATTGTACTTGGTTGTTTCCTCCAGAGTCATCTAGTTGTAATCTTTCCTTCTTATTGTTACTTCATCTCTGTAATCAATCCATAAATCCTTCAAGTTTTGGGCACATGAAAATGTAGAGTCCCAAGGCTTTTCAACACTCCTCTATTATCAAAGATAAGCCTTGAATTACAATATTTGAGAGTTACTCCTTGGATCTCAGTGGTGAATATTCTTCGCCTTGATTACTGATGTGCAAGTGTATCAGCCAATCGAGATTGGGAAATGAATTCCCACCTTATGTTTTCTTTGTTGGAACTTATGGAAGATCCAACAACTACCTTACCAATTCCATCAAAACCCATTTTTTGTTGGTGTACCTTGACAATAAGTATGGAGAACCCTGGAATCCTCCCACTCGAATGTAGGTGAAAGTTGGAAATCAAAGGAAAATACATCCCCAAAGAGATACAACATTTGAGGCTGCATCGATGCACTGATATCTTGGAAAGGTCCCTATCCAATTTGCATATGATGTTGTAGAAGAAAACATCATTCACCCTTATAAAATGTTTGAGACTTGTTGTAGAGACAACTGAGGATAGAAACTCATAGAAATAGTTTGAACTCCTCATCCCCTGTGTGTTTAATCTGGGGTATATTCTCATTCCAACTACTACATATGTGGCATATGCCATCATATAAATTTCCTGGTTATGTGTACTTACCTCAACTTGCTTATGTAGTGTATCACTGATGAACTCCCCCATCTGAATAATTATTATTCTTTCTCATAATAGTGAGAAGTTGGTACGTCTATTCTTGAAATTCCTTTGCCTCAGGAAGACCAAATACTCTACTTAGTAGTGTTATGATGTCATTAATTTATGGGATGAAATCACTCCTAGGTATGGTCTTAGGGAATCTACTTATTGCAAGCTTTGGTTTCTTAAGGTAACTCTTATTTAAATGCTTAATGCAAGTTATTGCATTATCATTCCAAGCATGCTGAGATTTCATCGAGGTCGGTATCCACATACTCATTGAGGTACAGAATCTTAAGTAATTCCTTAAAGTATTCAGTAACAAGGTGGATCACTATTTCTCCATCTCAATTTCTTACTGTCATGGAGTCACCATGATAGTGACTAGCTACCATGCGAGTACGAATTATGGACACTGTGCGGAGATAGGGAAAGGATGCAGTAAGAGGCAATCCAGTATCATAGATGCATTGAATCCATGGTGTCTTAGAAGGCATCTTGACTCTTTTCCAAAATTCATCCATATCAATGTGACCCAATTTTGTATCTCTGATGTCAATATTTGAATCAATATTCGAAACGGGAACCACCCCTTGATACTTATATTTCATCTCTTTTTCTTCTTTTAATGCTTTTCCCTAGCTTTCCCTTTCACTGATTCAAGCTTTAAAGGATGAACTGAAAACCTTGTTTGATAATTCCTTTGGATGATTTGAAACAACAATTAGAACTTTTACCTTGATTTACACACTAGAAATCCCAAAAATCCTTTGTTGGGTTTTCCTCATTGCTTATAACCTTGAGAAACCCAACACACTAAGTGGAATTTGTATGATGTTTTACACCATTAGAGTTTCAACACACTGTCAGAGAATTGCACTTGTTTAGCATCCTGAAAATTCTAACACAAACAATTCAAAATTTAAGACTTATCAAACATTCTAAGAGTTTTGAAATACTGAGTTGGGTTTTTCATCATGATGCACAAGTCCAAAATCTTAAAAAGTTCATGTCAGGGTTTTGGACATTTCTATCATGATGAGCATCAAAACCTGATTCAGTTAGAAAATGAGTTATATGGGTAAAAATAAATCTCATAATGGTGGTAAATAATTGAGGAAAAACCCTTAATTAAACAAGAACAAGGAGAAGAGAGTAAGAAAACCCAAAATTTTTAGGAAAAAACATGAGGAGGGAAAATTAGGCAAAAACCATCTCAAAAGTTGGTAAAAACCTATGAGAAAGATTTAAATCACCAAAAAACAAAATGGGTATGAAGAAAAATTGAGAAAGGGCATCCAAATCACCAAGAAAATCATCGTTGAGAGTTGGAAGGTCATAAATAGGTCCATATAGTAAAAAATCAAATTCATACTGAGGTGAAAATGACATGAAAAATCATGATTATTTATAACCAACTTGCATTAATTACACATTGCAGTTGACATGTGTGGGGCCAAATCTGACTTGGTAATTAATGTGTTGACTTGGGGTCAGGAAGTTGACCGCACACGACATGATTTGTTTACATGTTATCAAGTTCTAAAAAACCGACACAAAGGGTTACAATGCTTTTTGGGGATTGGGACACCATCAACATGAAGCATGTTTTAGCATGTGACATGTTTTGATGTCTCCTACCCCCGAAAACCTGAAACACTAAGGGTGTCTGGTTTTGGGTTCGGAAAACATCCAACATGTCACATGTTGAAACCTTCACATGCTCTAATGTAAAGAAATCAAAAAACCCTAAAACATTATAGTGTTTCGAGGTTCAGGGTTCAAATGACATTTAACACTTAGCATGTATTTCCACTTCTTGTTCTGATGTCTTCAAATTCTGAAACCTGAAATACTATAGTGTGTCGAGTTTTGGGGTTAAGGGAACACTTAACATATGACATGCAATTGTGCATGGTGGACCTGAAAACCTAAAAAACTAAAACACATTAAAATGACTTTTAAGGCCAGAAATTTTAGATTTTTGAAAAGATGAGAAAATTTCTAAGGCTCTAAAGGATAAAAAATTTGATGGGTTATCCAACTTTATCGTAATACTCAAATTTTAGGATAACAAGGCCAAAAGGTGATGTTTTAATACAAGACAACCATTGTTAAATTACAAAAACAACTATTTATGGAAATTTAAAGCGATTTTAACCAAACAAAAAGAAGTATTTTATCACATTCATATGTGGAATAAAAATCTCTAAGGGATTTTCCAAAAAGTGAATATATTTATAATGATGCCCTTATTACTAAAAATGATAAATTCGAATATCTAGAAATTTTGCTAGTAGATATGCCAAAAAAAGAGAGGTTTTAATTAAATTTATAAACATAAAGAAAAAACTCTAAGATATTTTAAAATAGATTTGTTAATGTCAAGATATAATCAAAAGATGATTTGGCCAAAAAAGAAGCCTTAGAAAGAGACCCAAAGAGGAAGATTGACCTTTAGACCCTAAAGGAAATTTTAGGAAACCATATTTCAGGATTGAAATAAATTAATATCAAATTACAAACCTAAAATTTTGGTAGACCTGAAACCCTAGGGAAGTTATGGGTAGAGAAAAGTGATAGATCTGATTCAAGAGTGCTTAATGTGAATATAAGCAATGAAATGTGAAGACGATTCAATCAGGAGCATAAGTAAGATTCATGTTGGGTTCACCAAAGTGTATGATGAGTTTAATGAGAGGTTCCTAGTTGGATTCTCAAATGTAGTGATCCAATCTAAGACTGTTCACACTTTATAGATACAATTGTGATCAAATAATGCTAAAGTTGTAAATATAGAAGATAGTAGCCCTATCCCTAAAATAGTTATAATTTTGCAAGGCCTACAACCAAGATAAAGATATATATCCTACGAGGATTATGAAATAGATGTGAGATAACATAGAGGTGGATAAAGCTAAGAGGCGTAATGACTTTTGTTGTATGAAGTTGTACCTTTTGTTGAGACCAAGCTTAGCACCTTAGTGAAACATGTAAAGACATCCAAAGTGTGGGACGATGACACCTTTAAGGTCAATCTCTGGAGAAGGACACCTTCTTTCTATCCTAGCTCACTATGACTAACTAACCAACACTACATTATATGTATCTAATCATACCCTAAGTAATCCAAGGGACCAGGGTTGAAAGAGGGAAATGCTGAAAATAAAGAAAGGTGATGTACCGAACTAGAATAGGGATCAATTTTGGCTCCATGGACACATATATAACCATACATATGAAGATCCAAGATAATTCACAAAAAAATTTATAAGAAATAAAAATAAATAAAAATGAAGGTGAACAAGAGGATTGAAATATTCACGTTAAACACTAATGTATTCAAAGGAAAGAAATAACACTTGCACATAATATAAAAAAATTATCCATTTATAAGTTAATAGAGTGGAGTTGTGTGAAACCTTCATAGGTGCGTTACAAAGGCCTTAAATAAAAATATTAGAGCTTAAAAGGGAAGAGCTCCTAGAATTAGCAGAAAAGAGAACCCTTTATATGTGTTTTTGCACTTACATTTATACAAATTGAGAGAGAGAAGAGGGAAATAATTACATCTAATGATCAATGAATTCAACCACCCTATAAATAATAAGGACAAAGCACCATTGATTTCATAGGCAAAGTATGGGAAACTAACATTGATCCAATTCACATGCCATCAAATTTCCAGTGTAGGATGACACCATTCAAAATTAAATTCCTGTTGTTGGAGTGGTTAAGCACCTAATTTGCATTAGATGCATATTTTTTGTGCTTCACAGAATTCTAATATTTTTCCATAGTGATATTGTCTTTAGTGTATTTATTTTTAGCTTGGCAAACCTTAGATGACCCATGGGTTTGTTACTAACTTCCACCTTGATCCGTGAATGACTTCTCTAACTTTGCAACTCTTTTCACCACCCACAGCCTGATGTTTCCTCATCCCGCATATTATGCTTCATTTCATGTAGTCTTTGGTGTTCCACAACATTTTTCCTTGTATCCTGGACTCTTTGTTCTCTAGATTTATATTTTCCTTATTCCATAGATGATTGTTCCTTCATTCTATGGGTATGTTTGTTGCTTGTACTTTATTTATTCTGTAACTTTTCCTTATGAGCTTGTTTCTCACGAACTCTTCCAACATTATGCACTTCACTTCTCTTCCCTCGCAACGCGGCATGTTTTTTTAAGGATAAATGATTTTGACCATAGCTTTGAACCGGTGGTTTTTTGGGTCCCCTCCCTTACAAAATATTGTATACATTATATTGAGAAGGCAGGGCAACCCACATACAAGAGAGTGAGGAAAGTCTATGATTGGTTGTCATGATACAACGATATACAAAAAACTATAATATATAGCTAATAATATTTGGAGCATGATTAATCTGGTAATTTAATTACTTCTTCTTTCACCTAGACTACCAGAGCATCCACTAGAGATGAAACCTTTTGACGGCCGCTAGAATGATGAACTTGACTACTAACATGCACTTCCCTTAACATGAAAATATAAGAAGCCTAAGCTTAGCACTGTAGTCTGGAATAGGGCCGACTAGAGCTGAGAACGCTTCCAGGCCAAGATGGGTAATGTAGGCTGGACCTTCATCTTTTAAACAATTTTTTTGGTGGATGGCAACAGAGAAATTCCAAAGAGTCTTATTCCTCCTTTCTAATTCTAAAACATGAGCCCGAGAAACCAAATCCCCATCCCTTGCAATGCATGCCTGCAAAAAAATTGAAGGCAAACAAAAATAGTGAACTGCTTCCACTAATCCTACCACATGTCTAGGAAGGATAATATGTTGGGAAATATTTTGGGTTTCATCCTTGTTACCACTAAGAAAAAATAGGTGGGTAACGAAAATAGAGGCAATATCTGCATTAACACGAGCTCGGCCACTACCTTGAACATAATCCTCTCCTAGAATGCACACTACAACATTATCCACTAAACCTAAGCCTATGCGGAATACTTTTCATTATGGAAGAGGTGATGGGGCCATAAAAGGCCATCTCTCTTGAATCCTCCATGAGGAATAGTGTTGAGTTGTGGAGCTTAATTACTTCAAATTAGCATGCAATATGAAACTTGTAGGAAAATACAGTAACCGACATCAGTTATGGAGGGACCATCATCGGTCACCTATGACCAACATCAGTCAGGCAAGGAGGAACCGACATCGATTAGGGATAACCAATGTTGGTTACCTGTGTGTGAGTGCTTTAATTAAATCATGGGAATTAGATCTAATTTTAGCATAAAAGTACATCTATTGATTGTAATAACATGGCTAAGTGCCCTAAGTTTTTATAAGCTTATATAACCATGAAAGCTAGGGTTAGAAGAAGAATTGAAGAAGTTGATGATTATTGTGAGAATAAGTGTGAGAGAGAGAATTCTTGGAGAAGAAGCAAAATATTGAGAGAAAGAAAATATTATACACCTAGGAGGTGTGGAAGATTGTAAATATTCAATTGTATATCTTGTGAAAGCTTTGGATAATATATTAGCTTATTTCTTGGTGGATGTAGCCCACACTGGGTGAACCATGTTAAATCTGGTGTTGATTTATATCTCTTATTTTGTATATTCCTTTTGGTAGAATATATGCTTTTATTTGCATGTATGCTTAGATATGATATATTATCTGTACAACCGGTGTGCTAACCCCAACAACTGGTATCAGAGCTTTGTTTGAGGGTTTTGTGTGTTGAAATATTTACTCATAGAGGGGTTTCTGATTGAGTGGGAGCTACAACAATGGTATAAGAAAACAAATACAAGGTAGAGAATTTTGACGACCGAAATTATCAATTATGGAAGATGCAGATTGTGGATTATTTGTATCAAAGATATTTATACTTACCGTTGGATGAAAAGTCTATACCTACGAAGATGACTGATGAAGAATGGTAAATTATTGACAAAAAGGATTTGGGATCTGTAAGATTGAGCCTGACAGTATCTGTGGCTTCCAATATTACAGAAGCGACATCTACGGTAGAGTTATTGAAATATCTTGCTAATTCATATGAAAAACCTAGTGCTTCAAATAAAGTTTATTTGATGAAGAAACTATTTAGCTCTAAGATGCATGCAGGTGGATCTACATCTAGTCATTTCTATTATAAATCAATTAAATTGGTTGATATTCCATTTGATGATGAAGTGAAAGTAATTTTAGTCTTATGTTCTTTTCCTGATAGTTAAGATAACTTGGTAATAACTGTCAGTAATACAAAATCTGCTAATACTATTTTGAAGTTTGATGATGTGGTTAGTATAATCTTGAATGAAGAAATTTGCAAGAAAAGTATAAAGGAATCATCATCTGGGAAGGCTTTGAATGTAGAAAGCAGGGGCAGGAAGAAGGAGAGATTTAAGAGTAAGAGAAATGGGAAATCAAAGTCAAGGTAATTCCAAAGGTAAGGGAATTACCAATTGGAAATGTGGAAAGAAAGGACATGCAAAGAAAGATTATTGGTCAAAGGATAAAGAGAACTAACACCCAGACAAAGGTAAAGAGAAAAATAAAGAAGAAAATTTTGCAACAAAGGTAATGCAAGATACTCTTATTCTTTATTTGGATAATATAATAGAATCATGGGTTTTAGATTCAAGAGATTTTTTTCATGCAACCCCTAATAAGGGTTATTTCAGAAATTATTTCTAGGGAAATTTTGGGCATGCTTATTTGGGTGATGATGAACCTTACAGTATTACTGGTAAAGGGGAAGTTCATCTAAAATTGCAGAATGGAAATACATGGGTATTGAAAGATGTGAGGCATGTGCTAAGCCTCAAGAGGAATCGTATTTCTGTAGGGCAACTAGGTGAAGTTGGTTGCATGGTTACATTCACAGCAGACTCTTGGAAAGTCACTATTGTACAGGAAAATTCTTTCTCGAGTGGGGTGAAGGCCAATACTAGGAGCCACCAGCAACTTTGAATGATGGAGGGCTTAGGACTTCAGATGTAGATGTGGATCTACGGGTGTAAAAAAGACAGATGCATGATGTAAAGAAGCTAGATCTGCAAGACTAAAATAGATAAGATTAAATCATAATATGTGGGGATTTCCTGGACAGTGTCGGTTCCAAGAGGATTTAAACTCCCTTGGAGGATGTCAACCCCTATGTCAGACAATATAATAATAGATCATGAACAATAGTTATCATGCTGAAATAATGGAATATAAGATGACAAGTAACTAAAATGATGAGAGAACTTAGCTTGTACTCTGCTATGGAGATGAACTGGGCATCGATATGGTAAGATAACGAACCATGGAAAAGATTTCTCCCTTAAACTTGTAGAACTTAATTAAGCTCTTTCTTCTCCTTTTTAGGCCTAGGTCTCTCCAGGTCTTCTTGAAAAATATCCAGTCAGTCTTTCAGGTCTTCTTGCAATATGGGATAAAACACATATTTATAGCTTATATGTGAGGTCAGATTGGGGTTAACAAGTAACCAGGGTTGGGTAGAGTAACTTGAGTTAAGAGATATGATGTGATCACGTGGGGACCACGGCTTGAATTATTAGATGGAGTGGGGAACATGATTGACATAGTAGGTGAGATGATAGATTTCATTTAGAAAGGCGTGTCAGATGGGTGTATTAATACCCATGGATTGAATAATTTGTGAGATATGGGGGATAATGCAAAAAGTCAATTATTAAATGGGTTTATATGGAGCCCATTTAATAATTAATTAAATTTGGTTGAATAGATGATTAGGTTTATTGAAATTTAGGAAAAATAAAGCTGAGATAGGAAATTGCTTGAACGCGAGATGACGGAGGGGCGCTATACAAAAATTTGGTGGCTACATTTTCCCCTTTTTGTTGAGTGGTTTGTGATATAAAGCCATGAAACAAAAACAAAAAGGGTTAGATGAGATATGTGTATTAAGATGGATGAAGACATGACCAAAGGAAAGATGCCCTAGGCAAAAAAGGATCATAATAACAATAAAAAAAAGTATGGAGGTGACTCTAATATCATATCGGTAGAGGATAATTACAGTCTCAATGGAGATAGATGACAACATTCTACAGACCAGTGAGTTGGTGAAGACCACTGTAGTATAGATGTAAACGAAGATGACCAATGGGTCATAGGGAAAACATCAAAATATGTGCAACTGAATGTGAAATCCTTTGTCTGTGAGGAATCATGCAAAAAATTCATGTGTCCGCAAAAGGGACGAGGATGTAGATAATTATGCCCCATCACAGGGCACGATAAGGACAAGAATTGAGTTATATGTGTTAACAAGTACAAGAATGAAAAGGTTCCCCAAAATAAGACATAGATGGATGTTGAAATAAGATATCCCAGGGGGAATAATCATAAATGTAGACATGATGATAAAATAGGATAGAAAGGTGAGATAAAATGCCTTAAAAGGGTGATAAATATGATGGTAATCATGTTTCATAGGAAATATGCATACGTGTTAGAAAATTAGAAGGTGAAGAAGACAAAGAAGTATTGTTTCTTTGATGAGTAGGATAAGAAGTCAATATAATTTTGCGACAAAACAAAAGTAGAGAAAATATTCATGGAAGAGAATAAGATCAGATAGGTTATGGCTGTTATGGTATCTTCTAAGACAAAAATGTCAAAGGAAGATGGGAAGAGATTTTTAGAAATGGATATGATGATGTCCCTGTAAGAGGACTGACGAAGATAAAAGATGTGATAGGGTTCTAAAAAAGAGAAGAGTTTAATGTTGTAGAGAGAAGAAAAAGAATGGTAATGAAATAGATTGGTGGTACATAAATGGAGAAACATTGGCATTGACTGTGAATGCTAGATGTGAGGGATGTTGAGAAAGAGAAAAGGGAATAGACAGGAGGATTGGTTGATTATGAGAAGAGCAAGAAAGATTGGATATGAAGGAGAGAAGGGTATGGAATAGAGGGATGGAGACGGAGGAGGAGAAATGAATGAATGAAAGGGGAGGAAGAAGATAACAAAGAAGGATTATAGAGAAAGGGGGAAATGAAGAAGGACAAACAAAGAGAAGACAAAAAAGAATAGAGCAGAGGATGAAATTATGAAAAAGAGAGAGAGAGTTATTCAAGACAAAATGTGTGAAGGAGGATGAAGCAGAGGAAAGGAGAGAGGTAATGGAAAATGAAAGATATGATAGAGAAAATAAAATTGAAGGAAATAGATCATAGTGAGGAAATCCCAGGCAAATAATATGGAACTGACCGCATGGAAATTCATGTGGATGGTGAGTGGGACAATGGTAAAGAGTTAGGTTATTTGTGGGGAATAAGGGAGGAAGTGCAAGGCAAAACAAGGAGGAGGATGATAAAGAGGAAGTGAAATAGAATGAGGATGAGAAAGGAGGAAAAGACAACGAAGAAAATTAGGTAGAAGGAAGGGAACCAAGAATGGAGATGTTCGATAAAGAGTGAGAAGCATAAGGAATGTAAAGAGAATCTTGAGGGGAGGAATGTCATCGATTGGAAAATATGTGGAGATGCATGAGATGAGGATAAGTTGATGAAGAGAAAATAGAGAGAGGGTGCATGATGAAGACAATGAAGAAATTGGAAAGGAATAATGGAAAATAGAGAGGTGGCAAGGAAAAATAAAGGGATAGGAGAGGATAGGAGAGGCAATGCCAGTGAATGGATGTTAGGATAAATCCACCGATAATTATTAGTAGGAAAGTATGGGACAAAAGATGAGATGAGGAAGAAAGTAAACAAAGAATGGGAGGGGGAATGCCAATGAAAGGATGTTAGGAGAAGTCCCTCGATAATGATTAGAGGACACAAAGGAAGGAAGGAATGAAGATAGAATGGAGGAGGTTAAATAAAAGGATTCAGGCTATGTAGAATGGGGATGAGTGATTTTTAGGAGAATTCCACCGATAATTACTAGCGCGGAAACAAGAGATGATGATAAAAGAATGTTAGGGGAAGATCAATGACAATGATGTGTAAGTATGGGGGTAGATATGTGGGAGAACTCTAGAAGATGGAGTGGAAATAGTAAAGAAAGGAGGGATAACGATGTGTAGGAAGATGAAAACGAGGAGAGGATGGAATGGATGAGAATGAATGAGATAAAAATGAAGAAACAAGACACAAAATGAATGGAGAAGCAATGGTTAAGTAAGATTACCCAACAACGGATGATGGAGATGAAAAAGGGACCAATAGGAAGTGGTGTTTGCGAGAATGAAAGAGGAGGTGAGAGGATGTGATGATGGGGAATGACGAGAAAATGTAGATGGAGAGAATGTGGGGTAGTGGGTGAGTGCAAGATGACTGATCATGCTTAAGAGGGACTCTTAAGTAAGATTTCCATGCCACAGGAATAATTAAGTAAGATCACCAAACCGACAGTGACAATATGGAAGGAGAAAGACAACATTGTATTGGATACAGGTGTGGAATGATTGGTTGGAGTGAACGAATATGTTGAGAGGTGGGAGACAAAATACGAGGAAGAAACGATGGGAGATGGAAGGGTCAGATGAAAAACCATTCTTAAGAGGAAATCTTAAGTAAGATTTCCCTGCGGCGGGGATGGTTAAGTAGGATTTCCAAACCGAAGAAGAAGAAAAATGATGAAAAGATTGAGCGGAACAAGGAAATAATGGACTATAACATGAGTGGATGGAGGAACATATGTAGTGTAGATGGAGAGTGTAAGGGAAATCCTTAATTGGGATGCCCACATGGTGGGAGTGATGATGCAAGAGTGTTAACTAGAAAAGGAGGAGCGGAAAGACATTTGTGGTGGTGATTGTCATTTGCTGAAAGAGGAAATGGTGGAGAAGCTTCTATAGCAGGAGGATCCAAGGAAGAAGATATACCTTAACTAAGATTCTCTGGCTATATGGATGGTTAAGTAAGATTGTTAAACTAAAAGCGGAAGAGTGAAAGGGAAACTCAAGAGGAAAGACAAGTAAGATTTCTGATGTAGTGCAAGGGGACAGAAAGGTGAAAAGGATGATGTGGAGACAAATGGTGATGAGTAGAAATGGGGAGTGAAGAGAAATGGATCAAAGGCGTTGTTGAATATTTTAAGAGATAAGGAGCTGCAGGATAATGAACTTGCCTTGAGAAAGACCCTCAAGTAGGATTCAGAAATTGTAACGGCGATCAAGTAGATATCACAAATTGAAAAGTATATTTGCAAACGCATTCATGGAGATGATGGATAGATATAAAATTCATAGTGTGAAATTTGATGTGATTTTTATAAAAGATGATATGGATGAGATGAAGGAAACATAGTTGTAACAAGGGTGTACAAAGATACTATGTTTCTAACTAGATTAGAGATAAAAAAGAAAGGTTACCACTCAAGGCATTGCACTTGCAACCAATAGTAGGTGTTAACACATAACCAATGATAGTTAGTTATACCAAAAGATCATGAGGGAAATATGGATAAAAGATGCTCGTAATCCTAATGTTTACATGACAAAGGGATTGAGATGTAACTTATACTTGGGAAGAGGGATCTCCAAAGGTGGTTTTCCTTAAGTCCATACCCCAGCTCTGCAAAAGAGAAAGAACAATAGTAGAAATCTGATCAATGCGGGAATATTTCAGAAAGTTTTGATAAAATGAAGGTTAATCAATGCGGAAAACCTTCTAGATGCCATAACAACAGAGTAGCCATCCTTAAAGGATATGGTTTTCTTTATACATAATATGGATGACAAGAATAATATGATAGGTGTCATTCAAGGGATCGGTCTATTGCTTTTGATTTTGTTTTGAATTTTGATTTTTATGATTTTCTTTTTATTTATTTATTTATTTTTGCATGAACAACTGTCCTTCGAGGAATCAGTCTATTTTTGGTAACTTTGATTTTGCCTTTTACATACATGAATTTGAGTTTCACATGGGGGAGAGCTGGGAATAACTAAGTAAACCACTTAAGAGGGGATAAGGAATGTACAAGAGACACCTTGGACCCTTTGCATGGCTGCAATAGAAGAATGAGAAGGTGAAAAATGTAATAGTTACGGGGTCACATCAAAGTAGTGAAGGTGGACCACATAATTTAGACCATTACAATGAAAAATGGAAGGGGCTAAGGATGAAGGAATGATCTAAGAATGTAACTAAGTGATTATTGGTAGATATGCTAACAATAGAATGATCACAAGTGCAATGCATTAAGAGGCTCCATCTCTGGTTTACCACCACGAGAGGGAAGACAATGAAGTTGCAATAAGATGAGATGATAGACAAACAAGAAATAAAACTATATCGTGAAGGAAAAAAAACATATGACCACAATGGTGGATTTAGATTAAAATAAATGGTACCCCAAGAGAGACACAAATATGGCCACAATGGTGGACTTCGAGAAAAAGGGGTCCCTCAATGGAGAGACAAACATGGCCTCAAAATAGGGCTTAAATGAAAAAAAGATGGTGCCCCAAAAGAGGCACAAATATAGCCACAATGGTGGACTTCAGTAAAAAGGTCCCTTAATGGAAAGAGTTAAAGGATGTTGAAATATTTTAGATGAGATTGGTTTGGATTTGGATGGGATAAACGAAACAATGTCAAGGGGAAAATTTTCCTAGTGAAAAGGGAGTTGTATGAATGAGATGCTCAAGGGCGAGGGAAGGTTGTTCCCCCAATGAGTTAAATGTGAAGGAGTTAACGGATGTCAAAAGAGTTTAGATGATATTTTTTTAGATTTGGACGAGGTAAATGATCAGAGACCACAAGTGTGCTTAGTAAGATAAGTGGTATTGATGAACAATGGAGGGAATTCCTTAGGAGTAATGACATGGACTGAAGGGATATTAAGGAATGATGTGGATGACAGAATCATGGGAGACCCGAAAAATGGGATATGAATTGGATTCAATGTAGATGGAGAAGAAACTTTCCCCTGAATGGGGAAATCACCCTTCTCAATAAGTTTGTGGATGATCATTTGAAAGGCCTTACAATGTTTGATGTCATGACCTGGGGTACAATGATAAGTGCAACTGTAATTAGGATTGAACCATGATGGATTGGGACCATAGGGATTAAAGGATTTAATGATGGTAGATATCTGAGTTAAATGTCAAAAGATATTTTTGTATGACCCTATTGAAGTGTCATGGGGAAGGAAACTCTTGTGGGTTTTGATAGGATATCTCAGCTTGGAGTTAGGAGAAAAAGTGGATGTAGATTGGATGGGTGAATTTCATGATTTGGAGGATAAATCAAATTTGGTTAGAGGATTTTATTGTTTGGATGTGGATTGATCGTTGCAAGATGTCATAGAAGGAAAGAATGATCTTAACATGGATGTTGTGGCATTGGATTGATGAGAAGAGGGAAAACCTGAATGTTTTCGAGGATGTGCAGGGAACTGTCAGGGATGTTTTCCCCAAGACTTAGACTTCGACTAAGAAGATTTACCTATAGTAGGGATGATTATAATTTCAACTGGAGGATCTGATAGTGTTGGTGTGGTTATTAATGGAGAAAATGTCCTAAAACAAGATGAGGATGTTAATGGAGAGATAGGTGTTTGTATGACACGATTAATGATATCTATGTGAGATGTGGAGTGTTTTGGTCTTGGCATGGGAAGAGTTGATTTTGTAGAGGGAGAAGGTAAATCATCTTTATTTGATTTAGGTGGATGTGTTGGTTCAGTAGATGATCCAAAGGGTATCTTTGATAAGGTTACAAATCGAGAGGATTTAGTTGGTGTGATAGAAAGATTATGTAAAGAATATTGGGATAAAGATGATGATGTGGCCATGGTTGAAGATATAGGTAAAGATGTCAGGGTAGGGATAGGTGTATTTGTTGGTATGCTAGATATAGGGGTAGCTAGGATAGATAGGGATGTAGTCATATTTGGAATATGTGGATTTGTGAGTGATGTGATAACTGATAGAGTAGACATCATGGGTAATGCAGCAAATGCAGGAGTATTGTTTGGTGTAGAAGTTGATGGGACTGATTTTTTCATAAATTTTTCGAGAGGTAAGAATGATATGTTTATTAAGGGGGTTGACATCAGAGGTGGGGTTACAAGGGTCCATGTAGTAGAACTGAGTTTAGTTGGGATGGTTGTGAGCAATGTAGGTGTAGTAACATGTGTATTTGATGAAGATGTTGGTGAATGAATAGGTGTGAGAGACGTAGGGTTATGTGTGGATATGAGTGGGGTAGAAATAAGTGCTAAGGATGAATCTAATGTGGTATATTGGGGTATATTTGAAGTGGTGGAAGTGGATGGTATAAATGAATTTGATGTGGATGTGATAAGGATCAGAGAAAGTGTAGGTTTAGGACAAGTAGTGAAAGTTGATGTAGGTATGACAGGTTCTGAATAAGAGATGGGAATAATATCCATTATGGGAACATGCAGAGTTGGTGATGAGATAATATCTTGATTGACAGTGTCAACCATACAAGCGTTTGATAGTTGAGACGTAAAGAGCGTGGCTTGATTAGTTTGCACAGTTGAGGTATCGATTTGGATATGCCCTTGATTTATGAGTTGTTGGACACAATCTTTGAAGGAATGACATTTCTCAATGTCGTGACCTTTGACTCAATGATATTTACAAAAGTGGGCTTCATGATACCAAAGAGGCTTGGCTTGTGAGTTTTCCACGGGTCGTATGGGAGGAAGTTGGATGGATTTTATGCTCATCAACTTATCAAATACAAAACTGTATGATTCTCCTAAGGGAGTGTAGTTGGTTGTTGATTAAGGAGATCATTGTTGACACCATGTGCTTGATGTAGATGGGGATGTGGGTTCAATGACCACTGTGTTGGCCACAACCTTGAATTCCTCATTATGTGTGAATGGTTTAGTAGATTCAACTTTAGGTTTAACTAAACTTAGTTTAAGATGACCCTACTTAATGGCACGAGTTTCAAGCTTACGAGCCATTGTGAAAGCTTCATAAATTTTTTAGAATGATTGGATCTGCAAAGTGGATGATATATGTTTTGCACACGAATGTGAGAATAATTCGATGAGTTCAGTTTGCGGGATAGTGAAGGATAATTGGTTTATAATATAATGCCATCGTGTGACGAAGTCGGCAATGGGCTCATTTTCAAACTGTCAAATGGTGTATAGATCAACGATAGTGGTTTTGCGTGTGATATTAATAGAAAATTGTTCTAAGAACAACTATGTAATTTTAGTGAAAGAGAATAAGGAATGTCACGGGATACTGTTGTACCAATCCAACCCGGGACCAGAAAAAGACATGGGGAAAGTGCGAAGAAGTAGATTGTGATCATGCGCAATAAGAAAACATACATGTTTAAATATGAGGAGATGTTGTTGGGGATATTCCTTATTGTTGAACTTAGTAAATATAGGAAGTTTCCAATGAGAAGGGTAGGGCTTGATTGGAACCGATGGATGAATCGGTTCGATATAGATTTGTTCATAGGATAAAGTGTTGTTGAGTGCTACGGTAAGGGTTTCTAAACTGGCTAACCAATTCATTAAGGTGTGAATTGAATCAATCGAGGTGTTGTAAAGTTGAGATTGGATCAACTGTGTGGTTTGAAAAGTAGTGTGATAAGGTGAATGATGCATTTGTGGATGTATGGGTGTTTGGTGAAGCATCTGATAAGGTGGTTGATAAGTTTGTGGATAGGATGTTTGCAGAATGGTTTGATAAGATAGTTGATTAATTTGTGGATATGTAGGTGTTTGGGGAGCATGTGTCATGGGTTGAGATTGTTACATAGGTGGAATTTGAACAATAGGGGCATGATGTAGTTGTTGAAGTCGGGTAGGTTGTTGTGGTAAATGATAAGTAGGGATATGATTGTTAAGGGGTTGAGAATGTTATAGCATAGGATGGGTAGGAATGCAGGTAGTCAAAGGTTGAGATTGTTTGAAGGGCATACTAGTGGTGGATGAAATAAAATTGACAAAAAGGGATGTGGGTGGAACGTGATCTACCATTTGAGGATATTGAGAGGATTGAGAGATTGTGGGAGATCTTCGAAATATGAAATTATATATGGGGTTAGGAGGAGGCCCGATTGTTTCTAACGGAGCTGGAGATGGTGGTGTGGTTGGATGAGGAAGGTGTGCTTGGTGAGGTATATGAGGATTAGTTTTAAGGTGGGAATGATTTTGGATGACATTGTTCTCAGGAAGTGAGGTCATGGAGATTGGAGTTTGGGTAACTGAAGGCATGGTTTTGAGTTTAGAACCTTGTTGAGTGATATCATTAGGAGAAGTAATGTCATTAGGTGACATGAATTGCTGCGTTGTTTTGATTTGAGAGAGAGTAACAAATGACGTGAAATAGAGAAACATATGTTTAAGAAAATTTTTAATAAACAAATCAAGTAATAGTTTTTTAATTAACATGATTGATTATGTGATGTGAATAGAAAAGTGGATAACAAAGGTTCCTAGAGAATGAAAGTCTAAGGATTTTTTGTAATAGTTTTGGCTTGGGATATGTCTAAAACGGTTACCTGTTGGGTGTTCAAGTCCCAATAATTAACTAGGTAAGATGAATGTTTCGATGTGTTGATTTTGTTTGTGAAGTTTCAAGGAGTGTGTGGTAAAATGTGTGATGCAGAGAGTTAAACCCCTATTTAAGATATGTGATTAGGTAGGATGTAGAAAATAAAGGTTCTTTTTAAGCCAAAATGAAATGTGATATTTGATACAGACAGTCACTTAGAAAAGGGAAAGTTTGATGCAGAAAAGAGAAAATAGAGAAAAACAAGAAAAACCTGGAGAACGCTTGTCCTTCATGATTAGATTATACATGATAATGATGGATTTTGGAAGTGATTGCTAGTCAGTGGTATGGAATGCCTAGGTACTCTAAACTGGCCTTGTTTTATAATTACATGAAGGGTCTGATGAAGGAGAGTCTAGGCATGTTTTTGTTTCAATGATTGTCTTTGACAACGTAATGTTGTGGTCTTAACGTTGGGGAGTTTACTTGCAGAAGCAAATAAAATGATTAGTCCATGTGGATGATAAAATAAGAAAAGTAATACAATGGTCCTAATAACATGGTGCTGAAAGAGAAATAATAAAGATAATTATTCTAATTATTGAATAAAAATTGTGTTGCGGAAGATGTCTAAATGGTCAATTTGTTGATTAGTCACTTATGGACAAAACTGATAGAGACTTAAGTAAAAGAAATGGACCTAATACGAATAAGGATACCACCCAAATAACAAAATAGATCAAAGCAATTATACTAAATTTAGCGTTAAAAATATTTTTTTTAACACGTTAATTAAAATACTAAATAAAAGTTAATTAAGCTGTAATTTGGATTAATTAAAAAATGCATTAACTAACTAAAACGATGAGTGAAAAGAAAAGGACATTATCTTAACTAACACAATAAATATAAGGAAATGGATAGTCAAATAAACTAAAAACTTAAGTGGAAACTAGGATGATGTTACTATTGCTGATTAAACACGTATTATGTGGGAGATATGGTGGCCCTATGTGGGAGATATGGGTTGTGCATGCAAATAGGTGGAGATCAGGTGACAAATCACGTCAAACTTCACTTTACAAAAAGTAAGGATGGTGGAGGATGTCAATCAGCGATGAATGTACAATTAAATGTCATCTGGTCTTACCTGATTCCATGACTAATGGTAATACATGTTTGGTCATCATTGGGATGGTAATTATTGGGGCATAAGCATTTGCAACTCCCAATTCTTCCAACCATCACCATTAGATCATTTATTCATACGATTGAGTTGTGCAGGGTTTGCCTTGAATATAAGATAAACAAGATTTCTAAAGGAGATTATGTCAATTCCTTCAAGGATGGAATTAGTTATCAAGCTACAGGAAGATATTGTATGGAGAACCTGGGAGAAATGAATGGTTGAATACCTTAGACAACAGCTACAGGGTGTTGCATTTACAGTTGATGGTTGGGTGCAGTCGTATGAACCCCAATGTGTTTAGCCACCTGTTATCTATGGTGATGCCAGTCACTGTGAAGGAATTTTACAGTCACTATCACGAAGCTTGCGTGAATTTGAAAGTGAGTTGTAGATAGTTGGATCCTAAATTATTGAAATAAAGCTACAAATCTAACCGAATATTTATGTTGAGAAGGATCAATTTTTTTTTTGTTTTCGATGTTGGGGTGTAGCTAGATATTTGAAAATCTAAAAGCTCGTATTGTTTTCTTTCCTTTAATTTTCAGTTCCCCAATTGTTGATGGATCTACGATAGTGGATGCTAATTATTATTGTTTTACATTTACTCGTGGGTGGATGGATGGATCAGTTGGATTTGATATAAGGGAGGTAGGTTCAAGAGCTATGTGAGGATGGGGTGAGGCTTCAGAAGAGGGGAGCTATGTAGAGTGAGAGGGAAGTAGCTTGATGTGGGTGTGGCCGAGCTGGTTAGGTGTTGGGAACAGGTCAAGTTAAGTTTGAGGGAGGTGAGAAGGGAGAGAGGTGGTGGACGAGTATGGGCTATGTGGAGTCGGGGATAAGAGAGTCGGGGCAAACAGAAGGATCTACGGGTGAACAATCTGCATGAGAGTATGGGTAGAGGAGGATGAAGATTGGGGTTGATGAATGTTTGTGCAGTCTCAAGTAGGTGATGTAGGGAGTTGGGTGAGGAAGGGATGTGGAAGGGGAAAGGAGCTTGGGCAGAGGGAAGGATTTGTGTGGTAGACGGGTGGACGTGAGATAACGCAGGAAGAGGAGAGTGGAGCTCATGGGAAGAAAGAGATAGGTGGAAGGAGGATGGAAAATAGCATGGGAGAGGGAGTAGCAGGTGACTTGAGTTGAATGAAGAGTGGAGTGGAGAAGGGGACGAAGCTAGATGTGGATGTGGAAAGCTCAGTGTGGGATTGGTGGAGAGCAAGCTGGATGGGAGCTTGAGCAGAGGAGGATGGAGGTCGAGGATGTTGGAGGGGAGATGGGCTCGGGAAGAGAGAGATAAGTGACAGAAATATATGTGGAGAGGATATTTGAAAGTGGCGACGGGGATGTGGAGAGCTTAGGTGGATAGGAGCTCAGTTGAGGGGAGTTGTGTGGAACGAGCAAGTGGAACAACGGAGAGGTAAAATGGCAGTGGGAGACGTGGTGGAAATTAGTTTGACAATATTGGGTGCGGTGGAGTTTGTGGTGTGTGGGGATGGGGTAGATTGGGCTCGTGAGCAGTCATTCATGAGTAGGAATTGGCTTGGGTGAGGATGAGTAGAGGACTCGGTGGGGGAGTCATGGAGGTGATTTAGATGGGAAGTCGGGTAGGGAGGTGAGGAAAATGGATAGAGTAGTTAGAGGGGCGTTGAGGATTGGGTAGGTGTTAGGAGATGGGTCAGAGGTGAGGTATAATGCTTAATTATAGCTAAGGGAATGGGTAGTTAGGATAATAGTGTTTTTTATTTTAAAAAAAAAATTAATTAATATTTTTTTTAAATTTAATTTAATTTAATAATAATTATGTGTATATATTTTTATTAATTTTTAATTAATATTATTTATTTAATAATAAAAACAAACTTGATATTAATTAGCAACTACCAAATGACAAGTCTATGAACACAACACAATGACGTACCTCGAATATGGCAAAAATGACCACATGTACAAAGGACATCACATGGTGGGATCACATTAAATCTTGTAAACGAGTAAGCTTACAAACACAATATTCACAAAATCTATCACGTGACGACCACTAGGATAATAATGAATAACACAATTAAACTTGAAAACACAACCAAGCAACAAGATTAATTTCTGGATTTGCTTCCCATACGGGTGGATGTTAACAGAAAACAAGAAGAGCACGTGCCTCCAAGGTGACTTCAAGTGACCGTACTGACCTGAAATCGACAAATACTAAGATATTGCAAACAAGCAAGTTAGAAAAGATGAATAAAATAATAAACAAAACGACTAGATCTAGGATTTGGTCCCACCGAGTGTGCCAAAATGTTGTACAGGAAACTTCATTCTTGAGCGGGGTGAAGGCCGATACTGGGAGCCACCAGCAACTTCGAATGATGGAGGGCTTAGGACCTCAGATGTAGATGTGGATCTACGGGTGCAAATAAGATAGATGCATGATATAAAGAAGCTAGATCTGCATAAGACTGAAACAAATAAGATTAGATAATAATATGCAGGGTTTACCCAGACAGTGTCAGTTCCAAGAGGATTTTAACTCCCTTGGAGGATGTCAACCCCCGTGTCAGACAAGATAATAATAGATCATGAACAAGATAATTAAATGATGAGACAGCTTAGCAAGTACTCTGAACAAAGGAGACTTGATGTTGGGCATCAAGATGGTAAGATAACGAACCATGGTAAATATTGATCCCTGATACATGCAGAACATGAATCTCAGATCTTTCTTCCTCCTTTTTGGTCCTAGGTTGGTCTAGGTCTTCTTGAAAAATATATCGGTCATTGTTTGGTCTTGAAAAATATCCAGTCAGTCCCTCAGGTCTTCTTGAAATATGGGATAAAACCCATATTTATAGCTTCGATGTGAGGTCAGATTGGGGTTAACAAGTAACCGGGGTTGGGTAGAGTAACCTGAGTTAAGAGATATGATGTGATCACGTGGGGACCACGGCTTGAATTATCAGATGGAGTGGGGAGCATGATTGACATGGTAGGTGAGATGATAGATTCCATTTAGAAAGGGGTGTCAGATGGGTGTATTAATACCCATGTATCAAATAATTTGTGAGAGATAGGGGATAATGCCAAAATTCAATTATTAAATGGGTTTATATGGAGCCCATTTAATAATTAATTAAATTTGGTTGAATAGATGATTAGGTTTATTTAAATTTAGGGAAAATAAAGGTGAGATAGGAAACTACATGAATGTGAGATGACGGAGGGGCGCTATACCAAAAATTGGTGTCTACATTCACCAAGGATAATTTTGTTGTGGAAAGAGGTATGAAGGTAGGAACACTATATTTATCTACCTATGTTACTGATTCCTTTTCTACATTATCTACTTTAGATTTAGATGCATGCATGTGGCATAATCGGTTGGGCCATATGTGTCAAACAGGAATGCAGATCTTAAAGGTGAAGGGTAAGTTATCAGATTTGAAATATTTAGATCTTGATTTATGTGAGCATTTTGTATTTGGAAAGTAAAAAAGAGTGAGATTTCTCAAAGTTGGGCTAGCTAAGAAGGAGTAGAAATTGGAGCTTGTACACTCAGATGTGTGGGGACCAGCTCATGTAGCTTCTCATGGAGGACCCCAATGTTATGTTAGTTTCATCGATGATGCTACAAGAAAGGTATGGGTTTATTGTATTAAATAGAAATATAATTTTTTGAGACTTTTAAAAGATGGAAAGCCCTTGTTGAGAATGAATCAAATTCAAAGTTAAAGTGCCTTAGATCTAACAATGGTGGTGAATACTGTAGCAAGGCTTTCAATGATTATTGTTCAGTGAATGGAATACATAGAGAAATGATGGTTCCAATAACACCACATGAGAATAGTGTTATAGAAAGAATGAACATGACAATCATGGAATGCACTAGAAGTATGATGATACATTCTGGATTGCCCTTGCAATTTTGGGCAGAAGAAGTTGATACAATGGTTTATTTAATTAACTCTGGGCCTTCAAGTTCACTAGATAAACAAATACCAAATGAAGCTTGGACCGGAAAAGAGGTAGATCTTTCTTTTCTTAAATTTTTTGGTTCAGAAGATTTTGTGCATATTGATAAGGAAAATAGGAAAAAGTTGGATGCAAAATCTAAGACATGCACTTTCATTGGTTATGGATCTGGTGATTTCGGATTCCGTTTTTGGGATTTAGATAATTATTAAATTATTAGGATTCGTGATATTGAATGGAATGAAAAGAGAATATACAAGGATCAAATTTTGGTACCCAAGGATGAATCGGTTGAGAAGTTTGTGAATGAAAATGAACTCTCAAATTTGAAAGTAATACCAACAGGGTTACACACTAACTAGTGTCGGCTGACCCCTGATTGACATTGGTCAGTAGAATCAGTATCAGTTATAGAAGAGCCAAACTAGCATTGGTTAGTAGAAATGACATCGGTTACAAGTAACCGGTGTCGGTCACTGTCAAATTTGGTTAAAAATGTCTAGGAGGTCCAGAATGAGCCTCCGGTACCCCAAACTCCTGTGAGAAATTCTCAAAGAGTAAGTAAACCTCCAGAAATATTTACACCTCTATTTTATTTATTATTGACTGATAATGGTGAACTAGAAATTTTTGAAGAAGTGATGCAGGATAAGACCCACATCCAGTGGGACCATGACATGAGTGATGAGATGGACTCCTTGGAATAGAACAAGACTTGGGATTTGGTTAAAGTAGTCAACAGGTAAGAGGATATTGCAAAACACAAGGGTTTATAGGATCAAGGAAGAAGAGGGTGAATAGAAAAGGTACAAGGCAAGGCTTGTAGTAAAGGGATTTACACAGAAAGTGAGTATTGACTTTGGTGAAATATTTCCTCTTGTTGTAAAGATGACTTATATTCGTAGTGTATTGAGTTTAGTTGTAGTACATGATTTGCATCTAGAGAAATTAGATGTGAAGACGTATTTTCTTCATGGTGATTTGGATGAATAGATTTGTATGTAGCTGTCACTTAGGTATGAAGTCAAGGGTAAGGAGAAATTAGTGTGCAGGTTGAAAAAGAGCCTATATGGGATCAAGCAAGCTCCAAGGTAATGGTACATGAGGTTTAATAGTTTTATGCATGAGCATGGTTACTTGAGATGTGAATCTGACCATTGTGTTTATTTTAAGAAGCTTGAAAGTGGAAACTATATTATTTTGTTATTGTATGTGGATGATATGTTTATTACAGGATCTAGTATGCAGGACATTGTTGAGCTTAATGAAAAGTTAGTTCATACATTTGAAATGAAGGATTTAAGAGCTGTAAAGAAAATCCTTGGCATGCAAATTCAAAGAGATGAGAAGAATAGAAAGTCATATTTGTCTCAGGAACATTATACCAAAAAGGTGTTGGAAAGGTTTAATATGCATAATTCAAAACCTACAAGTACACATATGGGTGGACACTTCAAATTTAGTAAAGATCAGTGTCCTACATTATATGAGGAGGTCGAGTACATGACACGAATTCCATTTGCTTCAGCAATTGGAAGTCTTATGTATGTTATGGTTTGTACCAGACCAGACATTACACAGGCAGTGGTAGTTGTGAGTAGATTTATGGCCAATCCAGGTAAAGAGCATTGGAAAGTAGTCCAATGGATTCTCATATATTTAAGAGGGACATCCAACATGTAGTTATGTTATAGGGGTCATATATTTTTTTATACAACTATGTTGATTAAGATATGGTTGGAGATTTGGATAGTAGGATAAGCACCACTCGATATGTATTCACAGTAGGTGGGATGATAATTAGCTAGATTTCAAGATTGCAGAAATTTGTGGCCCTGTCTACTATAGAGGCTGAGTATTTTACAGCTACAGAGGCTAGCAAAGAGATGATATGGATGAGCATGTTCATGGAAGACTTGGGAAAGGAGCAAGAGGATTATAGATTGTAAAGTGATATTCAAAGTTTGATTCATCTAGCAAAGAACTCAATGTTTCATTTAAGAAAATACTTCATTTAGTTGAGATATCACGTCATACGGAAGGTGTTGGAGGATGGGCAACTAAAACTGGAGAAAATTCATACAAAGGAGAACCCTGCGGATATGCTAACGAAGTCATTGGCAAAAGAGAAGTTAGAGCTACACTCCACTTTTGTTGGTCTTCGAGTTTGAGACTTGAAGAGGGAGAAACAGGTCAAGGAAAGGATCCAAGAATGCATTTGTATAGTACAGTGCAAAAATTTATCTCCAAGTGGGAGATTGTTGAGTTGTGGAGCTTAATTGCTTTACATTGGCATGTTTTATTAACTTGCCGGAATACATAGTAACCAACGTCGGTTATGGTAACCGTCGTCGGTCACTTAGGGACCAATATCGGTTAAAGCAAGGAGGAACCAACATTGGTTGCATGTGCGTGATTCTTTTATTTAACTCATGGGAATTAGATCTAACCTTTGATATAAAGTGGATCTAATGATTGTAATTGCATAGCTAAAGTGCCCTAATTTTGTATATGCATATATAAGCTAGAAAGTTAGGGTTAGAAAG
Source organism: Taxus chinensis (assembly GCA_019776745.2). Lineage (NCBI taxonomy): Eukaryota > Viridiplantae > Streptophyta > Pinopsida > Cupressales > Taxaceae > Taxus > Taxus chinensis. Next base: position 87,133,890 of record CM034148.1, on the reverse strand, counting down.
TGAGAACTCATTAAGAATTGAGAATTGAAAAGAGAGAATTCTTGGAGAGAGAAAATAGAAGGTTGTGAGGAAGAAAGTATTGTACACCTAGGGAGAGGTGTGGAAGATTGCAGATCTTCATTGTATATCCTATGTTAAAGCTTTGAATAATATATTGATTGTTTCTTAGTGTACGTAGCCCACAATAGGTGAACCACATTATATCTTGTGTATTATTTCTTCTGGTTTATTTCAGTATTTATTGTTTGTATGCTTAGATCTGAATATGTGTATGTAAAACTAGTGTGATTAACCCCAACATGAACTCTAAGTTATTTAAAAAAGGCATGGGAATGGAGAATCATAGATGGCCTAAAATAATAGTTGAAGTAGAACTAAGTAGAAGGAAAAACATGTGGATGAAGCAAAACAAGTGGATGAGTAAATGAAACATCAACATACAAGAATGTCCAAATACCAATGAGGAAATTGTGTGTAAAAAAGTATGTGAAGGACACTAAATTCATGATAGCCATGTGGACAAGGTAAGATAGGATGAAAGAAATCATACTACATCAATCATTTTAACCTTAACTTGGGAGCATGAAGAGAAAGGCATATATAGGAGCATAAATTAAATGGAAAGACAAAGATGTTAAGTAGCTCAGTTGAGAACCATCTCGCATCGCCTGAATCCATAATATAGAGGACTAGTAGGTGGACAATGTGTTGGCATGTGTGTCCAACGCTCCTCATGAGTTTTGTGACATGGACTAACCACCTCTTGTATATCCTAACTCTGGTGATTGTAGCGGAGACTAAGACCTATGGGTTTTGGTCTAACGATAATCATGGTCCAAAAAATGGTGTAGGGGATCAGAGCAATGGTCTCGAGCTCGAAATTCACTCAGGTAACGCTGAGGGGGAGATTGTTGGCATGTGTGTCCAGTGAACCTCAAGTGAGTTTCGTGACATGGACTAACTTAGGTCTCGATAGATTACTAACTACTTGGTATCACTAGCAACATACTAACACCTTGAGTTCAAAATTTGGTTCCTAATAACAATTTTTATTATCCAACAGAGTGCCCAAAGAAGAATGGAGTGGTGGAGGATTACTTGTCTCTAATATGTGTCAATGGGGATAGTGGAGATAGAATGTCACTTCATGTCCATGGAGTGATCCACATTATAATGACATGGAGTAGCTACATGGACTTGGTTTAATGGTTGAAAACTTAACCGCTACCCTCAAGGTGTATGAGCCACTATCGAAATCAATCCAAAATAACTCAGTGGGAATGGAATACATTGGGTCTGATGATCGAGAAAAGTACTTATTGACGCACCAATATCAGTAGGCAAGACCTTGAGTATGACATGACATGTTATTTTTTTATCTTACTTTTTTTTTGCAGCTCATATTTCCCCGTGGAAATGTTCCTTTGTTATCGTGGATGTTAGGTAAAACATAGGATTCATAAGTTGATGATCTGATTCTTTTCAATGCTAGAGAAAAAAGAAATAATTGACTTTACTTTGTAAATTTTCAAACAAGAGTTGGTGGAAGTCCTTAACAAATGAACTTTGTTCTTGATTTCCAGAACACGAGCTCGATTGGGATTGTTTGATACAACAATTTGGTGAATTCAAAGGAACATTTTCTTGCTAGATGAATTGATCAATAGCCTAACATATCCATTAGGCATGGTGTCAAAATACAACTTAGAATTTTTTTATGAGATCAAGATTTCTACACCAGTGAACTTTACAAATGTAAGTCATTGAGTATTGCAAATTTTACATTGCCACTTCATGGGAACACATAGAAAGAATTAAAAGTGCCTAGTGTAAAAACAACTTCAAAATTTACTTCATCGGCCATATGATTATGAAATGCTAAATAGGTACCTAATTTAGTTTAATATAATGCTATTGATTCAAATGTAGTAAATCAATGAAATAAAATACACAGAAATAGTGACCTAAGTAATGGTAAGCTAGAGGAAGAATTGAAAACCTAATTTGAAAGAACAGTGGATAGAAATACTTAGCTAACGCAATGATGATCATATGAGGATTGGTATGCAGTCATGGAAACCATGTGTGAAGCAATTAGGAGAAGAAAGACTGTTGTAATCATGCTTAGAAAATTATGTGATCATCAGATAAGTCTGGACTAAGGCACCTAGAAGGACTGGAGCGTCTGTCACTACTATCTGATCTTGGCACTAGTGTCCTGGTAGGTCCTTGGGTTCTAAATTTTTCTGGGTCAAAAGAGTATAAAAAATATTCACTTTTGGTTGCTTCAAGGTCACTGTGGATTTAGAATAAATGAATCACCTGTAAAACCCCATGAAAAACATCAAACCCTAAAAAAGAAAGATGTAAATGAAGGGGTTAGATTTTCCTCAGTTGCCAAATGGATGGAATTAACACTGAGTGCTACACTACATCTCAGACCCAATGTAGTTTTAGTTGTGTGTGTGTGTGTGCAAATCGTGCCCTAGGTGCTCTTGTGCAAGTCACACTTTGTGAGTAGCAAGAAATAACTAGATGTAGAATGTAAATAGATGGTGCATGGAATAGAATTAACTCCCCTCCTATGAAGTGTGATGCAAAAAACCAACCTTATGTCCCTTTTGATGGAGCTAGATGGATGCAAATAGAGTAATAAAATCCTTTGATGGATGCAACCTTAGGTGATGGTAGTAGTTCTTAGTGCTTTGTCCCTCATTATGGTAATGGAAGAAAAACCTTGAGAGGTGATTGCTTAGTTGGAATGGGTTAAATAGGTGATGCTTGAATAACCAAAGAAGGCACATGAGAAATGGTAGTGTGATACTCATTAGGTTTAGGAGGAGTAGACTTAGGATCCCATTTAGGTACAGTATTTATACGTGGGAATACAACAAAATGTTGTGCAGTGAATGAGATAAAGCCCTGATGCTCAAGATGTTTGATTATGTGTTGTAAAGCATAACAATTGTTATCATTATGTCCATTAATTCGATGATAATTTCAATATGAATGACCTTGATATTTGGCTAACCAATAAGGAGGATAACAATGATTAGGTGGTAAAATGATCAATTGATGAATAAGGAGATCAATAAGAAGGTCATGTTGTTTAGCATTGTAATCAAGTATGAGAGGCTCTGGTAATGGTATGACTTGAGACTCATTGATATGAGCACATGTAGTAGACATACAATGAGAATGAGATGTAAAAGGATAAAAAACATGAGCCTAAGAAGCGTCCTTAAGAGTTTGGATTTCAGATTTTAGAGATGGAATGATGGATTCCATAGCCTTAAACTAGTCTTGAAACAAAGAATGTAAAGCTTGAATTGAGTTCAAAATAGATTGATTAGATGTAGGATCATGAGGACTATGGTTTTTAGATAAATGATCGAAGATAGGACTTATTTCATGTGGAAATGTATCTTTAGCATGATATGTGGTGTCTAAGATTTTTTGTAGAACAACATGGAAAGTGGGATACATCTTGAGTAAAGTAGACAAATAAAATTGAGCAACTTTGGGAGCAATGATAGAGGAAAAATGAAAACCCTAAGTGTGAAGATCGAGTATGGGTTCACTCAAAATGATTAAAATAAAATGGGAAATGGGGACCTAATTTAGTTTAATATAATGCTATGCAAAGTATTAAATAAATGAAATAAAATACAATAAATAGACCCAAGTAAACCTAAGATAGAAATATTAAAACCATAATTTCAAAGAAGGGATATAAATATTTAGCTATTTTGCAATGATTTCGGGGGTATATCGATCTGGAAACCTAGTAAAATGGAAGTATAGATTGTCGTAACTGATGAGGCTAGAATATTCCCGTTAAATGTATAATAAATGATCTCATCTTACTCTCCTTTTTATTAAGTTTGACTACTTTTTGTGACTTTTGTTTGATCTAATATAAGTTAGGATGTAATTTCCCATCTTTTGTTGATTAGGATTCTAACGTTTAAAAGCTCTGTAATTCCTAACAAAGTGTTTTGGAATTCAATTTTGTAATAAAGCAGGTCATAATCAGGCAGAAGAATGAAGTATGAAGCAGTCAACATGTTTTTGAAAGCATTTTTTTCAATACAGCTTAGTTCTGGAACTTCCAAGCTAGTTATGAAACTTCCAAGCTAGTTCCAAAACTCCATTACAAAGTCACAAGCTTTATCACCTAGTTTCGGAACTTTCGAACTTAGTTCCAAAAATCTAGTATTTAGTTCCAGAATTATCGAAATTAGTTCCGAAACTCCTGCAGATAGCTCTGGTTAGGCTTGTAATGATTTCCTTTAGTTTCGGAACTCCTCTAAAGTTTTGGAACCAATAAGAATCTATTCCAAATGGCTAGTGATTTGTGAAATCAATGATCCTATCAATCAAGAGTAGATTAGAATACTTTTGAATCTCCATACTTACAGATCCAAGATAATTATCATAAAGTTGTACATCCATCCATGTTCCAATTCAACATCTTTTCTGGGCATGATTCAGTTCCATCGTATCAGTGGAACAATTACGACCATAAATGCACCACTGGAAGAAGTATATACATATAGACATGTAGATAGATTATATATAGGAATATATATATATATATATATATATATATATATATATATATATATATATATAACAAGAAGATAGATATATATTGATATACACAGATCCTTCACATTTTTTATAATGTGGAGAGATTTATCAATAAAATAACCATTTCTGTTTTGAGAGAAAATTAAGGTGTCCAATCCTATTTCAAGGCGAAGCAAGGGCCCACTCCTCCAAGAACCAGGATCCTAATTTTTTTTGGTATTTATATTTTTAGAGAAAATAGTTTAGATCTATTAATTTTGTATCGCTTTCAAATTCCTTAAGTTAAAATCTATTTTAGACTTGTCCCTACAGGTGTTCTAGGTTAAGTTATTATTTATTTTCAATCATTTTTCAAGCATTCTCGATTGTGTGTTTATTTCCAGCAATTCCTTTCTGCAAAGTGTGTTTACTTCCAAGGAAAAGTGTGTTTATTTCCAGCAATTCCTTTATGCAAAGTGTGTTTACTTCCAAGGCGAAGTGTGTTTATTTCCGGTAATTCATTTCTATAAAGTGGGTTTACCTCCAAGATGTTTTCATAGTTTGATTCCAATAAGGTTTTTAACTAAGAAAGTCCTTAAGACATTGAAAAGATCCCCCATAAAATACAAAATACCTACAATCAATTAATAGATCACTAAGATTCTTCTTGTTGCATATAGCTTTAGACACACCCTTGGTTTGAATATGACATCAACATAAAGTTGATTAAATGAATAGAATAACGACACCCATAAGTAACTGTGCTCATAAAATTTTATGATCGTTGGATAAGCTTGGACTAGGGCACCTGCCACTACTATCTGATCTGGGAACTAGTGTCCCGATAGGTCCTTAGGTTCTAATTTTTTTTGGGTTGGAAGAGTGTCACAAATATTTGCTTTTGGTCGCTCCGAGGTCACTCCAAGATCACTAAATGTCACTGCGGATCTAGAATAAATGAATCACCTACAAAACCCCAAACAAAACATTAAACCATAGAAAAAGAAAGATGTAAATGAAGGGGTCAGATTGTCCTCAACTGCCAAATAGATGGAATTATCACTAAGAGTTTCACTACATATTAGACCTAATGTAGTTCTAGGTGTGTGTGTGTGTGTGTAAATCCTGCCCTAGGTTCTCTTGTGCAAGTCACACTTTGTGAGTAGCGTTGCCGGTCTTTTTGTCTATCCAAATGTCAAGTCTTAAGACCAAATCTCCCTCATATATTTCACACTTGTAAACCTTCTTATTGTATTGTCGATCTATCCGGTCAACATAAACATTATACCATTGTTCAACGTTGAGTCTAACCTCGTCAGGACTTTCTAATTGAGAGAGTTGTGCTTCTCAATAGCCTTCTTCTCCTAAGATTCTGTGCAGTGAAATACAAAGACTCGTTATTTCAACTGCAAGTAGTAAAACTACTTCCGCATCAAATACCAAAGAAAATGGGGTTGCCCTTTTTGGTTTTCTAACTAGTGTTCAATGGGCCCATAAGGCTAGAAAATTCTTTAAATGCCAATCTCATTTGTTCGCCTTAACAGTCTTAAGGAGAATGGACTTTAATGTTTTATTCGTAGCCTCAGCCTGTCCATTGGCCTAAGGATAATAAAGATAAGTCATGTGATGACTTATCTTAAAATTTGCACACAATTCTTGCACCACGTTGTTTTCTAGAGATGTGCCATTATCTGAGATAATGACTTGTGGATGATCTGGTTTAAGATGAACTTAGCGATCACAGACCCAGGTACAATGGTAAGAGGCATGACTTCTACCCACTTGGTATAGTACTTTGTGGCCATGATTATGAAGTTATGGCCATCTGTTGATGAGGGAGATAATTTCCCTATTAAATCCAGGCCCCATGTGTAAAAGGGCCATGGGATTGCCATTGGTTGCAAAGCTTGTGTCGGTATGTGGATCTCATGGGAGAAGTCTTAGCATTTGTGGCATCTGCGCATAAACTCTATTACGTCATGCTATAGAGTCGGATAGAAGTATCCCATCTGATGTATATTTCAAGAAATGGTGTGGACACCGAAGTGACCTCCACATACTCCACTATGTGACTCATAAAGAATATTTTCATATTTTTCTATATCAACATATCTTAACAGCATTTCTTCGAAGGCCCTGCGATAGAACACCTGCTCTACAATAACATACTTAGTGGAAATGATGCGTAGCCACCTTCTTTGTTGCGATGTTACCCCTTCTAGATATGTATGATCCACTATAAAATTAATGATGTCAGTATACCATGGACACATAGAAATAGGGGCATAGTCTCAACAAAGTAAACACACTCATCGAAGAAATCTAGGTCTACCAAATCACCTCCATCTAACAGATTATCAGCTAACCAATCCGCAATGATTTGTCCTTTGACGGATTTATGATTAACAAACATTATCTCAAATTAACCCATCATATTTATGAAGTGTCTGACCTTCTTAGATAAGGATCCTTGTGTGAGGAATGTTCGTAAGTGATTTGACTTAACAATAACCCTTGTTTCTTGATTTAACATATAATATCTTAAGCATTTTGTCGCAAAGACTATGGCAAGGCATTCTTTCTCTACCTAGGTGTAACGTGTCTCATAATCAAGTAACATCTGACTAATAAAATAGACTACATGCTCTCATTTATCGTCATCCTCTTAAGCCAACATGCAGGCTAACGAAACATCTGTAGCTCATGAATATAATATCAAAGGGTGATCTGATCTAGGATGAATTAGCGTGGGAGGGGACAATAAGAATAATTTAACTGACTCAAAGGCCTTATTGCATTCTTTTGTCCAATCAATGTTATAATCCTTTTTCAACAAATTGTTGATTGGGTGAATAGTAAAGGTCGAATCAGGGATAAATCTTTGGATTGACTTGAGTTTTCTAAGAAAAGATCTGATGCCAGACTCATCTGTTAGTGGAATCATTTCCAATACAACTCAAATTTTGGCTGGGTCTACATCAATTCTTATGAAGATATGATGTACCCAAATATCTTGCCTCCTGTTACACTAAACACACACTTTTCTAGATTCAATGTGACGTTGTATTCAATTAAGCAAGAAAGGATGACACGAAGCACCTCTGGGTGATCATAGCACTTTCTGGCCTTAGCTAGTAGGTCATCCACATAGGATTCCACAAACTTATGTATAAGATCATGGAATATATAATTCATCGCTCGTTGGTACGTAGCACCAATGTTCTTAAGCCCAAACGGCATGACTACATAATAGTAGGTTCCCCAAGGATTTAGAAACGTAGTTTTGGCCTGATCCTTTTCAAATATTCTAATCTGATATTACCTAGAGAATCCATCCATAAGATTCAACAACTCAAAACCATCTATTGCGTCAATGATAACATCGATGGATGGTAATGTGAAATCATCTTTGGGGCAAGCCTTATTTATATCCCAAAAATCTATGCAAATGCAGATCTTTCCATTTTTCTTGAGAGCAATGACTATATTAGATACCCATTGAGAGTAGTAAACTGGCTTGATGAATCCCACTTGAAGGAGTTTCATCACTTCTTCCTTCACCATGAGGGCCACCTTTGGCTTCCTGGGCCTTGATTTTTTCTTAATCGGCTTTACATCTGATTTGGTGATGAGATTATGTACCGTAATGTGTGATGTAATCCCTATCACTTCTTTGTAATTAAATGCAAACAATTTTTGATGCTCCTTGAGAATGCAGGTATGTATTTCAACCTCCTCAGGAGTTAAAGAGGACTCTAGCTTCAACATCTTTGATTCTTCCTCATTCCTAATATTTATATTGATCGTTCCCTCAATTAAGGAGGTGTAACCTTCCTCAAACTCAAGCGGGGTCAGAGGCAACTCTAAATCCCCCTCTTCTCCTACCTCAAAAATTTTGATTTCCCTCCCAAGGGAGGATTCCATCATGGGATTTCCAAAATAGGAAGAAGAGTGTGGAATTAGAGAAATATTAACCTCGTGATATGTAAGATGCAACTCTGTGAAAGCATTTAGATATTCTAGAGTTGCTTTGTCAATGTCAACATGATTTGTAATGACAGACTCGCTCTCAGTCTCAACGCATGTCAACATTGGAGTTATCGATGTCTTATGAACCAAAGGTTTTGCACGAACTGAGACCATGAAGTTTGAATCTTCCAACTCACTGCTTGGAGTAAAGTGAGAAGAGGATGTTGCGATTGAGTCTACAAGGATATTCTGGTCTCGTGGAATTGCCTTGATTGATATGAATTCAAACATATTTGTTAAATTCAACACTACTATTTTGTAAAGTTACAAATTCTCAGCTCTAGTCTCATGTACTTTGGATACTAGATTTACAAACAATTATGAATCACCCAGCACATTGATATTAAGAGCACCCTTTCTATTGGCTACGATGGGACCAAGTAGAAGGGATTTGTATTCAGCTCCATTATTTGTGCACTCAAAGTTTAATTTGAAGGAAAAGGGTGGAATCTTTCCCTTGGGAGAAGTAAGAATCACATCTTCCCCAACGCCAAAACTTGGCTCCATTGAAATGGAGAGTCCAGTAACTACTTGGAAAAATTGATGTTGAACCATTCTTTGAATCTTTCTCCTTTACTTTGGTTACCTCAACCATACAAACCTCATTTTATGGTAGAGAACTGAGTCCTAGGGTATGTCCCATGCCCATAGAATCAAAAGGAAGAATAATGGGTAAATATTTTTCCAATAGCTCAAAAATATTTGTTGTAGTCCCTAACGATAGTGTCTCTACGATGACGGTTTCATCTTTGACTGCCGAAATGCCTTCAATCAAACCCGTGACTTCTAATTCCATTGTAGGAACCAATATTTCCTTTGGTACTGAGCTTACAAGTTTATGTAAATGATTTGTAGGAAGCTCAAACTTAGAGTGGACCCCTGGCCTCTTTTTCAAATTAGCTAGTTGTATTTCAAAGGATTTTGGATCACCCTGCATCACAAAGACCTTCCCTAAATGTAGGAACCTAACTTCTTGAAAAAAAAAGTGGAGGGAATATCCATCATGCAATGAATCCAAGGATGACTAAGGATCATATTATAGTTGGTTTCCTGATCTATAATATAAAACTCAGTTAGTATTGTCTTAGGTCTAAGGGTGACTTGAAACACTATAGTTCTGATTGATGTTGCTTTGAGGTTGTTGTAGCCCCTCAGTGTATTTTGTGTCGAAGAGAAATTGGTCTCTCTATACCCTAGTATTTGAAGGAAATATAAGGGGACTATGTTAACTACTACCCCATCATCAATCATCACATGCTTTACATAGTTGATGTAAATCCAAACTTGTACAAACAACGCCAGATCACCTGTATGAACTATTTCAATGTTTGTATACATCTTGTTGATATCGAACACAAATCCAACATCTCTTTCAGGCTGCCCTGGAGGATAGACATCAAAGTCCACGTGGTTTATTTGTGCTTCTGGAGGAGGGGTGACATTAGCCAAATGACCAAGACCTAACACTTCTAGTAGAGTGGCCCTATGAGCAGGGGAATTCTTTAACATATCCAAGAAGGAAATGTACAAGAATGTCTTAGTTAAGTCATTGATCAAATCATAAGCTCCTACTGGCTTACTTAGTGTATTGTGAATGCCATCTAATGTAGTCGGGTAGATTGAGATAGGCTTCAAAGAATAATCCTTAGTTCTGGTAGCAACATTAATTTGTGGTTAAATGTCCAAATCTACTAACCCCACAATTTTTGTTTGTTGGCGACCATCTAAAGGAGGGGCCACTTGTGGGTTTGATGAAGTTAAGGATTCACAATGATGGGTCCCTATTACAATACCTTTATTTGGATTGTTGGGATCTATTATACCATCCTTTGGTTGCATGGGGAGAGGATCGTTAAAGATTCCCATTGGTGTGTTCTGTGGAGATATCGGTTCCATGTAGGTGTTTTGAGTGGGAGATGTTGGATTTTTCAAAAACATGTCAACAAATAATTGTTTTTTATCCTTTGGAAAACATTGTAAAAACTTCATACAATCATAGAATGTTCTTGCGTCATGCCTGCAAACCCTATGGAAACCACAATATAAATCAAGACCGTAATCTCGAGGCCTTTGGTTTGCACCTTTTAGTGGTATGAAATTATGGTTATTATTCAGTTGCTGATTGTTATCGTAAAAATTTGGTAACCCTTGCCCTTGGTTTTGAAATTGGTTTAGATACCCACTTGGGAATTGGTTAGGGCCTTGGGTTTGTGTTTGTCTTCCTTGCTGAGGTTGTTGTTGTTGTTGATGTTGATGGTTCAAATCTACAACATTGACTGAAAGCGAGAAGTTATTATTTCTTTGATTATTGTCATTGTTATTGTGGTTGTTTGAAGTGAAAGTATTGGGAGCATTAACAATGTTAGGTTTCTAAGGTTGGTCTGTCACTACATCCATCGTGACTCCACAATTATTATTAAGGATTTTCGGTCCTTGGTTGTTATTCGTGTTGTTGGAGTAACTGGGATTATTTTGATTAGGGGTGACTAACCTTCCATTAGCTCCATAATTATTACACTATCAATGGCTACTTTGTTAATTCAAAGAGCGCCCTTTAGCACCTCTTCATAGCTCCTTAGTGGTAACTTTTGAATCTCTTCCTTTGTCCCCCTATTGAGAAAGTGGAAGAACAAATCACAAAGTTCTATTTGATCCACATTTGGAGTGCTTGTAGAGGAGTAGAGAACTTGTTGCCACTGTTGAATGAAGTGCATTGCAGACTCGTTGTTCTCTTGCTTGATATGAAGGAATTCCCTTATTCCCATTCTCGAGAGCTTATTCATATCAAAAGCTCTAATAAATTTTGACACGAGTTGCTTGAACAAGTGTATTGAAGTTTCTGGTATCCTATAGTACCAGTTGAGAGCAATACCTTCTAACATCTTAGGAAAAATTTTCACAAAAACTACATCCCATGGGAACAAATCTTGAATGGCCGTTGTGTAAGCCTTGATATGGGCATTAAGATCACCCTCCCCTTTGAATTTTGGAAGATCAAGCAAGGGTCTTGGGAGCATGACTATCTGAATGGATAAGTTTAGGGGCTTCTTGAGATATTTAGAATAGGTCCTCATTGTGTATGTTTCCACCATTAAAGATCCTTGTTGGGGAAGTGGAGTTTGCATTGGTTACTAAAATGGGACATCATAGACATTTTTTGGGGCATATGGCATCCCCTGTGGTTGTCCATACTGACTTGGGTAGGTATAGATGTCCCCCCTATGGAGATTTAGAATACATGTGTATATAGGGGGTTGATTACCTTGATATGGAATCGAAGGCATGAAGCCAGGGAACATTGTATTTCTGGTTGGTATAGCATTTGAGAACAGAGTTCCAGCTAGTACCTATTGAAAATATCCATAGGTGGATTGAGGGGGCATACCTAAGGTTCTCATCCCCATAAGAAGATCTATAGGGTTTTGAGTACTCATATAAACTGGAGGATTCTATGCAGTAGGTATTTATCAGTAATTTTATGGGTAGGGAGAAGTTCATGCTTACCCTGTATATAAATTATTAGTATTTTGGGTAAGCTCTAGCTCCTTGACTTTTTCTACCAAAGCTAAGATGACATCACTTATTAATGGGGCGGTGCTTTGCTTAGGTTCTTTTTGTTGAACCCTCATAGGTTGTTGAGGAGTATGGTATCCTACTATGAATTGTTCACTATGTTTCCACCCCTCATTGGCAATATTTTTGGTTGGTGGAGGGGTATCGTAGTTGTTTTGGAGAAAAACATCACCTTGTCCTTACAGCCTATTGAAATCTCGGTTCATGTTCTGGAAGTGTTGTTCACTCCTAGCATATCATGCTAAATGTTCCTCATCTAGATGCGGGAGTTGATCTGATTGCATGCTAATGGGCTACCAAAACAATACCTGAGGAGATGAACTTGCTTTGCCAGTGAAATTCATGTTGTTTAAACTTGATTTTTTATGAGGATAGGTTTGCGTGACATGGTAAAGCACCTCTATACATGCATAGGAACCAACATTGGTTCCCTGAAGTAGAGGGTTTTGAGCCGATGAGCAGTTATCCACCCAAAGTTGAAAGTGAAGGTGATTATTGTGATATACGTGATTGGTAGTTATACATGTCAAAAACTGGGATGGGTTGACTATACTTGTCATATCCCAACATATTTGGGGGGTATGAGAATACCCGCATAATAAAGTATGGACGAAGAAAGTGGAAACACTTAGAGACTAGCTCTTCACGTTGGGTTCACCAATTTGTACGACAGAAAATCAACACGTGACCTTCTTTACACCCGATCTCTCAAGGTCATGCCAAGACAACCGGTATAGGATGAATGTGAATGTGAGTGTAATGATGGGGATCAAGCTAATTGGGAAATATTATAGCTTCAACACATAATATCGGGATCAACGAGTATAAGGTAAAGAATGCTCTCCTAACTTGAAGTGGTGTAATGGCTCAGTCTGAGATAATAGTTGCTCGAAGACACCAATCAATGTCAATCTCTGTCGAAATCCTATTTTTAGGTTGTTGAATACGCGTAAAATGACATGTGGGCACATCGTATATATTTCTAGACAAGATCATGGAAGTAGGCATGAGAGGCGTGGTGGAGCCACAGGGATCTATGGGCGATTTTCTGGTCTAGTCCAGAAAGTCTTAGCTTGATCGGTTACTATGTTCAGTAAGGAAAGTTGTGTAATAATGTTTAGTAGAAGTGGTGAATATCTGAATACTAATATACACAAACTAGTGTCAATGTCTAACTCATTAACAGGCCCGTTGGGTTATGGGACCTGAGGATCACAACCAAATACCTATGGAGATTTTGGCCCTTGAATGGTCATGTGTGTAATCAAACCCTATTGCCAGGAGCAGTCCAATAGTCATAGGCCTGATTAGCAGTGATGTTTAGCATATTGAGTTGTTCTATTTTATCAACAAAAGTTGTGGATGTGTGTAAGACTATCAAACATAAATTGTTATCAATGTCAGTTATCAATTCTGGCCCATTGGGTTGTGGGACCAAGGGATCACAAATGTATGTCTTTTCTTGTTGTGGAATGTTGATGGTCATATAGAATGAAATAAATGATTTTGATAAGAAAACTAATTACTGAAGGAAATATAATCTATGTTTTTGGAGTTTTCACAATATATCGGATTAAAGCAATAAAAGTAAACTAATCTACCAAAGGAAATCTTTTTGTTCTTTTCTAATTTTTAAGTAATGTGTTCTAATCTAATAAATAAACTAAAGACAAGTAATCATCTAGATGTAGTTGGTTACTTATGCAAATGTATTAATCTAATCTAAAATAAATAACCTAATCCAATAAAAAACCCTTCAAACCCTACCTCAGAGGTGAAGAACAAATCATGACCCTGAAAGGGGCTATCATTCCCCATAACTTCCCTAGTAATGTTAAAGAGGAAAAATTACTAATGATTTGATCTGCTTGTGATTGACTAATCTATTGAAATGAATGATTTTCTACTCTATTTGATATGTAATTAAAACTAGTGATTTGAGGTTGACAATTTAGCAAATAAAGAAAAAAAACACACAATTACAACCTGGACCAACAAGAGCTTTGGAAAATTTGGTTGTATCTGTATTTTCCCCCTCAGTATGTTCCTTTATTTCTCTGAGTGTTCATGTGAGTCCAAGGGATTGGGAGTGAAAAATAGAAATAGGAGGATGAAACTTAAGCAATGGCATCTTGATGGCAGTCTGGATGCAATGCTAGTAGAAGAGAGATAGCACAAGAGATCATAGCTTGGCTATGCAATTCCTAGCAAGATGTAACATCAATACAATGCAAGATACATAAAAATTCTCAGGCCCTTTTTCTTGAACACAAGCATGGAATACATATGAATGGAGGATGGGAGGTGCCTTCATGCTCAAGGCAAGAAGAAGTAGTTCCAAATAATTAAATCTATTTAAAAATAAGAGGAAGGAGAACCAAGCAATCAAAGCTAATTTTAGGCAATTTGGCTTATGGATGCATGCTAAAAGTGAAATTAAGTGAACCATCGCATGTTAAAACACGTGTGAGGGAATCTAGAAAAAGCGGGCATGACCGCCACCCTGCATAGGGCAGCAGTTTCAAGACTGCCGCCCTATTTTGGGCGATGGTTTCAAAACCACCACCAAGCAGAGCAACAGTCTTGGAACTAAAGGCCAACACATACACAGAAAGAGGAAGGGAGTTGGAAAAATTGTGGGAAGGCTAAGTAAAGTCGTCAAGGTAATGGATATACACTACGAAGGGTCTTTGGACCTCGAACACCTTCTTGAAAGGACCTGAATCATCATTGGGGACTTTTGTCACCTTTTCTGACAATTTAGCACATGCAATTTTGGGTACATATAGTTTCATACGCTTGTTTGGATGCAAGAAGAATTTCAGGCCTTGTATGATGCATATCTAATTTGGATGCACTATGTGGATGTTTGGTTCTGAGGTGTCTTGAATAGTTATATTCTTGAGTACGTAGTTTCAACTTACTCTTTCTTGGAGGTTGTTGAGTTTCATTTTTTACGTGACCCACAGGATTATATTTGTGCAATATTCTATTGGCGATCAAGATCCTGATTATAACTCTGGATTTGGAAAAGATGTCAATGTCTAACTAAACCCCACCACGTGTGGGGGTAGGAGTAGGTTTGGTAAGGATGGCAGTCCTAGCAGAAGTGTGGTAAAGATAATAAAGGTGGCTTAAGTTTAATGAGGTGTGTAAATGGTATTTAGAGAGGCAACGTGAAGTTATAGAATAGATGGCATTGTTGAGAGAGATGTCTCGCGAAGGATTCAAAGCCCATGTAGAAGACATGGAACCACAACATCTGTATCTCCCCCATTTGGTAAAGCATGATAGGGAACCCTCTTCAGCCTCAGAAGAGAGTGCTCCTGTAGAGACTACATGGGCCATGTCCATGCATCTTCATCTACCTAGCAACCTACCCCTTGTGCTTGGTTTTCCAGTTTCTACGATGGTCAGTAATCAACAAGTTAATGGGAGCAGTAGAGTTGCAATAGATAGAGTTAATTTGTTGTCAAGTTCAAGAGTCAATCAGGGAGTGCATTCATCTATGACGTAATTAGTGTCTACTTTATTTAGAGGACCAGTTGTATGTATTTTTTCTTGTGCATTGTTGCCACAGAACGTAGGTGCGCAGAACCTTGGCATACCATTTGGAAGTAGTGTAACTTCACAGATTGTGGGTGTTTATTTTAGTAAAACCATCAGAGCATAGGATAGTGAATTTTTTGAACTATTACCTACTAGAGGATGTGGCTGAGGAGGATCAAATGGCTTGGGCATTGGCAGATCTGGTGGATCTAGAGGTGGTGGAAACAAATGATGAAACACAAGAGGCTCTAGATCTGGTGGGAAAGGGTCGTATCAACCTCAGAAAATTTATATGGAGATGTATTTTCATCTTCCATAGTATATTGGCATTGAAAATGCAGCTAAGAACATGCATATGTGTGAGATATTGTGGTGTGCAAAGGGTATTACAGCTCCAGAGAGTAAGGAAAGTCAGTTTGCAACTACATTACAGGCGTGCACACACAACTAGTGCAAGAAGTTTGATTCAGATCAGACTTGTATGGATTATACAACACTGCAAGATGTTTTCTTAAAGAAATTTTATATCCCTAAGTTCAAGCAAAAAATCATGAATGTGCATAAGGATATTAAGCAAGGAACTATTGATAGTGTTTGGGAATATGATGCTCAGTTCAAAACCCTTATGTCTAAGTTATCTTATGGCATACACGTGAGTCAACATGCACATTGGTTCATTGGAGGACTGATCACACCTTTTAGAAGAGTGATTTCACATAAAACTTATACAGATCTGTCTGAGGCACTTGAAGTAGGTTTACGCATTGAGGCAGTAGGGAGTGTGGACACAGGAGTAAGCCCATTCTTGGAAGCTCGGATTGCAGCAATAGCGAAATAGTTAGAGAGGTTATTTGCTAATTTAGCGCATGAGACACACATCGGGATTTGGTGTATAGATTGTGAAGTAGAGGGGCATACTAAGGACAGTTTCCCTCATAAATCAGTGCATTCTTTGTTGTTGGATTGTGAGATATGTCACTTGGACCATATTTTAAGTCGGTGCCCATTGTTGTAGTGCACAATAAGGAAGAGTGTGTCTAGTTACTTTAATATTTTTAGGTGTTCCACTCATGATACTGAAGATTGCAGGTTGATTGATGAGATCCATAATGTCATTGATATTGGCGTTTAACAAATAGGCGTTACAAATAATTCCAAGGAGAAGGGTGAGCATTATTACTATGATCATAATGAAGGGTTATTTGATGGAGGTCGTGATAGAGGTCAAGGTTATAGAGGCGGATTCAGAGGTTGAGTTTGCGAGGGCAGAAGAAGTGATTTCCCCCATGGGACTTGTTATACATTTGGATTTCCTTATCACTACAAATGTGAATGTCCACAAAATATTGTGTGTTCTTTCTACAGAAGGAATCATATTTATGAAGAATGTGCAGCCTTGTATGAACACTTGAGCAAGAAATATAATTAGAAAAACAAGGGCATGGGAATGGTTAGAGTACATCATGTTGTAGAAGATCAGTGGATGCCGAAGTTAGTGTCGGATCTTGAGTTGGTGCCTGTCAAGATTACTACACGTGTTGAGGTTACACGCTCCAGGGAAGCACTATAACAAAATCCTACCATTACTAAGGAGGGATTCATGCATGCCAAGTATCCAGACCCTATGCATCAAAAGGAGGTTTATCAAGAAACCATAGAGGTAATTTGGAATTTACATGGTGAGATACAATGTTTAAAGTAATAGTCACAGAAGTTGGAACAAAAGAAAGTAGTTGATCTTCATCAGACAGATGTGGATGATTTGAGAGAGTTTTGCAAGATGTTGTGTCAAGAGAACATTATTCCTTTATTGGGGGGTTGGTTGAAAGGAAACACTCCATGCACTAGTATTGAGCATGAGAGAAAGCTTCTACATGCTAATATTCCTTCAGATAGTTTGCATTATGACAAGAAGATAAATCTGAATGTTGTTGTTAATGGTTGGCTTTTGAGTAACATATTGATTGACACAGGCACGAAAGAAAATGTACTCACTTTGGATGCATGGCTTCAGATGGGTAGACCTAGACCTCCATTGCAGCCATCTTCTAATGTGTTGTTCATGGAAAACTGAACTAAGGCAACACCTATTGGATTTTTAAAAGATGCATCCATTACTATACATGGGGCCAAGTTCACTGGGGAATTTGAATTCTTAGCACTTGTAGAAGCAGACAATTTTCCCATATTACTTGGGTGCCCTTTGTGTTATGCAAACAATGTTTACATGCATTTCAATAAGGGGTATATCAATTTTGAGAATAAGGAAGAGCATTTCATCATACCTCTGACATATGGATGTAGAACCCTTAAGTGAAGAAGACTTGAACAAAATCTATGTATGCACCATTAGAGATTCAAAATTTCTTGAGCCATCAAAGGAATGAGTTATTCAATGGGATGATGCACAGTCCATGAGTGATACTAGCAACATTGTATGTGACAATTGGGAACATGACACTTACGAAATGGTTGAGAAAAAAGTATGAAGTACAACTACGTGCCCGTAAGACAAGCAGTATTAGGTACTTGGGTAGCAGCCAGGTACGAAACTACACAGAAGAAGAGAATCTAGAAGTATTCTTGTTTATTATGTAAGTTCAATGGGAATGTCTGATAGAAAGAAGGAACATGTTGGTATATACTTTATGTAGGATGGAACCACGTTGGTGGATTTTTCACAGGGATAATATTTTGGACTGGAGAGAAGTAAGGATTGTTTTATCTGCTTGGTTTCTAAAAATCCATGCACCTACCCAAATATTTGCATTTCATGGTAATGATCATGTTCAGAACCATGTTTAGCTGTGTGAGAGACTCTGGATGGTAGGGCAGGAAGCTTTACCACCTTCGTTGTGGGTACATAAATTTTATTTCACCTTGCGAGGTTGCACACACGCATGGTATATCTATGCAAAATTGAATAGAGAAATTGGAAATTGGCTGGAACTTATTAAAGGTATGACTCAGACCTTTGACTAATTTTCTTCTAAACCTCCGGTGAATGAGGCATTGCAGGTTATGAAGCACTTAACTATGGGAGATAGTGCAAAGACTGAAGAGTTACTTCAAGAGATGTTAGGATAATCAGACCTAATGGCACATTTTGAAGAAGAAGAAACGAATGCTGAACAGCTTAGGTGCACTTGCCTAGAAAGAGAAAAGGGTAAGATGATCTACATAATTGATGATGAAGAGGTAAAGAACCTGGACATTGATCACACAGAGGGCATGCGTGAAGTCTTGGATAGTGCAGATGAGAAGGCATGTGCCTCTCATGAGCCCATGAAGACCAATAAAGTGAATATTGGAATGGATGTGGAACCTAAGTATGCTATTCTAGGAGATTACTGGTCTGACTTTGAAGTTGCGAAAATTATTGAACTGCTACGTGACTTTCAGGATTTTTTCCCTAGAAGCTATCATGATTTGAAAGGAGTACATGAATCTTTAGGTGAAATGTAAATCAAACTGAAGGAAGGTGCACACCCAATCCATAAGAGGCCTTATAGGATGAATCCAAACTTACGCGTCAAGATAAAAGAATAAATTGACAAAATGTTAATTTCTAGAATTATTATGTTGATCGAGGATTCCAAGTGGGTAAGCCCTATGGTGATCAACATCAAGAAAGATGGTAGAATCAAAATTTGTGTGGGTTATAGGGAATTGAATGTTGCATGTGTCATAGACCATTTCCCTACACCATTTATTGAAGAAATCTTGGAGGGTGTTGCAAGGTGCGAATATACTCCTTCACTGATGAATTCTCTAGATATCATCAGGTAAGGGTATTAGAAGAAGACCAAGAGAATATAATATTCACCACATAATGGGGAATTTTTTCATACATGGTTATGCCCTTTGGATTACAGAAAGTGCCTGTGGTGTTCTCGCGCATAGTGGTACAGGCATTTCAATATTTTAATCACAATTTTTTACAGGTATATCTAGATGATTGGATAGTCTATGGGCTTTTGAAGGATCGCTATGATAATTTGAGGATGATGTTTGAGAGATGTAGGTTGTTGTGCACCTCTTTAAACATTAAGAAGTGTATATTTTCCACTCCCTTTGGGATTTTGTTAGGACACGTCATTCGTAAGGAAGGACTGCTAGTGGATCATGTTAAGGTTGTTGTGATTTTAGGATTATAGGAACTTGCTAGCCAGAGTGAAGTTTGGGGATTCTTGGGGCATACTGGCTATTACATGAAGTTTATTAAAGGATAAGCCAATATTTCTGCATCCCTAAAATACTTACTAAAGGGAAAGGAAATGTTCTGCTGGGGTGAGGCACAACAATGTGCATTTGAGACACGGAAGGAGAGGCTTACTACAACACCTATTTTGTGCTTTCCTTTAAGGTACAAACCCTTTCACATTCATCTACATGCCTCTAGCATGGCCATTCATGTCATACTAGCTCAACCTAGAGAAGGGATTTCTGAGCATCCTATTTACTTTGCTAGCAGGAAATTGACTCCAGCATAACAAAATTATACAACGAAAGAGCGCCAAGCATTGTCGATGATCTACACACTCCATAAGTTTCAACAGTATTTTTTGGTTATACCTTTCATTTTTTATACAGACCATATGGCATTGAAGTACTTGGTGAACACACCCATTTTACAGGGGCACATATTTCATTGGGTACTGTTGTTTTATAAGTTTAATTTTATAGTGGTAGTTAAGTCAGGTAAGAGCAATTTTGGTCTAGAACATTTATCAAGGATTCAATCAGGAGAGGACATGCATAACATTGAGGACACAATGTCAAATGCATAGTTGTTCATATTGAACCACGTGCTCTCGACCTTGGAAGATATTGTTGTCTTTTTATAAACAGGTGTGGCACCCGAGGGAATGAATGCTTTAGAAAAGAAATAACTTGTTATTCACGTTTATCCTTATATTCTCATCAGTGGTGACTTATAGAAGTTAGGTCATGATGAAGTTTTCTGCTGGTATGTGCTTGAGCATGAGCATGAAGCAGTTATGGCAGAGGCTCATGGTGGTATTATAGGTGGACACTATGTAGGGGATGCCACCGCGCGTAAGATTCTACTAGCTATTCTATGGTGGGAAACGTTATACAAGGATTGCAAAGCATATTGTAAGGCACGTGACCATTGTTAGCACCTTGGGAAGCCTGGGCATAGTGATGAAATTTATTTGAGGCCTATTACTAGTATAGATCCTTTTGAGAAGTGGGAAATTTACTTTATGGGCCCTATTTCTCCAGCCACACGAAGGACATGATCGTGCTATATTATAACTTGTACAGATTATCTTACCAGTTGGGAAGAGGTGGAACCTACAAAATATTGCATAGTAGATATAGCAACAAGGTTCCTATGGGAAAATATTATCAGCAAGTACGTATGCCCTTTAAGTCTAACAAGTGATAGGGGTACTCATTTTCTTAATGAGACTATTAGGATATTATTGGATGAGTTTATGGTTGCACACCATCCCCTTATCACCCTCAAGAAAATGGACCTATTGAGGCCTTCAACAAAATAGTTATCCATACCTTAACAAAAAAATATGATGTTGGAAGGTGAGATTGGGATGACAAAGTCTTTATTTTTCTTTGGGCATATAGAATGACCTATAAAAGGTTGAATAAAGTGACACCTTTTCAGTTGGTGTTTGGCACGGAGGAATTTCTTCCAATAGAGTTCATGTTACCATCGTTTTGTATTGTGTGTGAAGGGGGCCTAGCTGATGAGCAAGCACTAGAAGAACATATTGACAAGTTAATGCAACTATATGAGAGGCACGCCATAGCAAGATGGAGTCATAAGCAAGAAAAAGCTAGGCAGAAATCATGGCATGATAGGCACATCAAGAACAAGTAGTTTGAGGTTGGGAAAATGGTACTTTTGTATGATTTAAAGTTTTTGCGCCACCTTGGAAAGCTTAACGTACATTGGATAGGACTGTATGTTATCACTTATATACTCAACTCTAATGCTTGTTAGTTAGATGCACTTGATGGAACACGGTTGCCCAGTTACTTTAATGGGAGTAGGCTGAAGCCCTACTATAAATAAGTCTTCTTGATATTTGTTAATAAGGTAGTATTTCTAGTTAGAGTATATTTCCTTAACGCATTCCCTTTTTATGTGTTTCCTTCATCGTTGCTACGCTTTGTCAATATAGTTTGGTGTTTTTTGAAATAAGCGCACTTGTGCGCTAGAAGCTGATTATTATTTAAGTGTTTTCATACATAGAGGACTGCACATACCTTTAGTGTGGGGTGGAATATGTAAGATAAATTTCCAAACTAAAACTTTAATTGAAGAGGGGTACTCAAGATTGGGTAGGTGATCCTTAAAAAGGTGTTGTTGGGAGAAGAGGAAAATTGCTCATGAATACAAACCACCAGTAGGAACATGGATGCATAGTGTTGATCAGAGAATGCTTGATAGAACTCACACAAGAAGTTCACGTGGGAAAATAGGCCAGGTTCAAGGGCGTGAAGGGATGGGAAGAACCCGCGCGTGTAGGAAAAATCAACATTCATGACTTAGCCATTTTTAGGCGTGAAGATCTAATTTTAGAAGATAACGTGCAGAACACACCAACGATGCAGAGACGTGTGTGCCACGCATTGTCTATTTCTGGAGGATCAGATTCAGAGTGATTTTGCATAGAGACAGTCTAAGAATGGGATTTTCACCTCAGTTAACTATCAGTAGTCTATAGATAGAACACTTGCATGTGTGGTTGTGCATGAAAATGGCATGTGGCTATTAATAGCATGCGACCTATTTTTGGGATAGATAAGTAGTGAAGGGTAAGTACCAACCCTATATATGTAGTGAATTACCTGGTAGGGAGATGATGGATATAGAGAGATAGATAATAGAGACATGGGCATGTTTCTGGATTACTATATCAGATCCATGTGCGCATCTACATAGATTGCCAGTATTGTAAGAAGCTTCCGTGTTATTGTGATATTTAAGAGATGGAAGATATTGACTAAACCTAAGCATCATTCTTGTGTGTAATTCGGTAATGCATGTTATTATTTCTATCATGATTATTGTTTAAACTTCTTCTTTCCTAGATCTAGATATGTCATGCATTGTATAATGATGTATTAGTTATGGATCTATATGCTTTAAGTCTTCATCATGTTAACATTCTACTACAACAATATTAAAGAGGGACCTGGTACCTTTGTGCACTTTGGGTGAGCACTTAGTCTGTGCTGAGTGATGTGTCAGCGCATCTAGGGTGTTACCTAGTGAATTCTAGGCTACATCATTGGTTCCATTGCCAAGACCTCTTTTTTAGTTATTTTCAAGATGGTTCCCGATGAAGACGTACTGGTTAACTCTAGCAAGTATTGAAGAATTGATACACGATCTAGAGGAACAAAATGCATGTGTATGGGTAGAACATAACTTGTACAACAATTTATATGAGATATTTTTTACCATATTTCTAGAAGAATTATACGAGTGGCTAATTGATCATGCATCTAAGCGGAATTAGAGGTATCACACACATGTCTAGACACAAGAAGAATTGCAGGCCCTTTATGATATTGCTCTGATCTGGAATCAAACTGTGGATATGTGGTTTCATGGTGTTCTAAATAGTTATATTCTGGAATATTCAATTTCGACATATTCTTTCTCGGAGGTAGCTGAATTCCAGTTTTTGCAGTATCCTAGAGGAACATATCTGTAAAGTATTCCACTAGAAATCAAGATCTTGATGGTAAATTTGAACCTAGAAAGTAAACCGATGGCTAACTAAACCCTACCATGCCCGGGGGTAGGGAAAGGATTGGTTAAGGATGGCAGACTTAGCAGTGGCAAGGCAAAGAGAAGAAATATGCCTTAAGTATAATGAGGCACATGAGAGGGAGATAGAGAAGTAGCGTGATGTTTCAATACAAATGAAGTTGAGGAGAGAGATGGCTCATGAGGGATTTAGAGCTCGCATAGAAGACATGGAACCAGAGCATCAAGAAATCCCCCATCTAGGAAAGCATGATGGGAAATCCTCCTCCACCTCACAAGGGAGCACACCAAAAGAGATGACCTAGGCTATGGGCACGCATCTGAATCCACTTGGTAACCTAGCCCTTATGCTTGGTTTTCCAGTATCTAGTACGACAAGTAATCAACAAGTGAATTTAGGAAATAGGAGAACTAGAGTAAGTTAGAGAGAAAGTACATCAATGGTAGGACATACGGCTTTAATGTTATTTGGAGGAACATTTTCAGGTGCATCATCTGCACAGAATGTAAGCACGCCAAATGTTGGATTCACCTCTCGACGTGGAACTCCCACACAAACTATAGGGGTTCAATATAGTACTATTGTCAGAGCACATGGGAGTACATCTACATGTCCTATTCTAGCTACAGGTGGAGGATCAGGAGGTATAGGTGGTTCTAGTTCATGTGGATCTAGTGGTTCTAGAGGTAGGGGAAACATAGGAGGTTCTAGATCAAGTGGGAAAGGTCCACACCAACCCCATAATATTTATATGGACATGTCTCTTTGTCTTCTAGAGTATAGAGGCATAGAGGATGTTGCTGAGCATGTGAACATGTGTGAAATATTGTGGCACATGAAAGGGATCACCACTTTTGAGCGTAAGGCAAGTCAATTTTCTACTACATTACAAGGATGTGCACACAACTAGTATAGGAAGTTTTACCTTGATCAAACTTGCGTGCATTATGCAGCGCTGAAGGATGTTTTCTTGAAAGAGTTCTATATCCCAAAATTTGAGCAGAAGAGTATAAGTGTGCTCAAGGATATCAAGAAAGGCACTACTAAGAGTGTACGTGAGTATGATGCCCATTTTAAGATACTCCTATCTGAGATTTCTTATGATATTCACGCAAGCTAGCATGCACAATGGTTTGTTGGTAGATTGATTACACTATTCATAAGAGCACTGTCACATAAGACATACACTGATCCGCTCGAAGCACTGAAAGCAACTTTGCTTGCCGAGGTTGTTGGTAGCGTTGACACTAGCGTTAGTCCATTCTTAGAGGAATAGATTGCAGTTGTGGAAAAATAGTTAGAGAAGCTATCAACAAATTCATCCCATGACACACTCAGGGATTTGGTGTACAGATTGTGAAATGGAAGGTCACACCAAGGATAGTTTCCCTCGTTGATCTATATGATCATTATTTTTGGACTGTGAGATCTGTCATTTGAATCATGATGCTAGTCACTGTCCTTTATTACAACATGTGATAAGGAAGAATGCATCTTGTTAGTATAAATTTTTTTGGTCCATGACCCATGATATTGAAAATTTTCAATTGATTGGTCAGATCCAGGATGCTATAGACATTGGGGTATGACAAACAAGCATAACAGATAATTCTAAGGGTAAGAATGAGCACTAGGATAGGGATCATAATTAAACGTGCTATGATAGGGATGAAGGGTGTTTTGAAGGAGGTCATGAAAGAGGACATGGATATCATGGTGGATATGGAGGACGAGGACGCAGTGGAGGAAGAGGTGAGTTCCCTCATGGAACATGTTATATGCGCGGATCTCCTAACCACTATGGGCGTGAATGTCCCTAGAATATTGCATGTTCTTTCTGTGGAAAAAACCATAGCTATGAAGAGTGTCCAAACTTATATGAGCATTTGATTAAGTAACATAAGAAATAAAACAAAGGCGCTAGGATGTTTAGAATCCACCGCATGGAGAAGATCATTGGATGCCCAAGATAGCACCAGGACCTAAGGCATTAATGGTGAAGATTACTACATGAGCTGAAACGGTGCGCGCAAGCGAGGCATTGCACCAGAAGCCTATGATCACCAAGGAGGAGGTTTTACATGCAAGGTACCTAGATCCTTCCTATCAAAAGGAGGTTTATTAGGATACCATGGAAGTGCTAAGAAATATTTAATGTGAGATATAATGTTTAAAGGAGCAATCAAAGAAGATGGAGCAGAAGAAGTAGAAAAAGGCTCCTCTAATACTGATGACATCAGAGAGGTTTGTAAAATGTTACGCAGGGAGAATATTATTCTGTTGCTAGGAAATTGGTTAAGGGGAATACCCCACACACAAGCACTAAGAATGAACAGAAAATCCTACATGTAAATCTTCCCCCTGATAGCATTGACTATGACAAGGAAATTACTTTGAATGTTGTTATGGATGGATGGCTGTTGAGTAACATATTGATTGATATAGATGCAGAAGTGAATGTGCTTTCATTAGATACATGGGTATAAATTAGGAGGCCTTCATTGTAGCCATAATCTAATGTGTTTTTTTATGGCAAACTGGACTAAGGCCACTCCCATAGGAGTTTTGAAGGATGAATCTATAACCATACAAGGGGCCAAGTTCACAAGGGATTTTGAGGTATTAGCACTTGCGGAAGTAGACAGTTTTCCAACCTTGCTTGGATGCCCTTGGTGTTATGTGAATAATGTTGACTTAAGATTCAATAAGGGGTATACAAGCTTTGATAGCAAGGAGGAAAGAGTCGTAATACCTTTAACAGATGGGAATTCTACACCATATGTTGAGCCTCTAAGTGAGAAGGACTTAAACAAAATCTATGTGCACGTTATTAAGGACCCGGAGGTCAATGAGCCATCAAAGGAAGGTATCCTACAATGGTAAGATTTGTATTCTATTAGTGATACTACAAGTATTGCTTGTGATAATTGGGCTCATGGTACATATGAACTAATAGGGCGTCAGGTAAAAAGCATGCTTGTGTGTATGAATGGACTTTGTTTTGTTCAAAGGATAGGTAGCGCAGTACCGTGGTATACTGGGGTAGAAGATATTCCTGTATTTTTGAAAGCCGTGGAAGCATAGTGGATAGATCAAATTAAGAGAAGAGATATGTTAGTGGATACCTTGCGCGGGACAGCAGCGCACTGGTGGGTAGTCCACAGAGATAATCTTATAGAATGGGAGGAGATTGGAACCACCCTATCTACTAAGTTTTTAAGGAGCAATGTACCTACACATATTTTCACTTATAATGGTGATAAACCAGTTTAGCATCACATTCAGTAGTGTGAGAGACTCCAAAAAATGGGAC
Organism: Taxus chinensis; assembly: GCA_019776745.2. NCBI lineage: Eukaryota > Viridiplantae > Streptophyta > Pinopsida > Cupressales > Taxaceae > Taxus > Taxus chinensis. The sequence continues at coordinate 87,107,085 of CM034148.1, read as the reverse complement.
ATGAAGCATCATAACCTTCACTTTGGGTGCATAGATTATATTCTACTCTACAAGGATGCACACGTGCCTGGTATGTATATGCAAAATTACATTGAGAGACTAGGAATTGGAAGAATTTGACTACAGGAGTGATCCAGACCTTTGAATTATTCTCGACTAAACCTCCAGTAGAAGAAGCATTAAAAAATTTCAAGCACTTAACTATGGGAGATAATGCAAAGGCAGAAGAGTTTATTCAGAAAATATTTGGTGAGAGAGAGTCTGGAGTGCATTTTGAAAAGGATGAAGAAATGGACTCCATACTACTTGAACATGCTTGGCTTGAGAAAGAGAAAGGAAAGATGGTTTACATAGTGGATGATGAGAAAGTTGACAACCTGGATATTGAACATTCACAAGGAATGCACGAGGTCTCAGACAGTGCAGAAAAGGATATGCACACCTATCACAAACCCATGAAGACAAAGAAGGTGAATATAGGTTTGGAGGCTAAGTGAAAGGAGGTCATAATTGGAGACTATTGGTCAGAATCGGAAGTGGCAAAGATCATTGAATTACTCAGGGATTATCAGGACTTATTCCCTCGAGGGTATCATGATCTTAAAGGCATCCATGAATCACTTGGGGAAATGAAGATAAAGCTTAAGGATGGTGCATGCCTAGTTAGAAAGTGACCTTATAAAATGAATCCCAATTTACGTTAAAAGGTGAAGGAAGAGATTGATAAGATGCTGAAATTTGGGATTATTCGACCCTTGGATGAGTCTAAATAGGTTAGTCCTATAGTGACAAGTATCAAGAAGGATGATAGGATTTGAATCTGTATAGATTACAGGGAGTTGAATGATGCATGTGTCACAAACCCTTTTCCTACACCATTTACTGAGGAAATATTGGAAGGAGTGGCAGGGCGCAAAATATATTCTTTCACAAATGGGTTTTTCAGGTATCCTCAGGTTAGGATTGCTTAGGAGGATCAAGAAAAGACAACTTTTACTACTAAATGGGGTAGTTTTGCATATACTGTGATGCCTTTTGGATTGAAAAATGTACCTATTGTATTCTTGTGGATAGTTGTTTAGGCATTCAAATATTTTATTCACAACATCTTACAGGTTTATCTAGGTTATTAGATAGTAAATGGGCTTGTGAAAGATCATTGTGAAAATATCTGCTTAATGTTTGAACAATGCAAACAATTGAGTATCTCTTTGAACATCAAGAAGTGCATATTTGCTACACCTTTTGGAATACTGTTAGGACATATAATATGTAAGGAAGGTTTGCTGGTTGATCCAGCTAAGGTTGCAATCATTCTAGGCCTGGAAGCACCTACCAATCAAAGTGAGGTGCACGGATTTTTGGGTCACACGGGATATTATCGAAAGTTCATCAAAGGGTATGCCAAATTTGTTGCACCCTTGGAAGAGTTACTAAAAGGAAAAGGTACATTTTATTGGGGAGAACCGCAGCAACACGCATTTGAAATATTAAAGACCAAACTTAATACCGTGCCCCTTCTGTACTTTCCCTCATGGGATAAACCATTTCATGTGCATGTGGACGCCTCTGGCATGGCCATTGGTGTTATGTTAGCTCAACCTAGCAAAGGTATTGTAGATCATCCAATCTACTTTGCTAGTAGGAAACAGACTCCTGCTAAACATAATTATACAACTACAAAGTGTGAAGCTTTGTCAATGATCTATGCATTGCACAAGTTTCGACGGTACTTTTTAGCAACACCATTTGTGTTTGATACAGATCACATGACATTGAAGTATTTGGTGAACAAACCCATCTTACAAGGGTGAATATGTAGATGGGTACTCCTATTTCAAGAGTTTGACTTCACAGTTGTGGTGAAGCCATGGAAAAGTAACTCTAGACCAGACCACTTGTCTAGAATTCACTCAGGAGAAGAATCATAGACAATTGAAGAAACCATGCCAGATGCACAGTTATATAGGTTAAAATGCGTGCCATCAAAATTAGAAGACATTGTTGTCTTTCTACATACTAGTATGGCACCAGAAGGAATGGAGACATTAGAAAAGAAATAGCTTGCTATATGCGTGGCACCATTTATGTTAATCAGTGGTGATCTCTACAAGTTAGGTAGAGATGAAGTATTATGTCGTTATGTATTAGAGCATGAGTGCAATGATATAATGGAGGAGGCACATGGTGGTATTGTGGGAGGCCACTATGCAGGTGATGCAACTGCCCGAAAGATCCCACTTGCTGGATTATGGTGAGAGACACTGTATAAATATTGTAAAGTGTATAACAAAGCGTGTGACCATTGTCATTATCTAGGTAAACTAGGGAAAAGAGATGAGATGACTTTGAGACATATTACTAGTGCCGAACCATTTGAGAAATGGGCCATCAATTTTTTAAGACCTATTTCGCTAGCCGCGTATAGGACTAGGTCGCGCTATATCATTACTTGTATAGATTATCTCACAAGGTGGGTAGAAACAACACCTACAAAGGACTATACAGTGGATACAATAGCTAGGTTTCTATAGGAGAATGTTCTTACAAGGTATGAATGTACTTTAAGCTTTACAAGTGATAGTGGTACACACTTTTTGAATGAGACAATCAGGATCCTATTAGATGAGTTTATGGTTACACACCATAAGACTACACCCTATCATCCTCTAGTAAATGGAACTGCTAAGGATTTTAACAAGATTTTGAGCCAGACATTGACAAAAATTTGTGACGTTGGAAGAAAGGATTGGGATGATAAAGTGTTAGTTGTTCTTTGGGCATATAGAACAACTTATAAAAGATTAAACAAAGCCACACCATTTCAGTTGGTGTTTGGCACAAAATTCATTCTCCCTATACAATTTATGTTACCTTATTTGTGCATTGCGTGCTGGAGGTCTAGCTGATGAGTAGGCTTTAGAAGAGTGTATTGAGAAGATGATTCAACTGGATGAGAGACAAACCATAGCATGATGGATTCAGAAGTAGGAAAAGGCCAGGTAAAAATCTTGGCATGATAGAAACATAAGAGATAAGAAGTTTGAGATTGGACAAATGGTACTTCTCTATGACTCTAAGTTCTTGTGCCATCTAAGCAAACTTAAGGTACATTGGTTAGGGTCGTATGTTATTACTTACATCCTTGAAACAGGCACTTGCCAATTAGAAGCACTAGATGGAACACATCTACCCGGTTAGTTTAATGGGAGTAGGCTGAAGCCCTATGATAAATAAGTCTTCTTGGCATTTGTAATAAGGAAGTATTGCCAATTAGACTAGGTTTCCATTTTATATTTCCTTAATGTATTTCCTTCATTGTCGTTATGCTTTGTCAATTGATTTTTTGTTCTTGTGTAATAAGCATGCTTGTGCGCATGAAGCTAACTACAATATGGAGCATGTTGATGCACATCAGATTGCACATACTTTTAGTGGGGGGTGTGGTTATTTATATCAAGGTACAAGACTGTTGGAACTGAAAGGTAGAAAGGAATAAGCTACTACGGGTGTTTGTCAAAGTAAAAATATTGCTTCTCAAAAGTGACCAAGGATGGAATTGAATGAAGGAATAGTATAACGTGACCTAAGTAGAGGCCATGATAACTACCAGGATAAGGTAAAGTGACGAGGTACTTGGGCGCATGGGCACGCGCTAAAGAGAAGTCTATGACCAGAGGGTAAGTAGGTGCGCTAGAAGGTTATAGCTGGGGAATGAATATGTACCATGTGGAAAGAACAAATTTGGTCAATAAATGAGAGGATATTTGGTAGGTGGAGAAGCAATAAATGCATCAAAATTTGAAAATCTATATAACGACAGGATGCGATTTCATTTTTACCATTGCAATTAAGAGTATTTGAGAAAGAGCTAAGTGTGAAGAGCCAAGTAATCAATTTGAGGTGTGAAGGGTGTGAAACTAGACGTGACAAAAAGATTTGTGCGTAGAAGAAGCTTATATCACCGGTGGTGAAGGGTTTGAGTGAAGCAGGACAACAGAGAGGAGCTAAGGCACGTGAGTTCACCTAGGGCATGCTAACTCGAGCTAGGGATTGAGTCGGGCATTACAGAGTTGAAGAGGTATGTGTCTACAGAAGGATTGCAAGGTAAAAATGGCACCCAAGAAAGCATCTGCAGCGGGAGTAAAGGGGAAGAAGAACGTAGTTGTAGAGGAGGAAGAGATGGCACATGAAATTAATTTTTTTTATATGCAATATCCATAGGGCATCATAGTTAGCCAAGAGTGGAATTCACATATAAGAAAAAGAAAAGTGAGCAAATATAACCACAGGACCATAGAGAATAAAAAGGAACTCGATGCCCTGCTCAACATGAAGACAAACAAACGTAGGACAGATGACATGTTGGTTTATGATGATGCAGGCAAGAAAATTTTGAAAATAATTAGAGTCTACTAATTATATGAGCTTCCATATTTCAGGAAGTATGAGCCTTTATACTGATGGCTCATGAGAAGAGTACATGAGGAATTTTTCTACTTTGCATGAAGCAGAGTCAGAATCTCATCCACGCTGATCTCCACAGTGACATGTTTGAAGGCCATAGGAGAGGATATAAAGAATGACCTAACAGATAAGGTCACAATTCTAAAAACCAAGAAGGAGTTGGGATACTTGAAGGGTTCACATAGTAAGGACATTAATAAACTAAATAATTGTTCAGTTGTACAAGTAGCAGCACATCTTGTTACAAAGTTGAATGATCAGGAGAGGTGGTCACAAGTGAACACCATCTAGCTACATGTTACGAAGTGGATGTCATAAGAAGTAGTCTACAATATTGTAGGCTACATTGAAGAAAAGATAGTCAAGGAAGCATGCACAGGAGTAAAAATCAACTTTGGAGTTGTTTTATTGTCACTGGTATTCATGGAGATTGGAGTGCTAGACAGACCGAAGGAGAAGATATGGGAATACCCCATAGAGAATAAGTCACCAGCTGAAAGGTTTAGCAAGTACATATGTAAAGGGGTCATAATAGATGATGTCAAGCAAAAAGTAGAGAAATGGTACAATAGGCTCTGTGCAGTATTCAAAGAAGAGTGGCGCATCCTGAAGGAACTACCTTCGATAATAGGGAAATAAGTATAGTTTGCTATATATCAGCATTTCTACATTGTGCACTTCCCAATAAAAGATGGATCTTGAAGCCCTTGGTGTAAATTACCTTACACCTTTACATCGAGGTACTTTCAAACATCAGTCCACATATTTATAGACTGTACCGCCTAACCTTCAATACAGAGAAGGTGGACTGTGACTACCACACCCTGAGAAAGAAATATGTGTATCCAGGGTGAAGTGCGTGTATCAAGAGGCTCATTTAAGAGGTATTGAGCATAAAGCCCATGAGTCTAGCTGTTGGAGATATTAGGGCAGCACTAGTATACCTTTAGCTGAAGCCCAAGATGGAAAACAATAAGTACGTGGAGAATGATTTTGTGCTCCCAGGGCCGCCAAAGGGTCAACATACAATGGAGAACATACCGGTGCCAAAACCCACATAAACCATTGACGTGGAAGATGAGGAAGAAGAGTGTGAAGATAGTGGTGGCTTCAAGCATAAAAGGAGGCAACATTCAGATAGGAAGGAATCACAGTGCACCACTACTCCACCATAGGTGTAGGATGAAGAAGAAAATACAAAGGTAGAACAGGGGAGAACGGGTTCAAGAAAGTATTTAGACGCATAAGGACTCAAGGTAGAACTCCAAAAACAGTAAGGAGATCACCTTGTCTCTCTCTGCATAAGGAGTCCACTGAGCCAAAAAGGAGAAGGAAGTTGAAGTTAGATTAAGAGGTCAAAGGATAAGAGGAGAGCGCGCTAGGATATCCTACTCCACTTGAGCAAGAAGAAGATCCAAAAGATGAAGAGATGAAAGATGGAGAAGAAGGAGAGAAGGAAACATCTGAAACCACACATGAGACTACCTAGGATACTACGCATACTCCTAACCTTGAAGCTCAAGTTCCAAAAGGGCTAAGGAAAAAGAGGATGAGTGGAGAATAGTGTGCACCACTCATGGGATACGTTGAGGATTTAGGAAATATTGTCTGCACCCGCTTCTAGAGCACGATATCACATAAGGATTTATTTGGCTGGGAGCTAATGGATGAGGATATGGTGACCGTGTGCACTTAGAAGAAGCTATCATGGTCAATGCACACCCACATGGATGAGCCTAACTTTTATGTATGCAAGGAGTCATGCATGTTGAGATGACTGAAAAAGGCACCCTAAGCTAGACATATGACAGTAAATCCTACTGTCATGTTAGATGAACAGGTGAGCAATGCATTGGTGAAGGTTTATACTAAAGTTACAAGAAGAAACATGGACAAAGCTGTAACAATAAGAGTGATGCGCGGGGAGCTGAAGATAAAGGATGCAGAGATAGTTCACCTAACACAAGAAAGAGACTTGGCACAAAAGAAAAATGTTGTATGTATCAGCCTCGCAGAGGAAATTGGTGATATTTTTATGAAGGCTAGGCCATACCTAGAACCAAAGGTACTAAAGACATTTCCTTCAGTGATACACTATGTAAGTACCTTAGTAGACCTAGACCTTGAAGATGAACCACTGCGTATGCCAGCGGAAAAGGATCCAACACAAAAGGCGGAATGAGAAAAGGCTTCAGTGATGCAAAAGATTACATCCTATGAGGGACTGCTGCAAGTGCTACAAGAAGAATTGAAGAAAGTAGACCAAGCCTTGAACATCTGCACAACTCTAGAAGCGTTGATCAAGGAAAAGACTCTGGAAGAAGCTAATGAAGTCTAGAAGGCTATGAGGGATGATACCTTAGGCCCCACAGAGAGGTTAACTATTGTAAAACAAAAGTGCAAGGCCCTAACAGCAGCGCAAGAGCCACACAAAGAAAGATTAAATGAGCTTGGGAAACTCATCACATAGAAAATGGATGTACTGAAGGGAAGGCTGACTGTAATGTACAACATTATGTTGGTTTTATAGAATGAAAAAGGGGAAATTGCGAAGGATGAGCTTGAGTCCATCATTGTGGACATTCCAGAGAAAGAAAAGAAGGCTCTCACCGAGTGGTAGGCCTTAGAGGCTGAAATAAAAGAGGCATATCCAGAGTTGATCCTTCAAGATGAGACAAATGATTCTTTCTATTCAACATTTTTTTTGGAGATACCCATTGTCAGGGTGACAACGAGATTAATGTGGCATAATGTTGATAAGAGAACACTTGACATAACTCACACAAGAAGTTTGCATGGTAAAACAGGCCAGGTTTAAGGGCGTGAAGGGATAGGAAGAACCCACACGTGTAGGACAAGTTAGTATTCAAGACTTACCCTTTTTTCAGCATGAAGATCTATTTTTAGAAGATAACATGTAGAACACACCAATGATGTAGAGATGTGCATGCCACACATTATCTATTTTTGGAGGATCAAATTCAGAGTGATTTTGCATGGAGACAGTCTAAGAATAGGATTGTCACCCCATTTAATTAGCAGTAGTCTATATATAGCACACTTACATGTGTGGCTATGCATGAAAATGACGTGTGGCTATTAATATCATGTGGCCTATTTTTGGGATAAATAAGTAGTGAAGGGCAAGTTTCCACCCTATATATATGTAGTGAATTACCTGGTAGGGAGATGAGGGATATAGAGAGACAGATAACAGAGACATGTGCATGTTTATGTATTACTGTATCAGATCCATGCACGCATTGGCATAGATTTCAAGTATTGTAAGAAGCTTCTGTGTTATTGTGATAATTAAGAGATGGAAGATATTGACTGAACCTAAGCATCATTCTTGTGTGTAATTGGGTAGTGCATGGTCTTATTTCTATCATGATTATTGTTTAAACTTCTTCTTTCCTAGATCTAGATCTATCATGCATTGTATAATGATGTATTATTTATGGATCTATATGCTTTTAAGTATTCATAATGTTAAGATTCTACTACAGCAACCCTAAAGAGGGACCTGGTACCTTTGTGTGCTTCAGGGGAGTGCTCAGTCTAGGCTGAGTGATGTGCCATCGCGTCTAGGGTGTTATCTGGTGAATTCTAGGCTGCATCACACAATGTAATGTGAGGTAGGCTGCAGCAAAGGAAACTACTTAGTGTAATGCATGAGAGAAGGTTTTTGGCCAAGAAACATGAGGCACGCCAAAAGGTTATGACTGTGGCACAAAAGTATACAATGCAGAAAAGTTGATAAAACAAAGAATTAATGTTGCATTTGTGGTAGGTGGGGAGTAATAAATGAGATAATTTTTTGAAAAATTATATAAGGAGGTGTGGCGAAATCATTTTACCTTTACACACAAGAGTCCTCAAACAAGTTGTTTGGAGATGAGTTCGTAACCGATTTGTGAAAGAGTGGAGAGTTGTGAACTAGATGGGTTGGTTAGATATGTGCACGTGGAACTATTAAACTCCATTTATTGAAGTGTTTGAGAAATATAAAGGCGTACAAGAAAGGTGATTGATGACTAGGGTTTGATATCGAGATAGGGCACAAGGAACCAAGTTGCAAGGCTCGAGAGTATTAATAACATATATATTTTTTATTGAAATGGCACCCAAGAGAGAACCAAAAGTGGTCGTAAAGGAGAAGAAGAAAAAGGAGGTCAAACACGAGGTAGAGGACGCTCCTAAGAGTCATTTCTCAAAAATGCAATATCCATAGGGAGTAATCATAGGCCGTGATTGGGATTCCTATGTATGTTGAAGAAAAGTCAATGATTACAACCATAGGACAACCGATAACAAGGAAGAGTTGGACACATTGTTGAAGAGAAAGATAAAAAACAGACAGCAGATGACATGCCCATATATGACAATGTTGGGGAGAATCTCCTAAGAAAGGTAGGGTTTTTACAGTTATACGAACTTCCTTATTTTGAAAAGCTAGAGAAATTATACCAATGGCTAATGAGTATATTCCATGAGGAATTTTTCTATTTTTTGGGCGAAAAATGAGGATTGTAACGCCCTTGATTTATACTTTGACGGGTTTGAGAAGTACAGGAACATAGGTGAGTAGTGACCTAACTGATAAGGCAGCAATTATAGCCATCAACAAGGAGTTGGGTTATGAAAAAGGTCCGCCTGAAATGGATATATAAAAGTTGAGGAAGTATTTGGTTGTACAAGAAGCCTCACACTTATTGAAAAAATTGAATGACCAGGAGAGATGGTCACAAGTGAACACTTTGTGGCTACATATTACAAAGAAAATGTCACAAGGGGAAACGTATAACTTGTCTAGATACATTTCTGAAATAATCATTAAAGAGGTGCGTAAAGGCAAGAAGATAATATTTGGTGCTATTTTGTTGTCTTTTGTATTTTTGGAGATTGGATTGCCCAATGGGATGAATAATAAAGTCTGGGAGTATCCTAAGGAGAATAAATCTCTCACAAAGAGATTTGAAAAGTATCTATGTGAGGGGACCATAAGTGTCCCATTCAAACAAAGGGCAGAAATGTGGTACAAAAAACTCCGTGTGGCATTTGAAGAAGAGTGGAGAATACCTAAGGAGTTGCCCAAGGTAGTAGGTAAGTTGACATAGTTTGCAATATATCATCATTTTTACATTGTGCATTTTACGATGAAGGACAGAACATGGATTCCATGGTGCAAACTTCCCTATGCCTTCATAATGTTATTCTTTTAGGCATCAGTTCACATATTTACAGATGCACGTCGAATGTTATACAATGCAGATAAGGTAGACTGTGACTACCACACTCTGCGGAAGACTTATGCTTATCTAGGTAAGTTTGCATATATTGAAAGATTCATTTCAGATGACATATTGATGAATCTCGTGAATTTGGCAATAAATGACAATGGAGCAGTGTTGATATACCTTTAGCTTAATCCTAGGTTGGAGAAAGGGAGGTATGTAGAGAATGAATTTAAATTACCTGGCCCACCTAAGGGGAAGCACATAATTGGCACACTGGAAGATAAAAAGCCTAGTTCTCCCATGATAGAAGAGGAATACAAAGAGCTTGATGAAGATAGTGGCGGCTTGGACTATAGGGGAAGATGACAGCCTATGGAAGGAGAAAGGAAAGAGTGCAAGGTAACACCCCCATCACAGGAGCAAGAGGATGAATTATTTGAAATTGGCACAAAGGAAATTGATGTGGAGCAGACAATTGAGGAGTCACAGTTCAAAAGGGTATTTAGAAGGAAAAGGGCTCAAGGCACATGGCCTTCATAGCCACTACGGAGGTCACATAGGAATTCCCTTCATAAGAAGGATCTAGAAAAGAAGACAAAGTGCAAGCTAAAGCTTCAAAAGAATGAGGAGGATGAATCCAAAGAAAGTGTGTCAGGCACTCCATTATAGCCTGAGAATACAGATGGGGAGGTAAAGAATAATGAAGAAGAGGATGTAAAGAAGACAAGAGCCGAGATAGAGAAGGGAGAGCCTTCTAGCGCACAATAAACCACTCAGGATACTGAGGGCCTAGTTCTAGATCAAGGCACTCATATTCTAAAGAAGAAAAAAACAAAGAAGGAGAAATAAGGTGAAGATTATGAGGCACCTACAATAGGATATGTGAAATATCCCAACAAAATCATCCATGCACGGTTCCAGAGTACTTTGGAGATAGAAGATCTATATGGCTAGGAGCTGATGGATGAAGATATGGTGAACCCTTGCACTAATAAGTAGTTGTCTTAGGCCATGCTGACTCACATGGATGATCCTAACTTTGACATGTGCAAGGAATCATACTTTTCATACATAATGAAGAAAGCACCCCATCTCCAGCACATGAACATTAGGCCTATAAACATTTCAGATGAGCACAAAGTAATGCCTTAGTAAAGGTATCAATTGAAGTTACACGTAGGAACATATATAAAAGGGCAACTATAAGGGCAGTGGTACATGAGGGAAAGGAGAAAGACAAGGAGATCCAGAGGCCGACAGTAGAAAATAAATTGGATAAAGCCAGGGAAAAAGCATTTGTAAGTATAGAAGAGGAGGTTGGAGATGAAATTTTTAGAATGAAGCCACACCTGGGATCAAAAGTTCCAGAAAAATTCCCCTCAGTTTTGCATTATATACGCACCCTAGTCAAGATGGTGATAGAAGAAGATTCCTTACGTATGCTTATGTTTAATGAAAAGTTTGTTAAAGCTATCAAAATGGGGTAAGAACACTTAAGAAGCCCCAAAGATTTGAACAAACCAGTCAATGGACCATAAGATAAGAACTAAACAAGGATTCATACTTTGCATACATTAAACTTGAATTAAACAAGAAAATTAATAAATCTAATTATAATCTATTCTTGAAAGCTTAAATAAATGAACCTAATAAGGATCTAAGCATTCAGTTTGTTCTTATGAGAATGGGATCTCACCATTAATGGCTTCAAGGCCAATGGTTCTTCCTATTTACTCAATGTTTGTGTATGTGGTGCAATGGAAAAGCAAACAACTCAATAAAATAAATGAAATAAACTCTTAATCCTTGCAATAATACTATAGTTTATGTTAGAAGGGAAGAGTGTTCTTAGAAATGAGAGGGGGGTAGTAGGTTATTTATAGTTTTCCATTTGGGAAATGAGAGGCTTTTTGGTGCATGTGGGACTAAAGATTAGTCAAAAAGTTAATTAGCAAGTCAAAGTAAGATTTTGACTAGGTTTAGAAGAGGTTAATCATGGTTTAGGACTAGTTAAACTAGGTTTTAGAGAGAAATTAGGGTTTCAAGAGGGTTTTGAGAGGTCTAATCAATCCAATGAAATGGTTTGATAGTCTAGGAAGCTAGTATAAGTAGTCTAGAATGGAATGAGAAGATGGTTTAGTCAAAACGAGGCTATAATAGCTTGCTTAATTGGTTTATAGGAGGAATATGACCAAAAGAGTATCATAAGATGGGAGTTAGATAGGTCTAACTGACTATATGTCCTCAATTTGCAAGAAGGAGAATAGTTAGTGAAATATTAGGAATAATAATGCTTTGATCAAACTACAGGTGTCTACATTTTCCCCTATTTGGGGTGACGTAAGCTACGTCACTTTAAAGAAAGTAGACAAGCATAAACAAGTAGAAAATTTTTGAGGGGTAGAAGAAAAATTAATTAACTCAAGGGATGCCCCCTCGAGTGTCGATGGGGTGATGGAAGAACTCGATCAATGATCGAAAAGAGAAGAGAAGAGAATACGATAAAACAACAAGAAAAGGGGATATTGAGCTATCACAAACTAGTGCCAATGATTTTTATTTTATTTTATTTTTAGTCATCATTTTGCTTAGAATCCTCATCATCAGTCCTTATTAAAGTGTAAGCATATGACGGAAGCGTAAAATGACATGAAAATCCAAGATACAAACAAATGTCCATTGCTAAAACAATAATTCCATGCAACATACAAACATGCAATGTAATACGAGAAGTAAACAAACTTACCTAACATGGAAATAAGTACAATTACACATACTCAAATAGCCAATGTTCAAGATAGTTGCACAAATATTTTGTTATCGAGTTGTAATCCCAAATGTTTTGATAACGATAAGGGTTTAAAATGATGCCCCAAGCAAAATGTATATGCAAGAGAAAGGATGAACGGCACTTGGGTCCAATGGAAAAGTAATGTGCACGACGAAAACAATACCAGGCAAATGATAGTGGCCCAGGGTATAGACAAAGTAAGTAGCATAGCTTTTGTAAATGGTTGTCTATTTGGGTGATCCGCGAGTCGTCGTTTCAAAACAAGTGAAAACATCATCAAGATACAATATGAGTGCCATGTGAGAGACACAGATTTCAGCTGACAATGAGTTTACCATTTTTAGTTCATTTTCAATGTTTTCATGATGTTTTTGGTTTTTTCAATAATTTTATAATTTTTAAATTTTTGATCAATCAAAAGAATTTAAGAGATATAAATTTCTTAAAATCATGCAAAAATTTAATGTGAAGACAAAGGCGTCTGAGAGCAAAAAATGCCATGTTGAGAAGAACAACGTTCCAAAAATAATTATTTAATAAAAATAATCATCGCGATGGGTAAAATGGAAGAAGAATAGAAGAAAAATGATAGCAAATGGCACCTAGATTATTCATAAATCATTACAGGGTGAAGAAGTGACCGCAGGGTGGCACTGAGTGCTCCAGCATGCAAAAAATTACTAAAATAATTATTTAAATACAAAAAAAACCATTTTGGTGGGTAGAAGAAGTATCAGAGTGATCACGACAGAGAAAACATGCCCCAGGGGCATCACGACAGCCTAATATACCCACCCAGGGGGTAAAACAATCATGACCAGTTCATTTGTAGCAGATCTCTTGTGAATTTTTACCACGAGCGAGAGCGAGAGCCTAGGAATGAGATGGTGAGGCTACCGAGCAGTGGAGACAGGTAGATCACATCCGAGAGTACCTTCGGGACTGAGTGGATGGACCCTACGTGAGTTCCCTATCCCTCTTTCTCAATTACACATTTAATTTCATGTTTAGGTCCTTTTTAGGTGATTTTAGGTAGTTTTCGATGTATGCACATGCGCACATGCATCGAGTTGACGGGTGTGCACACACGCATGTATCAAACTGATGGGTATGCGTACGTGTACATGTTGAAAAATAAGTATGCCTACATTCATCCATTACAAGGAGGGTGTTTGCGTCTAGCATAAACATGGACGCGCACACGTGTCAATGGGTAGGCATATGCGTTGAGCAGGGTGCACATATGTCTAGGCAGATGGGATAGGTAGAAAGAAAAAATGGGGAAGCATATGCATCGTACAGGGTGCATATGTGTCAAAAAAAAGGCGTATATGTGTTGGGTGTGTACATGCCGAGACATGCACGCAGGCGTCGAAGTAGAGGTGCACACGCTAGGGAAAAGGGACAATTTATCCCTTCAACCAAGTATCTAAGTATAGACGAAGAATAGACTAAATGGTTTGTAGAAGAAGGGGATAAATTAGTATGTTAGATGAATGAAAGAATAATTTTGCTAGGAAACTAGATAGAAGTAGATAGAATTGTGATCCTAACATGCGCATCATTTTTTTGCAGTGGATACTACCCATCCTCCATACCTACGAGAGGTATGGCTGGCTGGAAGTGATAAAGGCAAAGTTCGATGAGGATGATAGGAGGATATTGAATATCCTCTTATACATCATAGGATTGGCTTACTTAGTTGATATACCATAGATTACTTTAGATCATGGCATCCTAACAGCCTTAGCTAAGAGGTGGCACAACGAGAGTCAGTTTTTTTGGCTCCCAACCAGGGAGATCATGATTACACTGGAGGACGTATGGTGCATTATGTGGGTCCCCATCTAGGGTTAGCTTATTCAGTACACGAGTCATTGGCCTGATATTGAGCAGTGTATTTTAGATCTATTTGGTGTTATGAGGATATAGCATCGCAGTATGACCGTTAGATTCTCATGTTACATTAAGGATCCCAAGCTTAATTGGGTTGTAGTCTACATGATGGCTTTTGTCAGTGGAGTTTTACTCCTTGAAAAAACTGGTGCTTCATTTTTGTTTGGCCTACTTGGAGTGATACACAGATTGATCAATGGGGAGACATATTGTTGGGGTCAGTTCATATTATCACACTTATATTAGGACCTTAATTTGATCATATACTACCATCAGAAGATAGTAGGAATGGCCATATTACTACAGATTTGGGCTTGGGACCACATTGTTATTGGTCGCCATGTAGGTGTTTTGAGAGCTCAAGCTCCAGAGGAGCCTTCTTCTATGGGTTGGGTTCCGATTGGGGATGATGTGTGGTCACATATGGGAGATTCCTACCACTACCACCATGAGATAGATGACCTACAATAGGTCACCATAGTATGGAGGCCCTACAGACACTTTCAGTGGCCACAAGATGGCCTAGAGCTCAGCACAACGATAGTTGAGACTTTTATGTTGGGCAGTCGTAGCTATATGCAGGAGATTTACAGGGTAGATTAGTGTCAGAGATAGTTTTGCATTACCCAGGATGTACCTAGGCCAGATATGTGGTATGATCGCAGGGTCAAAGAGTACTTTGACATGGGTCCACATATTTCCCAGGACAAAGTAGTGGCCAGCTTTTTATTGGTGGTACCAACCATGTGGGTACCCTAGAGATAGGTTAGAGATCTGAGGCTGCACCCCTGAGTATGTGCCATGGTATCATGGTGTGATCCCATCATTTGACCATCCTTAGAGCAGCCTACGATACAAGAGTGAGAGCACGCCTAGTGGGGCCTCCTAGCACTGATGAGGGTGGAGTTGGTGGTGATGATGATGATGATAATGAGGATGATGATGATGATGGTCCTGACATCCACCGTCATGTTGGGGGTAGGGGATAGGGTCCTCCATTACAGCAACCACAGAGATAGGGGCCCAGGCTTAGGAAGAGACAAACACCCAGGGCTCCAGACATAGATTTTCCTCCAGTAGGCATTCCAGTGGGGATATATGCCCCATTATAGTAGGTATTTCCATAGCAGGGCCCATCACCTCATGCTCCAGGGGGTGGTGGTGATGATGGGTAGTTGGTTGCACCAACAGTAGTTACAAGTGGCGATAGCCATGAAATTACAAGTGGCAAGTGAGAGAGACAAGGCCAAGGCATAGGTATAGACCCTGACAGCAGAGAGAGATTAGGCTAGAGCACAGGCCGCTCAGGGTGGGGATGGTGTAGCATGGCAACATCAGATTAGTCAGCTGGCAGCATAGGGGGCTCAGCTATTGAGCTTATTACACCAGGCATAGACACAGGTGCAGACCATTACTATCCAATGAGATCAGGCTTAGGCCTAGGCACAGGGCTATATTATTTAGAGAGATCATGCACGAACCCAGGTGAAGACTATCACTATGGATAGATATTGAGAGGTTGTTGTTACGAGACAGACCCATGTTGATAAGGGTAGATTGACATGTGAGCGGGACCTTGCCGTACAAGAAACCACTACTTTTGGAAATGTAGAGATGATTCAGGATGTTATAAGATCCATTGGTGAGGCCTTGTATTACAGGACCACCTACTTCATAGCAGTCCCAGCAAGGAAGTGAGTGACACCTTTTGATCAGCTTGATGTGAGCAGGACATGTCCAGATCATAACGGTCAAGTTGATCGGTCAGATTAGTACGATATCCATTTGGACAGTAGTCAGCCAGATAACAGCAAACCAGACAGCAGGGTGGTACCCCTGGAGCAGGCCCATCATAGCCACCACTTTTTTGTCCCCCAGGACATGGACCTAGGAGCCCTAGAGAGGGCGAGAGATGTGGTTGACTTCTCTCTTTTTCCTGTATAGATGTATGTATGTATACTTTCCTCTTATGAAGGCTGATTTTGATCGATGTATAGATTTTTGTACCATTAGTTTGTTGATGCCTCTTGATGAAGGCTCGATTTTGATCCATTCCCTTTATATGGCATATTATTTTGATGATGTATATTTGATTCTGAGACAAACATTTATACATGTATTATATGGACATTCAATGGTTTATTGTTACGTCTTTTTTTATGTCTTTATGATGACGATTCATGTTTTGCAGATGATTGTACCATGATGTATGATTTCCTTTATTCCCTATGTATATGTCATGCTTTTAGTTTTTAGAGATGTTGATGGGATGTTCTTACACTGATGATATATCTGTAGATGGTATCTTATGTTTTGGATTATGGGATGTTTCTTATTTCTATTCTAGCACTTGGGATGATACTAGATGATATTGGTGTGGGGGAGATAGATTTGTGATCATGTGCAACCCCTCTTGCCCCCATTGATGATATGATATGTGATGATTAGCTTAGTATACATGCATGATGTAAAACTTAGCATTTTTGTATATATGATGTATCAGATGATGTTATATGTGATGAATGGTAGATGATAGATGTGATAACAAACAAATGTGCAGTAAACAAACACACAATAAAAAGTTAACAAAGCTAAAAAAATGTACACATACATAAAACAACACAACCAAATGCAAAAAATGAATTCATAAATATTTTAATTAATAGATTAAATTGACATTCAATCTAAGTAAAATGAATCCTAATAAATGCATACAGTAGATGATGTAAACATGTCAATATTGTACAAGAAAATGAATTTAATGCAACACATAATTCAACTGAACAAGATTCAACCTATGGTAAGCAAACAAAATATTTTCTTAAAAATATATGATACGAGAAGATCAGGCACATCAATAATATACAAATCAACAACTAAAAGCAATCTTAAATACTACTTTGTTTTTTTGGGACAACATTGATATATATTTTCTAATGTTTTTGGGTTATCCTGAGGGATAAGTTTTCAAGGTTGTTGTTTACATTTTTTTGAGGTTTCCCTAAGGCAACATTGTGCAGTTGATGTAGCTTTGTCCCTAGAAGGGATATTTTCTAAATGTTTAGATTTTTTGTATCCTTTCTTATTTTCTAAGGTCATGTTTTGAAAGCAATGTACAAGGACAAAGAAGCATGGATGCCCCCATGTGATGTGGGAATATACAAAGGGCAGAATGCCATGTGTGTATGTACGAGATAGTGGAATATGAAGGTGCCCCCAGTGTCGAATGGGAATATTCAAAGGCATACCCTCCACATAGATATAAGAACAAATAAGCTAGATCATGAATTTGTAAGGTAGATTTGGTAAGGTTCATAGACCTAGAAATGGAAACTAACCCCAGAATGCGGTGAGAGTTACACATCTTGATGCCAGAGGAACTTGTAAACGATGGATCTTCCTTGAGTACCAAATACTGGTTTTCACCCAAATACCTACCTATTGCACCACAATTGTATGGTTTTCACATGTGGACGACTTGTTTTTCTTTACTGTTTTCTCAATTTTTCCATGTTTTGCTTGTTTTTCCATTTTTTAGTTCTTATCTGATATTCTCACCATGCTTCAGCGTAGAACTACTTGAGATGCATGGTGTTTATAGGTTTTGGAAGCTCTTCACCATCTGATTATGTAAGTTTATAAGCTCATGATCCATACTTAGCAACCACCACATAGGGCTCGAGCCAGTTGGCTTCAAAATGACCTTTCTTTTCTTTGTCCTTAATAGTGTTCCTCTTATTTTATTTCAGAACTAGATCACCTACATCAAATTCCCAATGAATGATCCATTTGTTATATCCTCTGGATACTTTGTTCTGATAGACCTTTAAGTGATTAAGCGCTCTGATACGCTTTTCATCTAACAGTTCTAGCTCTGTCAGCCGAGCAACTCTATAGTCCTCATCTTTATCAAGATAGTCCCGGAGAGATATTCTTAGGGAAGGAAGCTCCACTTCCAAAGGTATGATGGCTTTAGTTCCATAGACTAGATGAGTACGGGGTCACACCAGTAGGGGTGCAGATGGAGGTTCTATAGGCCTAGAGGGTGGGATGTATTTTTAAGTGCCAATTACGGTCAGTCTTACTTACCATTTTCTCCATGATCCATACAAGGGTTTTATTGGTAGCCTCAGCTTGTCCATTACCTTGGGGGTAATAGGGGGTAGACCACTTGAGTTGAATATGGAAATGTTGACACAAGGTCTTAACCATTTTATTCTTGAAGGATTTACCATTATCAGTGACAATGGCGGAAGGGATACCATAATGGAAAATGAGATGATTCATGATGAATTTAGAAATTTGCGCACCAGTGACATAAGTAAGAGGCACAACCTCTACCCATTTAGTAAAATACTCAATGGTGGTGATAATGTGGGTGTGGCTGTCTGAAGAGGAAGGATGGAGCTTCCTAATGAGATCTAGGACCCCATTTAGAAAATGGCCAAGGCATCACGATGGGCTGTAAATTCTATGTTGGTGCATGTATCAAGTTTCCATACTTTTGGCATAGCTCACACTTCTTTACAAAATTACAGTAGTATGATTCCATGGTAGGCCAATAATAGCCTACTCTCAATAGTTTCTTAGCCAATACCATACCGCTAGTGTGCACTCCACAAATACCACCATGTACTTCCTTAATAGCGTGGACCGAGTCAGTAACATCCAAACAGTGAAGTAAATTCCCATCGTAGCCATGTTGATAAAGGGTGCCTCCTAGGAGGGTATAACGGGCTATGTGGGAGAATAAGGGATTTCTTTTCAGAATGGGTAATGTCTGGTGGAAAAGTGCCATCTTGTAGGTATCAGAAGATAGGGTCATACCAAGGGGATAATGGACCAACAATTTCACATGCCAAACACGACTCTGGCATATCATATGCGGGTATTTGTAAATGCTCTACAAAGAAGGGAATTTTGCTTTCCTGAGGTGGAATGCGTAAGAGAGACCCAATTGTAGCCATAACATCTACTGATCTATTGTGTGACCTTGGTTTTTGTTCAAATATGATCTATGTAAAGTATTCCTTCAAGGTTTTGACCATTTTTTTGTATGGAATAAACTTTTCATATTTAACCTTATACTCATCATTAAATTATTTAATGATAAGTTGGGAGTCTCCAATGACTCGCAGCTATCTAATATTCCAAGTAATAGCTAGCTTGAGGCCAGCGATGAGTGCCTCATACTCTACACTGTTATTAGTGTAAGGGAAACCCAACCGAAATGATCTTGAAATAACCTCACCCGTGGGAGTGATGAGAACCACTCCTTCTCTAGATTTGTGGAAGGTGAATGATCCATCAAAATGGACCTGCCACTCCACAGACTCTTCAATATACATCATGAATGGATCAGGCAGGTCTAGATATAAAGGTTCCATTCCTAGTAGAGGATCTTTTTTCAACTGATCAGCCAACACATGTCCTTTCAAGGACTTCTAATTTACAAACTCAATATCAAATTCACTTAGGAGAATGATCTAATTAGCCATTCGTCCTATAAGGGTGGGTTTGGATAAAAGGTACTTGAGAGGGTCAACTTTGGATATGAGTTTGGTTTTATTGTTAAGGAGATAATGGCGTAGTTTTTGGAAGGTGAAGACAACTGCCAGGCATGCCTTTTCAATCTGTGGGTAATTTAACTCATAAGCAATCAAGGTGTGACTGAGATAATAAACTGCCCTTTCTTTATGGTCTAGGTCATATTGGGCAAGTAGTACACCAATAACGAACTGGGTAGAGAAAATGTACAAGAGGAGAGGTTCACCTGGGGTAGGTAGCATGAGTACAGGTGGGTTGATGAGGTACTGTTTAAGTAGTGCAAATGCCTTCTGACAGTCTGGCCCCTAGTTGAATGTAACATCCTTCTTCAGTAGATGTGTAAATGGGTGGCACTTATCCTCAAGATGTGAAATAAAGCAATGGATGTCCTAAATATTTCCTTGTAAAATTCTCAGTTGTTTGAGAGTTATAGGAGGAGGCATTTCTGTAATAGTTGTAACCTTTGTAGGATCTAATTCTATCCCTCTTTGTGAAACTATGAAACCCAAGAGCTTTCCTAATAAAACACCAAAGGCACACTTCTTGGGGTTTAAGCACACCTTATAATCTCAGAGACGTTGAAAAATACGTCTCAACACTTCAGGGTGCTCTCCTCTACTTTTGGATTTTGCTAGAATGTCATCAACATAATCTTCCATGATGTCATTCATCATGTCATGGAAGATGACAGTCATTGCTCGTTGATAGGTGGCCCTGACATTCTTGAGTCTGAAAGGCATGACCTTGTAGAAAACTTTTCCCCAAGGGGTGATGAAGGTTGTTTAATGTTAATCTTCTTCTGCAATTTGAGTTATAACCTGAGAAACCATCCATTAAGGATAACATTTCATAGCCAACAGTGGAGTCAACGATCATATCAATGTTAGGCAAGGGGAAGTCATCCTTGGGACATGATTTATTGATGTCACAGAAATCAGTGCAGATCCTTATCCCAACAGGTTTCTTCTACACAGGGACTATGTTAGATATCCAATCTCAATAGTAAATGGGCTTAATGAAATCAGCAGCTAATAGTTTTTCCAATTTTTCTTTGACAAGGAGTGCAACTTTAGGGTGCATCTTTCTCAACTTTTACTTGATGGGTTTGGCATCTGGGTGTACAATGAAGTTATACATGACCAATTCTAGGTCCAAACCAGGCATATCTACATATGTCCATGTGAATATATCCACGTATTCTCTTAATATATCTACAAACAACCTTTATTCTTGAGTTGAGAGTGAAGCTCCCAACTTTATCATTCTAGTTTGTTCCTCTGAGCCAATGTTGACACTGATTGTTTCCTCAACAAGCATCTTAGAAGCATCCTCCATCCGTGTAGGATCAGGGGGAAGAGTAAGATCAACCTCCTTAGGTAGCTCATCATCATTTTTAAATGGATAAACCATTTCATCCACAATTTCTTCATTTTGCTTATCTACGAGTGCTTCAAAGAGATTTTCACTATGTGACTTGCGTTTATATTTTCTGTAAGGATTCTCTGAAGTGTTTTTACTCTTTTTAACACCTTCTTATTCAAATGTCCAAACATCTCTACCTCTTCTCCAAAGTATGCACAGGTGTCTAGTTGAATTGCAAAACCTTTCTTGTGATCCCCAGCCAGAATAGAATCCCTGAGTCCCATAAATTCTACAAAATGTCTCATCATTTTCAAAGAATTCAATTGGCACATGAAATTGTTGATCCCAATCTATAAGTTTGGGATATACAAGGGTTACTTGGTAATTGGTTTGAGGAATGGATCAAGATAAGGTAAGGACAGTTGAATCAATGAATAGGTTAGTGGAGGCAAGATCCTCGTAGAGGCTACATTGGGAATCTGCATCACTATCAGAATGAGATGAGTCATCCTCACATTCAGAAGAGGTGGCATCAATCTCAAAGGGTGGATCATCATGAGGTCTTATCCCAAGACCATGCTTATCAGACTTGAAACGAGGGATAGAGATGGGCTCTAACCGGCCTTGTACATTGATCCCACATCCAAATCCACTGGAACCCATGAAAAACATCATATGGTGGCCTTTGACATACTGGGGGCTTGATGGCATGAAGCCATGGTACCTTCCGGCACTCTGCAAGCAAGATCCTATAACATATTTTTCCTCTGATAGGAGACCGTTAGAGATGAACTTTTCCTGCAGTTTACAACATTGCTTCTGAGAACTCTTGAATTAAAAGTAAGGTTTACCCCATGTTCTAGGAGATACTGATAATCTGATATTAACAAAGCCTCTTCAAGGGTGAATGGCTTGCCTGGGCCATATTTTTTTGACATTTCCTCCCATGAGGAGAAAGGGTTAACTAACGAAGGAGAATCCTGATTGCAAGGCGTGAGTGACTCTGAAACTACTTGTTTCTTGATAGCTTCTACTTGTATGGGGATAAAAACATTTGCAGAAGGACATTCATAAGTTACACGTGAAAAACTATGCAATGCTCTACAATGTGTGAATGGTTCTGGGTCACCCTGAATGGTAACTATTTGACCTTCATGACATATCTTGATACACTGATGGAAAGTTGAAGGAATGGCCTGCGTGGCATGGATCCATGGGTGCCCCAGGAGCATGTTGTATGGAAGATCCAAGTCAAGGACATGGAATGTCATATCATGACAAGTTTTCCATAGTTCCATTGGAACCACTATAGTACCTGCTGATTCACGGTCCTCATTATCATAAGTTGTGATTGTAATACTCTTTGCCCCTAGATCCATCTCTGAATGGTCTAGTTACTTAACCAGCTTCAAAGTGCAAATGTTTAGACCAGATCCACCGTCCACAAGTACTCTCTTGATTTTGTGACGGGTAACAACCACTTCTAGGTATAAGGGTAAGTTGTGCTCTGGGTCATTACGCGGGATTGTAGTGTGATCAAAATTAATATGATCATTGGAGTCAAGGTGTGCAATCATGGCTTGCAGGTGTGTGGGATCTACATCTATAGAGAGTCCTGAATTTTGCAATGTTTTATACAGTATGTTCTTATGGGCAGTAGATATTTTGAGGAGATCTAAGATTGATATCCTAGTAGGTGTTTTCTCTAACTGGTCTATCAAATTATACATACCTTCCTAAGGAATAGGTAGGGGATCTAGTGTGATTAAATGAGTGAGTCTTGTCCCTACTGTAAAACTCTTTTCCAAGATCCTAATAGTATTGACCTATTCATCAGATGAACGGATACATCCTATGAGGGAATCGAAGGGACTATCATTAGAAGGATAAATATAAGTGGAAGTCCTATAGTCATTAGAAGCTTTTCCATGATTTGGATTTCTTTTCTTTTCATCTACATGGTTAGGGAATGGATCTTTATAGATACCCATTTTCTCATTTGAACAATGTCCTGAATCAAAGGGAGAATCTATGGCCATTTTACCCTCTTTAATGACGTCTTGTATGTAATGACGCAGTCTCAAACACATGTTTGTTTTGTGTCCTTTGACATAGTGGAAGTCACAATACTCATGCTCTTTGAACCAACCAAGTTTTGGAGGATCTTTTGAGTATGGTATTGTCGCAGTTGGATATTCCACCATGTTTACATTATCTAACTTCTTTAATATTGCATATAGGGATTCTATTAATGGTGTAAATGTACATTTAGTGGGTGCCTTGGGACGAGGTCCTTGAGATAGCTTTAAGAGTGAGCCTATCTGCACAGATTAGATTCTTTTGGAGTCTATAATGCCATCACCAATGACATGCTTGTTCTTATTGAAGAACTTTGGTTTGTCTATAGATTTTGTCTCATGTTTGTCTTTAACAACTGGTTTAAGTGTTCCCTTTGTGATGAGGGCCTTCTCGATTTGACTACCTTTCTCTATGACTTCTTCAAAGTTTGAGCCACAGTGCATTTGTAAATGGAAGGCTATTTCTGGGTTTAAGTTAGGAAAAAATATGCTCACTAGGTTTTTTTTGGTAATGCACAAGGGAAATGGCTTGCCTAACCCTCGCCATCATTGTAAAAATCTTGCAAAGGTCTCATTGGGTTTTTGATTTGCATTGTAGAGGTCATTCATTGTGATATTATTTTCCATGTTGAAGGAATAAGGTCGTACAAATTTCTTTGCTAACACATGCCGTGTTATAATGGATCCCTTGGGTATGCTAAAGAACCATTCCAATGCTAGTGCCCCTAGACTATGAGGGAAGAGTCATATCAAGAAATTATCACTATATGAAACCTCTTGGAAAGCCCTATAAAATTCCTTGATGTGATCCTGAGGATCACCTTTACTTTTATATTTGTCAAATTTTGGAATGGTAAAGTGCTTTGGGAAGGGTTTTCGCAACATGTCCTTGTCGAATGGGTAAGGGCACAGTTCCTCATACAAGTATTTCCTGCTATGTCCTACGTTTCCCTCCTGTATTGTAGTAAGCATGTCTTTCATTGATTGTAACTCCTTTTGAATGAGTTGTTCTTTGGTAGGTGACATTGGCCTTTGTGCCTTAGCCACTTTAAAGGTAGTGTCAGTATATGGATCGAAGTGGAATTCACTAGATTTCATTTTGTCTTTGTCTTTGTATACGTTTCTTCTTGAAGAGCCTAGGTTTGCTAATTTTTGGCTCAGTTTCAAGATCTTGTTTTTGAAGGATCTCTTCTTCAACTAAAGGATCCTCTTCCTCATCAAACTTGGGAGGCGGTGAGGCTTTGCACTCAATCTTCACTTTACGTGAAGCTTTGTAATAAGGTTTCTATGTTGCGTATCCTTCAATAGTGGTATGATGTTACATGGAAGTAGAGGCATACCCCATATTAAAGGGGTTATCCATGTCTAAGAGCGATACTCGTTCTTTTGTTTTGCAATTAATGGCCTTGGTTTTTACTTCACATTTGTGTGGAATTTTAGCTCCTAATTCTAGGAATCTTACAAGTACTTGGTCTCTGTTATAATATAGGAGCTCGTCAAATCTGCCTAGGTCTAACTTATGTTGCTCTCCAGAAGAGTCTGATTCTTCTCTGCTATGGTCAATTAATGGCTCTGCATCCTTGACTTGTGAAAAGAGAGGCACTAAGTTGTTGCTGCTAAATGGGAAGGTCTCAAAAAGGTTTTCTCCTAATTCATGCTTGTTTTATTTGGATGCCATCTTTGTAATTTTAGGCATCACTAGCCAACATTTATACAAAGCTAGCATGAATCCTAGACATATGTTTTTGCAAGTCATTCGAGATGATGTTTAAAATGTCACAATGTGTCCTAGATGCAATGTTATGTAGTCATTTTTATCAAAGAACACTCATATGAACACTTAGATGAAATGATCACTCGAATTTATCGCTACGCCAAGTTTATACCCTAAACGTGGATAGTGACAATACCTTATTAATACATAGGTCAAGTTAGAATTCTAACAAGGCCTAAATATCGAAGTGGTATTGACTCGATCTCTTAACAAGGTATATTGAAACTAGTTTAAATGCCAATGAAAGCTAAGTTTTTTGAAAAATGGAAGTTGTGAATGTGTATAATGTGACAACACTATCCTAATATATTAACCGAGTAAGCAAGGTGTTAGTATCAAGATGATGTTATTGTGGTATATATAAGGTGATATCGACACTCTCAAAAAGACTTAGATGACGTTGGAATTGAAACTAAGTATAATTATAGCAAGAATTTTTTAGTTGTGTGAGCAACATGTAACCGCATAATAAAGGGACTTATATCACGTTCTCAAGAAATTGAAAACATGATGTAAGTACCAAAATTGTGTGACCAAAATGTGAGAAAAACTATAAACTCAAGAAGAGATAAATGATGAACCGAACCCACAGTAGTGAAGATGATCTTGAAATCAAGATCAAAGGACTATCAAAGATATGAAAACATACTTGCACACTTTAGATGTTTAACAACCCAACTGCAAACATGGATGGGTGTAAACAAACAAAAAAGTGGCGAGTACCATCTTTGACCAGATGCACGAGGTATGCTTACTTCTTACCCTAAAATTGGTAAGCGAGAATGCAAGGGTATAGATCGAAAGATAAAAATAAACTAAGCGCCACTTGGGTAGAGATTTGCCTCGTCTGAAGGCGAGAAAGAATATAAGCTAAGTGAGACATTGTTTAATTTTCGTGATGAAATAAACTTAGATCGAACTTAAGTGGACTCTTTTCCTTATTCGAAAAACAAGGTTTAGACTCCAACTAAGACGTTACTTCATGATGGCTCAACGTGAAAATGGAATAGCAAAGTGGGCTCCAAGACAGAATGGCTCCCTAACAAGATCTCTCAACTAGGTGTCACAAGTTGTCTAGGAGAAAGCTCGATTTACATAAAGAGTCACACTGACTGATTTGGGAGTATCTCGGCTTTATTTTACCCCCTTCTGATACAATGAGCAACTAACGTGTTTAGTTGTACCATCACTGGGGTCATGATACGAACAACTTTGACTCTAACTCACAATGAAAAAATAGTAAAGTGGGTAAGCGGAGCGCTTCCTGTTTCATCCACGAGGTTATTCAGTGGTGGATTACTTTAGGGTTCCTATAACCACCCCCATTATTGTAGCTTAATGCGTTATGCCAAAGGGGTTATGTTTGAGTTGAGCGGATAGGTACGTACCCTTTTCTAAAATATGCAATACATTGTGAAGTGAAGTGGTGTGTTTTTTTATCTTGCTTAACTTAATGTGGTTTTAAGTAGCACACAATTTGGTAACCTGTATGAAAACACGTGTATTAGAAGGTTTGTGTTTTGTTTTTAATTCCTTTCTTTGACAAGCGTTAGGTCATGTATGTGATGAGTTAGTAATTTTCCATCAAATACTGATATCAAGAAAGAAAATTTACATGTTGCTTTTGATTCCTAAAATCACCAACAGGCGTGAAGGAAGAGCATACACAATGTGAAAACTCATTTAAGATAATTATATGGAAAGTATTTTACTTTTAGAAACATAAAACAAGTGTTTTTAAATGTGACAAAAGGTTGTATAAGTGCTTTTGATCTCCAAGATCACCTCGAAGGTGCGAGGAGAGAGAATACACACTTTACAAACCTTGCTCTAGTTAAGAAATGAAACACTTAAGCTATACTAGTTTAAACAACTAAAAAACACCTTGCACTTGCTTTGTTAGACCTTAAAAACCTCAAAAAAATGAAGAAAATGATCTTACAGCTCGAAGAAAAAATTTCAAGTTTCAACACAGACACCTGCCTGAATGACACATGCGCACCCAGAATGATACGTGCATGCCCCAGCCGATACGGATACATGCACCCTAACCAATGTGGACGCATGGAAGAGTTTTATAACAGTGAGCTCAAACACCTACGTACGGGTCTATCAGATAGGGGTGATAGGGTTTCAATGCAGACATGCTCTCAACCCAACGGATATGCTTGTAAGAAAAATAAATTTAAAACACACAGTGTGACAGAAGACACCAGTACGTCCAGAGGCATGGGGATGCCCAGCAGTTGACAGATATTTCTACGGCTCGACAGATACACCTATGGGTTAAAATGACAGAGTTTACATAGTAGGCCAATATATGCCAACATGTCCAGAGTGATGGCGACACCCACAAGTCGATGGAGCCACCGATGGTTCGATGTAGATGTGGCTCATTCTAAATGAGTTTTCAACAAGTAGTACGACCGAATGGGTGCATGTCCAACTCAATGCCTACACTGGGATTCTGAAGGAAACACGCCCCTATAGAAAACCTATGCTTACCCCCTAAAAAACTTGCAAATGCCGTGGAAATGATTTTTTTTGAAAAGTAAACAAGTTAAAGGTTAGTTAAAGAAGCCTATTTCCAGCTCAAACATGTTTCACCTGATTCTTAGACATTTCTTTGAAGTATTGACGAAACAGATAGGGTAACGAGCGTAAGAGGAATACCTATTTTAATGTTGGTTGATGAGTCATTGCGCGCGTATGACTTCTAAATCCACAGCTGGTTGTGAGAGCTTCCTTTTGGCTAGGAGAAACTACCTGTAATGAAAAGAAAGACCACCAGAAAAAGTATAAACAATATATGCAGTGAACTTGCCTAGCATGTGCTAGATCTGGGAGGTGTGATACTTCCTAGATGGCTGTCAGTCCACTATTTTAAACAATTTAATGTGGTAAATGAAGGAAATCCTATTGTAGTTTGAAATGATTTAGGTATCTCACTTAAAACAAAATAAGAAAGATCTAATCTAACAAGCTAGGTTAGAATAGGATTCGAGGGTCAAATAATTGGTTCTGGGTCTCTGTAGGTCTGAAAAAACTCTCACGTTGATCACAAGTGAATGAGGGTGAGGTGGAATTAGGTGGGTAAGTCACTATTCTGAGCTGTATTGAAAATTACAATAACTGATGCTAGTTCAGGGTGATTGATGGTGGTTAGATATAACTGGTGCTGGTTATTGTGGAGTTTTGGGAATGCCACAGAATGGGTTTTGGGTCTCCTTTGCGATTGCACAAGGAAAAATTTGGTTGGTCAGGATGAGGTATTGGGTGATTTGGGATGGATTTGGCGAGGTTTTAATGGGTATATGGAGGGGGGAATGTTGAAGGAGATCAATGGATGGCTAGGTAAACAATAGGTGATAATATAATGACAAAATGAAGTAAACCAGAGAAGTAGAATGTTCTACTTACTTGAATTCTGGTCCTAGACATGCTTGTGAGTGAGGGATGGGAGGTGCTGGTGAGAGGTTGAAGGCTACAAGATGATCATCAAATTTTAGGAGAGCTTCTGCATGGGCTGCATGTGCATTCCTCTTTGCTTGGTTAGATCAGATCATTGATGGGGTGGTTTTGTACAAGGAGAAAATACTTGATATCTTTCCTTGCATGCATGTTCTTGCTGGAATTCGATCTCAGAAGATGTGATATCTCTCTAGAATGATGCTTAATGTTTGTCAACTTTCCAATCTTTTTCCAACCTTTGTTCCAATATCTGAGAATAAGGTTGTTTTGAGGGTTAAAATGGTAACCGACGGCGGTTCCGGCTTAACCGGCAATGATTAGGGGTAACTGGTGTTGATCAAGGTGGGATTTCCTAGGTTTAATAAACTAGGGAGATCCTCTTGATTTCCTCAAATATCGTGTCTGTTAACCCATGGATTAGACTGGAAACTTCTTGTAAGCATGCGGGAATGTGGTTAGAGAGAATGTAGGCATTGATTTTTACGGTTTAGGTAAGTCTCAGTTAGTTATGGCAACTTACTAGAGAATAGGTTTTAGGGTGAGTTGGATTGATGAGGTGTCTAAATGAGGTGTATGTGTGGATATTATTTAAATTAAGATGTTTTAAAATAATAAATATGGTGAGGATAATGAATTAATTTAATTAAATTAATTAAAGAAATGTTAGTGAGGTGAAAGGGGCCATGGCTAGGTGAATGTGATGAAGGGTGCTTATTTGTCGAGGGACCAAAGGGGAGTGTGACCTAATTCTAGTGTGCTACATTTTGCCCCTTTTTGTTGCGTAGCCTTGTATTGGTAAGCAATGCTAACACAAAATAAGATGTGGTTTCCCCATGTGTGGGTGAAGGTGATCCCCCTCTAAACCAGGAACTAAAGAGGCCGAAGGTAGAATCGAGTGAGTGGTTTGATAAAAAGGTGAATATGAGGAAAAGGCAAGGTGGGCAACGTGGGAGAAAAGGTTGAAAGGTCTACTCGAGCTATTCTAGGTAATGGGTCTGGGTCAAAGGTAGCAATAGTCAATCGCACGCATACGTATAAACTGCAGCACACTACCAGGTTGAAGATCAGGTAAAATCTACATTGTCTAAGGTCGATAGGTTTATCCAAACAAGGTTGAAGTGATTCTGGTATCCAAGGTATAGGATATGGTTAGGAAACACAACGTAGGTTAGGCACATGAACGTTTAGGTATGTTCTGGTACACCAAAGGTAAGGTCAGGATAAACGGTCATAGGATAATTGGCTAGGTAAGGTTATTAGGGTCAATAGCATAGTGTAGCAGTGCCGCAAGTTATAAACGAACACATGAGGTCAAATGTCACTAGAAATGGTCTAGTGCCAAATATATAGGTCACAGAATGGGTAAGGCCAAGGTAGGGGTAAAATAATGAGTCCCAAAAGGAGGAAAAATGGAGGTAGTAAATGATGAGGTCAAGAAAGGTGAGGTAAATGGGTAGGGTAAAGGTGGGGTGGGGTAAATGATCAGGTAGGGTGAAGTAAATTGGGTGGGGAAAAAAAGGAGGTAGGGCTAGGGTAAAGGGGTAAATCATAGGGCAATGTGCAGGTGAGGGTGAGCGATGCCGGTCAAGAAGAACCAATGTCGGTATAGATAAACCGATGACAGTTAGGTAGGGCACGTGACCGATGCCGGTCAAGGGTAACCGACGTCGGTTAGGTCAGGTTTGTTATAAAAATAAAAAATCCACATTTTTTTGTTATTCATTTGTTATTTTGCGAAGTGAGAAAATGACAAAAAAGAGAGAAAAGAGAGAAAAGTGTCTGGATGTAATGGAACAGTGAGCTGGTAGTGTGATTGATGAGTGATTGGTTGGTGAGCAGCGGGTCCATAGGATCATTGCGAGGGATTTGATTGGGCAGAGGTTGCGGGTAGCTATTCGGTGATGGCAGAGGCTGGAGAGGGATCAGGTGGGCCACCAGTACAGTGGCCAGACGTGCCACCGAGACGGCGGTAGCACGATAAGGTAAGTGCTCTACTCTATGTGTAGTTGATTTGATAGATTAGAGGATTAGTTTATTGTTGGTTTGTAGGTTTTGTTGGTTTTTTGGTTTTATGGGTGGTTAAAAATGGAATTTGGGAATGGGGGGAATAGCGGGTAAAAAGAGGAATGGGGAGGGTAATAAATGGGATAGGGGGGTTGGTAGAGGTCCAAGGGTAGTTTAGGTCATTGTAGGGGGGGTAAAAGGGGTAGGGGGAGGTTTTTGAGAAAGGGGGGTTTTGGGAAATCACGGGTTTTTCCACGACAGTGACCGGCATTGGTCAAGTTTGGCATCGGTCAGGCTGTCGGTCACCAAATAGGTGACCGATGGTCGGTTAAGGGGTGACCGGGGTCGGTAAGGGTGAACTAGTATCAGGTCACCAAACAAGTGACCAATGCTCCGGTTAAGGGGTGACCCGGGGTCAGTTAGGATGAACCGGTACCGGTCGGATTATTGGGCACAAGGGTCCAAAAGTGATGTGGGCTAGGTGGTTAAGATGGCTAGGGTGAAAATAGGTTGTAGGAAAATGATAATGGTTGAATATGGATGTTACATGTAAATTAATGTTCGTGCTTATATTAGATGCAGGGGAGAGCGCAACTACATATGTGGGACAGGGTTCCACCTCTACTGGTGACAGTGCATGGTGCAAGCGACCCCGTTAGGAGCTACAACATGTGGAGGTAGTTGGGTTGAGTGGGGTTCATCGCTATAGACATGTAGTCCGGTAGCCCAGTTTGATGGTCACGCTCATCGATAGATGGGATTCCGTGACCAACATGTTCCACCTGCCGACGGGTGAGATTACTATCACCCTGGAGGACATGTTCCAGATTCTTCGGTTACCCATATTGGGTGCACAGGTTTATTCTATCTCCTCCGAGGCCTCAGAGGAGCTGATTGTGTCTATTTTTGGAGAGGGGATGGCCAATCTGAGATTCCATAGTGCTAGCTTGAGCTATGGAGAGATGTACCTAGCCCGTCCAGAGGAGACGAGGCTAGTGGTTCTGTTGATGGAGGCAGTGTGCTACTTTGCACTGCCAGATGTAGAGGGTGGATGGTTTCCCTGATCACTGATGGGGGTACTCCATGACATGATGGTGGATGAGACCCGCTTTTCCTAGGGCACCACCATTCTTAGTGTAGTTATACAAGGAGTTGTGGGCATATGGGCGATTGTGTAGGTTCAGCCTGTGTTGTACATTTTTATTGCACTGCTGGGCGTACGAGCACATAGTTTGTGTGCGGCCTATAGGGATGCCCCGAGAAGATGCATTCCCAATGAGATTTGTGTGGGTGGGGTACAGGAGATGGGTACCGGTTATTGGAGAGCGGAGATCTGAGAGGCCCACACATGATGTGGCCTATTTCCGGTAGTTACTGGAGGGGTTATCTGGAGGCCATATGTGGGATTCCCCTCATATAGGCATATGCATGAGGAGCTAGTTGAGCTCCATCTAGAGAGATGGATACAGGGTCACCGTGTCAGGGAGGACGAGATGATCCCGGTAGATAGAGTCCGGCGGTAGTTCGGGATAGTATAGGACATACCTCCACCCTTCCCACAGTACCGGAGAGACGACATGGAGAGGCCCTTACCTCTACCACAGCCTACAGTGCCCACAGGGTAGGAGGAGTAGCCAGTGGACCGGTGGATAGATGACACCAGGTGTACAGACAGGTACATATAGTGGTGGGCGGCTCACTTACGAGCCATACCACCCAGACCAGGGCAGCCAGATCTAGCCACCATCACGGTGCAGAGAGACGCCCTACAAGGGTAGGTGGCTACTCTCATTACCTAGTTGGGTATACTGCAGACACAGCTGGAGGGCTCGGAGGTAGAGGTAGCAAAGCTACGCATATAGGTGGCCAGTTTGCAGGCCTAGATGGTTGGTGGAGGAGATGGAGATGGAGAGGAGGGGGATGGTCAGGTGGTAGCCTTACAGGCTCAGGTGGTAGGTTTACAGGGCCAGTTGGCCACAACCCAGGCATAGATTGGGGTCTTACAGGCCCAGATACAGGCACAGGGGCAGGGGCACCACCACAGACACTGGGACCAGGTCCCAGTTCATAGGAAGGAGCGGGGCAGGGTCCCACAGGATAGGCACAGGGGAGCTGAGACAGGGTATGGGACCACCACATACCATCGTGCCTATATCTAGGTTACGGGATGCCCTAGGTGAGGCTAGATATTATCAGAGACCAGCTGATGGTGGCGGGATAGACTTCATATCCTATGCCGAGTACAAGGCACATAACAGGCGTCCAGTGAGAGGATGAGATCCCACACTCACAGTGTGGAGAGCACAGGGGGTCAGTGAGCTCTGAGGCCCGATCAGGACAGAGGCTACCAGCTGCATGGAGAGCCAGCTCCAGTTGAGGCGCCAGTAGAGATGCAGGAGGCCTAGGGTACAAACGATACCGAGATAGAGGACATTCGTTGAGATGCTTGATATGGTGCATGATTTTTGATGTATGATAGTTTTTGTGTGATATATACCGGCCTGCGTGCCGAGAGATATTTATAGTTTTGATCACATACTGGCCTACGTGCCGATGAAAGTGAGGATGTATGAGAGATTTTTGTATATTTCAAGCATATACCGACCTGTGCGCCGAAGAGATTTTGTATTATTTCATTATTTTGTTGTATATATGAGACCGGCCTGCGTGCCGATGATTTTGAGATGGTGGACATGACGAGATAGCCTTGTAAATTTGAGATACACATTGATTTATTTATATGATGAGATACATGGTATTATTTGATTTGTTGATGTGTTGATGAGATACATGGTATTATTTGATTTGTTGATGTAATGATGAGATAGATGGTATTATTTGATTTAGGTGATGTGTTGATGGCATACATGGTATTAGATTGGTATTTGTTGATTTATTATTTTGATATGGATGGAAATTAGGTGAGTTAGGCATGATGGAGTCAGGTTGGTTTAGGCATGGATCGAGTCAGGTTTGTTAGGCATGGATCGAGTCAGGTTTGTTAGGCATAGATCGAGTCAGGTCGGTTTAGGCATGGATCAAATCAGGTCATAGGCATGGATCGAGTCTGGTCAATTTAGGCATGGATTGAGTCAGGTCGGTATAGGCATGGTGGAGTTAGAAAGTAGGTGAAGTTGTGATTCATTATTTTATGTAAGGAATGATAATATGGGTCATATGTGAGATGTGGTATAATCTATGCATAGTGATGATAGAGAAATGGTAGGTGTAATAAATGTATGTTGTGATAAGGATTAAAATATGAAGCAACTTGTTATGTATGTGGTTTAATTTCCAATTTTGGGTATAAAAATGGAAACGAAGCAAGGTGTGATGTAATGTGAGGAACATGGAAGATGAATTGTTTAGGGTAGAGAATGGCCGAGCTAACCTCCAAGGGCCCCATGCCCTCAGAGTGCTGCCTACATAGTCCCAGTGAAAAAGGGACCTCAGGCCGATGTAGTTCTCCCATGAGCTAGGGAAGAATATGAGAGGGTGTGAAAATGAGGTGGTAGGTTTTAGGTATGGTGTGGTTTTAGGTTTGTTAGGTGTGGGTAGATTATAGGTAAAGTGATGTAGGTGGGGTCGATTGTGGCGGAAGAAGAAGATTACCTCAAAGGTAAGCATCGAGGACCAAGTCCTATATAAGGTAATCAATACGTAAGCAAAGACAGTTAAGGTATAAGAGGGGGAAATAAAGCCACCTGATTGGGTAGGATCATACTGAGTAGATCATACCTTGGAGGAGGTGATGAATGTGAGACCCTAAAGACATTGCATGATTGAATGTTCTATGGTGAAAAGTAGTCACATGATCACCAAATGTCTAAGTTCCAAGAAGTCCCTTGAGGCAGTAGGAAATGGGAGTGGGAATGGTAAAAAGGGTGAAAGGTAGTTAATTTTTATATGGTATAGGTAGCATGCACTTCAGGCAAGAGAACCTAGGTCACAATGGGTAAGTCCATGACAAAAGGTTTGTTGTTTTGACTTGTAGTTGAAATAGACTGATCGATGTAGGAAGTCTATATGGGATGAAGAAAATTTAACTCCTTGAGGTCTTCGTGAAGCTGATCGATGCAGGAAGCTTCGGTTGCTCTTGTTTTTTTTTTTGTTTTTAAGAGCTTTACATAGTTGTCCTTCAAGGGAGAAGTCTATTTATAGCAGCAGTTGTCGAGAGGAAGATGTTCATTTGAGGGAGTCATCTTTTGAGTGGAAGTTTGACTCAAGGAGTTATATCCCATGTGAGGGCTTTGAAGTCATGGACAAGACCAAGGTGGAGGATAGGACTCTCGTGCAAAAGGAAAGGTGAAATGACCATGGGATCTCATCTGAAGGTAGATGAAAAGTATCCATGAGAATCATGCTATGTGCAGTGCCATGGTACACATATTCAAGAGAAGATAACAAGTGACGGGTACTCACATGATTCTTGTTTAGTCATTGGTGAGGTGTGTCAAGTGGCTAGCGCTCAAGGGATGAGCATGGAAAGAGACAAAAGGTGAGGTAGGACTACAAGTCAAAAATAGAATGGTCAAAGATGCAAGGCATTAAGGGGCTCAGGTTCGGGTTTACCATCGAGTGAAGACAAACGATAAGCACCAGATCCATAGGTATGAGTCACGATGTATGGTCCAAGCCAATTAGGGGCAAATTTTCCCCGTTTGCTTTTTTCTGCTTTAGTTACATGTTGATTTTCTTTCAGGACAAGGTCACCGACTTGGAAGGTCCGTTCATGGACACGTTTATCATAGGCACATTTGATACATTTTTGGTAAACTTGAAGGTGATCCAGAGCATTAAGACGACGTTCGTCTAGTAACTCTAACTTGTGCTAAATGGTCCTGACGAAAGTCATCATCATTGAGCATGTCATGGAGAGAAATGCAAAGTGAGGGAATCTAGACTTTGAGAGGCAGGACTGCCTCTGTACCGTAGACCAGAGAAAAGGGTGTGGCCGCAGTGGAAGTGCAAATACTAGTGCGGTATGCCCATAGGGAAAAAGGAATGTGCATATGCCAATCCTTCCCAGTATCATTAACCACTTTCATAAGAATTTTGTTTAGGGTTTTGTTAGTGGATTCGGCTTGGCCATTGGTTTGTGGGTAATAAGGTGATGAGAAACTAAGCTAAATGCCGAAGGCGTCGCAAAGTTTTTGCAATGTTTTGTTTTTGAATTGTTTTCCATTATCAGTGATGAGGCGATGAGGAACACCAAAGCAACAAATGATGTGGTGGTTAATGAACTCACATATTTTCTTAGCTTTTGTGGAGATGAGTGGTATGGCTTCCACCCATTTTGTATAGTATTTGGTAGCAGTGATGATCCATTGATGGCATTGGGAAGAATGGGGATTTATTTCTCCGACAAGATCCAAACCCCATTGAGAGAAGGGCCAAAGGTCATGGGTGACCTGTAAGGCATGGCTAGGTGTATGATGAAGATTGGAATGTTGTTGGCATTTGACATAACGTTTGACCTAGTCGCAACAATCATAGTTAAGGGTTAGCTAGTAATAGCCCAGGTAAAGAATATGCTTAGAAATAGCAAGGCCACTGAAGTGACCTCAATATATGTCATTATGAACTTCCTTAATTGTATAAGGAATTTCAGAACTTGTGAGGCATCGTAAGAGAATACCATCAAAGCCACGCTTATAGAGGAGGCCCCCCATGATGACATAATGCGAGACCTTTTTAAGGAAGGTGCGTTGTCCATTATGGGTGAGATCAAGAGGTAAGATGGAGAAAGAAAGGTAGTCAGATTATTGTTTATACCAAAGGTCACTCGGGTCAGGGGTGGTGGTTCTAATCAAGTAAACATCATGAGGTAAATAAGAAGGTGATTGGATTCATTACATGGTGACAAATATTTGAGAATTGGCAGGTGAAGCGGGTATTTGGGAAGCTAAGCAGGCCATGGTATCTGTAAATTTGTTGGTTGAACGTGGGATGGTTTGAAGGGTGTAACGGTCAAAGGTGGTCAAAAGTATATCGACATGATTTTTATACTTTTGAAGTATCTCATTATGACATTGGTATATACCAGTGACTTGGTTTACGACCAATTGAGAATCACCAAAGATGTTGATGGATTTGACATCTAGGGCGTAGGTGGCTTGGAGACCTAGTATGAGTGCTTCGTATTCAGAAATATTGTTGGTGCATTCAAAATCTAGTTTGAAAGACAAAGGCATGGGTTCACCATCAAGGGGAATGAGGATAATACTAGCCCCACCCCCAGATTGACACTTTGAACCATCGAAGAAGAGTGTCATTTGGTAAGGGGGTTTGTCCAGGGAAAGGGTAGCAATCGACTCATCTGGAAAGTCAAAATTAGAGGGTTGATCCCCAGAAATAGGTGCGTCATCCAATTGGTCGGTGATAGCTTGGCCCTTGATGGAATTTTGATGAATGAATTTGAGGTCAAGATCAGCTAAAAGCATAAGCCATCATGTGCAACACGCTGATTTTGATAAGGTTTGGCGTACATGAAGTGTAACGGGTTGGTGTTGGTCATAACATAAGGTTTTTTGTTGAGTAGATAATGACGGAGTTTGGTTGGCAACAAAAACTAAGGCTAAGTAAAGTTTTTCAAGGATGGGTGTATTGGGTTTCATAGTCCAAAAGAGTATGGCTTATGTAATAAACCACCTACTCTCTGTGTTGTTCATCGTGATGAGCAAGCATGGCTCCCAAGAATTGATTGGTAACGGATATGTATAGGTAAAAAGGTTGATCATCTTTTAGGTGGAATGAGTACAGGTGGTTGGAGAAGGTATTGTTTTAGGGCCACAAAAGTTTTGTGACAGTCATCATCCCATTTAAAGGAGACATCCTTCTTGAGAAGGTGATGAAATGGTTGACACCGATCAGATAATTGTGAAATGAAACAACGAATAGACTACAACTTACCTTGTAGGCTACGGAGTTTCCTAAGGTTGGTGGGCGGAGGCATTTCTAGAATGGCCTTGAATTTAGCAGGGTCAAATTCTATACCACGTAGGGAAATGATAAATCCTAGGAGCTTTCTTGAGAGAACCGCGAAGACACACTTCTTTGGCTGAAGGTGAATGCAATATTTAATGAGGCGGTCAAAAATGGTTTTGAGGATGACAAGGTGCTCAGAGTAGCATTTAGATTTGGCCAGGAGATCATCCATGTAATCTTCCAATATACGATGCATGATGTCATGGAAGATGTAAGTCATAGCCCACTAATATGTGGCACCAACATTTTTAAGGCTGAAAGGCATGACTTGATAGAAAAAGGTCCCCCAAGGGGTGATGAACGAGGTTTTGTGTTGATCCTCTGGGGCAAGCAGGATTTGGTTATAACATGAGAAGCCATCCATGAGTGATAGCATCTCATGGCCAGCGGTAAGGTCAACCAGCTGGTCAATACCAGGTAAGGGAAAGTTGTCTTTTGGACATGCTAGGTTGAGGTCACGGAAGTCCATGTAAATATGGAGTTCCCCTATCACCTTAGTGATAGGGACAATGTTAGAAATCCAATGAGGATAATCAATGGGTAAGATGAAGGAAACGGAAAGAAGGCGCTGAAGTTCCTCTTTGACGAGAAGGGCAATGCGAGGGTGCATTTTCCTCAGCTTTTGTTTGATGGGTTTGGCATCGGGAACGGTTACGATATTGTGGACCACTATGGTGGGATCAATACCGGGCATGTCTGCGTAAGACCAAGCGAAAGCATGGTTATGATCCTTGAGAAAAGAAGTGATGGCTTCCTGTTCAGTAGCATCTAAAGATTGACCGATCTTTAGGATGTGCAGGTCATCCTGAGTATGAATGTTGATCTCGATAGTTGATTCATTCAACATGGTTTGCATCTCAGAAGGTAACGACTGATGAATATATGAGTCTTCTGCACCAAGGTAGGTGAGTATGGATTCATCATCCTGACATTGAATGACGTTAATTGAAGGTGTATCGTCATTGATCATTTCAGGATATAGGAAGGGAAGAGTGGAAGGGGCCTCACCCCTGTGTTGATAAGTTAAAGACCCCAAGGAAATGGTGTTTATGAAAAAAAGTTAGGAGGAATAGATTTTGGATCCATCGACTCCATCGGTGATGGTGGTGATGAAGGTGGAGCGGGTGAAGCAGGTGGAGAAGGGCTGATGTCCTTGATGAGTTCAATGTGAGCCTATTTGGTAGGTAGTTCAGGAAAGCTGATACCACTACGGTCATTATGTTTGTGGGTGGTACATGGGATAATGGTATGGTGGCCTTGCTCATAAAATCCAAAACCAAAACCCTTCCACGCACATCGGTGTAGGAAGGTGTGGGAAAAACGGTGATTGGTAAGTGATTGGAAGTCAGCGGAAAATGGGTGAGTTTGTGGTGGTGGTTCAGGTAAGTAAGTGGTAGTATTCAGTCCCTCATAGGTGAGATTGGTACAAAGATGAGGAGGACCATAAAGGAGGCATTCTCCTATGTAATGATGGGGGTGTTGGTGAAGACTTCCATACTCTTATGGAGTAAGGAATGTGTTGACACTATATAGGTGGTACTCCCCCAGAGTGAGGCATTGAAAAACACCTTCCAAGGGATTGGTGGTTTGTATGTAGGTAGCTGGAATGGATGATGTGTCAGAGGTCGATGCGGAGGTGGAGTTAACAGATTGGGAAGCTGATGGGTCAGTCGTGGAGGTTGGGGCAGTGGTAGGAATGGAGGAGGTATGTGCGGTTGAAGCAGTGGATGTACTGGTAAGTGGAGGTGTAGGTGAAGAAGTAACGGTTGTGGAGGTAGACAACTTAATAGGTATGAGCACATCATTGGGTCGGTAAAGCATGTTGCATGTTTTAAAAGGTGATGGGTCAGCTGGAATGGTATAGGTGTGTCCTTCATGTTCAAAATTTACACAATGATGCAAAGTGGAAGGAACGCAACCCATGACATGAATCCAGGGTTTGCTAAGCAACAAGTTATATTGGAATTCCCCCTCCAAGATGTAGAATAATTCTGGGATAGTGCGGGGGCCCACGCGAACATGGAGGATGAAGGTGCCTAGTGTAGAGGTGATAGCATCATTGAATGAAT
The DNA here is from genome assembly GCA_019776745.2 of Taxus chinensis. Classification (NCBI taxonomy): domain Eukaryota; kingdom Viridiplantae; phylum Streptophyta; class Pinopsida; order Cupressales; family Taxaceae; genus Taxus; species Taxus chinensis. Next base: position 87,067,399 of record CM034148.1, on the reverse strand, counting down.
GCAACATGACAGGATGTTTATGCATGTAATTGTTAGGTATGCGCATTTGAGTGAATGCATGGGATGAGATGATGTTAATGCTAACGCCCCCATTAATCATCACACGGCGTACCTGTATGTCATCTATGTGGACAAAGATGAATAGGGTTGGGTCTGGGTCATCATTTTGGTGTGGTGCGATCTCTTCTTCTGAGAAGCTAAGGGAGGCTACTTGGTGAATAGGGTGGGGTGAAGATGAAGGTGGTAATTTGGTGAGAGAGGCTACATGATGGGGTGTGATAATGGAGGCTACGGGTGTAGGGTCATTGGGTAAAACCTCAATAGATTGAAGAACCTCCATGAGAGCTTGATGATGGGATTCTTGAGGTTTGGATGAGGTCATATAAGGAAATTTTGAGGGGAGATTGGTGTAATTGTTTGAGCATGGTGCAATGTGTGACGCCATTAGAAATGGGGTACGTAGGGCCATGGATAGTGATTTTAGGTATGGGTGCAGATGGTATGTTGGGTATAGGATTGGTTGGTGGGTCAGTTGCCTTTTCTTTACCCTTATCCTTCTGAGCACATGTAGTGACGTGTATCATGTTGATCTGAGGGGAGTTGGAAAATGGAGAAGGTGTAGGGTGAGTGGTATAATGACACGATGGGAAAAAACCTACCGGAGGAGAAAAACCCTGTGAGGTGAGTTGGGCGCAATGACATTTGGGTGGTGGCATGGCAAGTTCTCTGATGCGAACCATGTTAATTTCAAATCTTGGGGGTGGCTCTAGGAGCTGTGAGGGTGGAGATCATGGTTGTTGAGTGGGTAGTGTGGGAATGGGTGTCAGTGAAGCAGGGTCCTCATCGAGAAGGTCATCATCGTCAAAGTTGGCTTCTGGAGGACACAACTGGATAAGGATGGTTTTCAAGGCCTTACAGTTCTCCACATCGTGCCCTGGCACATGATGGTATGCACAAATTTTAGTATCATCAAACCCTTTTGGCTTGGGTTTGAGGGGGTCATAAGGCCTGAGTGGCGGTAATGTGATGACAGAAGTCTCAAGGAGGTTGGTTAAAATTTTGGCATAAGACCCTACTAGTGGATCGCAATGGGAAGTGAACGTGGGTTTGGGTGTAGGTGTGGTTGATTGTTGAGGAACAACCTTTGGAAGAGGAGGAGTCAGTCGAGCTATGGTTTTGGGTATCAGTGTGGTTTTGGGTGTCAGTTGTGTTTGTTTAGGTAGGGGTATAGTAAATGAACGGGTAGGAGGGTGTATGGCTGTTTTGACTACCTTATTGTGGGGTAGTGGAGTTTTGTTTTTGGGTTGCACCCTCTTGGGTAAAGGTGATGTGGGTGTATGAGGTCTAGAAGGAAAGGTAGATGGGGGAAGAGGATGAGTTACCCACGGGGATAACGGGGGTGCTGTGAAGGTAGAGGATGTCAGTCGTGCAGGAGGTGTAAGGGACAGAGATTGAAATGTAGTGGGTAGTGAAGTAATAGCTGAGGGTATTGGAGGTATGGGTGGTAAAGATGTTGTGGGTGTGGGTGTAAGTCGTGTTGGGTGTCTGGGGAGGTTAGAGGTTTGTGTGGGAGGAATGGGTTGTTGTGTTTTTGGTTTATCAATGGGTGGAGGTTGCTTGACCATGTTGGGAAGCTGAGGTCTTAAGACAGACGGATAGGTGAAGGTGTGATTGGCGCAGCCGGGGTATGGGTTCTATGGGTTTGGTGCTTCTGTTTGGGTGTCAGAGTAGGTGTGGTGTTAACTTGGGAGGATGTAGCTAAATCTAGTTTGATAGGTGGATGAGTAAGGCTAGTGGTTGGGGTGACCCCTAAGGTGGTAATAGGTTTAGTCGAGGTAAATGTTGTAGGTGTGGGTTTGGGTTTAGATGTAGTTTAGGTTATGGGTAAGGGTGTATGTTGAGTTATGATGGGTGTCATGGAAGGAATGGTGATAGAGGTGGTTGTATTCGGTTCGATTGGTCAGAATACTTTTGGGTAGATAGTGGAAGTATCAGTAAGTGACATCTGCATCTGTGTTGAGACTGGAAGCAGAAGGTGCCCCCATAATAAGGCTCTATCCACATAATCTAGGTGATCGGCCAAACGTGAGAATGACATGTCTGTAGGTGGAGTTGATGAGGACCGAATGGAAATTCCCATAAAATGTGTCTTAGAGATGGGAAATTGGCTAGCTTCAACTTCCGTGGGTAAGAGAGCCGAAAGTAGGTCTGCAGGGTTTTGGGTAGCTGATGACGAATGCTCACCAAGAGGAAAAGGTATCTCAACTAGGTCTATGATGGGTGGAGGAGATAATGGGTGTTCCTCTATGGGTGGAGGAGTTATTGTGGGTATAATTTCTCTAAGTGGAGAATCCAAAGGTGAAATGATCTAGATGTTAGCGGAAGACTCCTCTGTAGGTGATGAAGGAGATGAAAGGTGATCCTCTGTGGGTGGAGGAGTAGGTGCGGTGGGTTCTAACATGGAAGGAGGATTTCGGGCTAGGATTTCCTCTATGGAAGGAATGTGAGGTAATTGGGAGGTGATAGGTATGTCATTAAAAATAGTGTGGACCTCGCGGGTATGGGTATCATGAGTTGAGGCCTCACCGGTTTGATCAGATGAAGGGGCATGATTAGGAAATGGTTTCTTGAAGATGTGTAGGTTTTGGTTGGCAGGTGCGTTAGGATTATCCACGGTTAACTCACCTTTCTCAAGCATTTCTTGGACAATGTTTTTGAAAGTGATGCAATTACCATCACTATGACCCTTTACTCAATGATAGTTACAGAAGTCATGTTCTTTATACCATGCGGGCATGGGGCGAGCAGGATCAAAACCAGTGTGTGGTTTTATAGGTGGAAGAGTGATGGCTTCCTGGCTTTGATAAGATTTTCTAAGACAGAAGAGTAAGGCTCCCTAATTGGGGTGTATTTCTTGACTATTCTCGTCTGAATTGAAAAGTCTAGACGGGTGAGAGATTAGATGAGGGGGTAGCCTGATTTGATGGATGAGCGGGGCCAGCCTTGAGTACCACTGCATTAGTAGTGCCCTTAGCTTTTGAATAATTGTTTTGTGGTTTGGAAGAAGAAGAGGTATCATTTGACTTGAATGTCTGAATTCTTATTGTGTAATTGGATTTTCTTCTCTTCGATGGCCCGAATCTCTAACTTTCATGCCATAGTGAATGCTTCATCGAATGTTCAGAAGGTTTGGACCTACAAGGTTGGTGAGATATGTCTAGCACAAGCCCATGTGAAGAGCTCAATGAGTTCTGTTTGTGGCAGTTGGAAGGTGAGTTGGTTGATCAAGCTACGCCAACGAGTGACAAAATCTGTGATAGATTCATCCTCATATTGACGCATGGAGTATAGGTCGGTCATGGTAACCTTCTTGATGATATTGATAGAGAAATGATCCAAGAAGGCTTGGGCTACCTGATTGAATGAGAATATAGAGTGTCTAGGTAACCCACTATACCAATCTAATGCAGGTCCAGTCAGAGACATGGGAAAGGTTCTCAAGAGCAAGGCATCATCGTGAGTGATCCGATAACACCCGTGTTTGAACGACTGCAACTACTGATGTGGGTCTTCTTTGCTATTGAAACGGTTGAATTTAGGCATTTCCCAATGCATGGGGTGTGGGTGAATAGAAATAGATGGGTGGATGGGCTCATTACAAATCTCGTCATAGGTGAGAGTGTTGTGTGAGCCGGAAACTGATGCCTCCAATGTCTACATCTTGTCCAACATCAATTTGATTAGGTCATTGGTAGGTTGTGATGATTGGGTGCCTCCTGTAGCGTGAGAGGGTTGGTTTTGGGCATATAACGAGGGTGGCACTCCAATGTATGGTGCTGCCATGTAGGTTGATGGGGAAGAACGAAATGAAACAGGAGTTACGTACCCAGAGTGAATAATAGATGAAATGGGAGGCTGCTGATAGTATGTATATGGAGGTGGAAGGGTCATGGTGACCCTAGTGGCAATGGGGGCTAATGATTGTGGAATGGAAAGTACCACATTCTGAAAAGGGGTAGGGGTCACCGACACCGGAGGTGGTAGTGTAGCTACAAGTATGTGTGAGACATTAGGGGTGGATGAGGTTATGTTGTGGGTAGTTTTCGAAGGTATGGTGGATGTGGCGGGTGCCACGGAGGTGGCAGATGCGGCAGTCATAGCGGGTATAGGACCTAGCTACGAAACGACTGGGGGTAAGGTAGATGCGGGCAGCACAGAGCCAGATGGAGCCAATGCAGGAGTGGGAGTGAGAGTCAGGGGGATAGATATGGGCATGTCGTATATCAATTGACCCGAGGCATCTCGAGTGGATGAGTGGGAAAGGTAAAACTACAAAGAGGAAGGGTTTTGGTCAAGGAGTCATGCGAACTCCTCATCTCCTGTAGCGATAGTGATAGGCTGGATGGGATCCATGACTGGTGATAAAATGGAAGGTGGTGAAGGACTAGGTGGGAGTGGTTGACAAATGGCATGAAATACGAGTGCACTTGCTTGTTTTTTAGGTCAGCACCATGTGAACCAGTACTGATCAGGTAAGGTTGTTTCTCTATAAATGACACAGAAAAATAGCAGGAACAGGTGAATCTGACGGTAAAAAGTGTATTTGGTACCAAATGTAGGTTGGAAAGTGAAATAGGCTAACCGATGCCAGTTAGGGAAAACCGACACCGGTCAGGGGTAACCACTGCCGGTCACTATAGAAAATGGTCAGTGAGTGAAAAACTAGGTAGAAAGTCAAATCTGACAGGTATGCCAAATCTGATGGTGTTTTACAATGTCAATGGGAATGATGGCAGTGACAGGGACTGTGAAAAGTGGAAGAAAATGAATAAAATGTCCTTTTGGGTAGGTTAACAAAAGGACCTAGAACCGATGTCAGTTGGGTATAACTGACGACGGTCAGAAGGGTAACGACGATGGTTACTGTGAAATTGAAACAGTGATGAAAGAAAAGTGGTTGTGAATTAAAATCTGATGTAGAATCAGACCCAAAATTCTGAGAATGATGATGATATGGCCTAGGCACACTCAGGTGAAGCTGAAATACACCAGCTGTGATGAGGAGCGTGCAAGGATGAACAAGAAAAATGAAGAATGTGATCTCTCACCTCAAAACATAAGCCAAGCAAGAAACACTAAGAAAAATGTGATCCTAGGAGTGCCTTTTCTATTATGTTTGTTTAGCTTATGCTATTTAAGGATTGACACATGAACTGTGAAATAGAATTTTTTGGTGAGGATGGCTTCCTACAAAGAAGGAGATCTAAAAGGTGAGGTTTCAGGTATGTTATGGTGGGGGCGGGCTTCACTCTGAAGTATGACTCGACAGAGCAGTGAGCTGGGGAGTACCTGTCAATCCTCAGATCAGTGCAATCGTTGACAGGCATTCCCAGGAAAGATGTTGTTTAAGAATATGTGTTTGTTTTGAATTTGTGCAATTTGGCAAGACTCAGAGAGAGAAAGAGATGTGCTTTCTACGGTTCGTTTGTCAACCATCAACTGGTCATGACTTCCAGCGTATAGGTTGCCCTCAATTAATGTGAGCTAATGCGATAAATCAGAATGGAATGCACTTATTTTTAAGCCCAAATCGAAGTGTGAAGTTGGATGACACAATAGGATGAAGAGGAAGAGGGATGCTCTTTCACTACAATGCAGAAAACGTGAAGAAATGGTTCTTTTTAATTACACCAAAAGAAAGGTTTCCTTTAGAGCAAATGGAAAGAAAAGGTAGGTTACCAAGGAAGAAAATTAATGTGTATGCTTTTTAGAAGGGAAACAAACACACAAATTTTCCTAGGAATGAATATAATGCAAGGAACCCCGCATGGGTCCCACAGGGTGTGCCAAAATGTTTCACCTAATTCTTAGACGTTTGTTTGAAGCATTGATGAAACAGATAGGGTAATGGGCATAGGAGGAATACTTGTTTTAATGTTGGTTGATGAGTTGTTGCGCGCATATGACTTCTGAATCCACAATTGATTGTGAGAGCTTCCTTTTGGCTAGGAGGAACTACCTGTAATGAAAAGTAAGACCACCAGAAGGAAGTTAAACAATATGTGCAGTGAACTACCTAGCACGTATGCTAAATCCTAGAAGTGTGATACTTTCTAAATGGCTATCAGTCCACTGTTTTAAACAATTTAATGCGGTAAATAAAGTAAATCCTATTGTAGTTTGAAATGATTTAGGTATCTCACTTAAAACACAATAAGAAAGATCTAATCTAACAAGCTAGGTTAGAGTAGGATCCAAAGGTCAAGTGACTGGTTCTGGGTCTCTGCAGGTCTGACAGAGGTCTCAGGTAGATCACAGGTGAATGAGGGTGAGGCAGAATTAGCTGGGTAGGTCACTGTTCTGAGGTTGTTGTGGTGTAGGCCTAAAGGGGGTGACAGAGAGTTAAAGGGATGTAGGAACAAAGGTATAAGTGTAACTGGTGCCGATTACAGTGGATAATCACAAGTGAATGACCGATAGAATGAGCTTTAGGTCTCCTTTGTGATTAGGACAAAGGTGAGGTTGGAGGTAGAAGGCCTAGTCACAGACGTGACTAGCATAGGGGTGAGTTGGGTAATATGTAAATATTAGTTGGAGTTGGGGTGGTGAGAGCCTTGTGATGGAAAATATAAGGGCAAAGGGTGGAGACAAGTTGTAGGAAGGTTACATAATGGTTACAGGGTGGTTGTAGGGCGATTGTACCTACGACCAAAATGCAGTGAAACAAAATGGAGACCAAAGAATGTATTGGAATGCATTTGGGCTTACTTGAGCATTCATAAGGATCAGACCACTAGTGAGTGAGGGAGGGAGGTGCTCATAAGAGGTTGCAAGGCTGCAGGACCATGATGATCACCAATTATAGGAGAGCTTCTCATGGGCTGCAGTGTGCAAAAACTCTTTCTTGGTCTAGATCAGAAACATGCGCACAAGGTGGCTGTGCAGGAGAAATGTTTTGATCTCCTTCCTTGCATGCGTGTTCTCAGGGGAATTTGACCTCAATCAAGATCCCTAACCATCTCTTAAGGAAGATCTCAATACATTTTAAAATTTGTTGTAAAATGACCACAAAAATGATAAATATACTTGACTCAGATCACAGGATAATCATAGTTGTGATTCACCAAAAATTGCATGAAGATCACAAGCCAATCGCAGTTACAATTCTCGCATGTGTTGAAATTTTACTAAAATAGTGTTACAACAAGTTGTATTTATCCTTTATGCTTTGGTTTCACTTCTTCAAGACCTAAAAAACTGAGATATACGATCAAGAGAGCAAGAAAACTCAAGTGTAGCCTTAATGCATAAAGAGGTAGGGTGCCTCAAGAGCTAAGAGAGAATGAAATGATGTGAGGGGGTACTTTAATAGATTAGGAGTGCATAGGGGGGTGGGACACACATGGGTGAAATTTTCATTGGTCATGCAAGTGGGTAGATGTGATAGGACATAATTAAATATGAGTGGGTAAGAATTAGTAAATGAACATCGAGTTGTCGTTTATCTCCATTTTGTGGGGTTATTTGATTTTTTGGGATTTTTGTGTTTTATAATGTTTTTGGCGCTTTTTAAATAAGAGAATTTAAACACAAGGTGAATTTTATAGTGTCTACATGGATATGTTTTGTTGGTTTCACCCTTTGGGATTTTGGGGCTTGTTGTTGTATCCTTTCTTTTCTTTTGAGCATTCTCTTATATATATTTAAAATTTTGTAATATTTTTGCCATACGATGGATTTTGGAGCTCCCTTTTCTTCGGAAATATATTTTTGAACCCAGCACACTAGTGCAAGTAGATTGATACCACTCACCACAAATTAAGAAGATTTTTTACAAAATCTAATAAAACTATTAATCAACAGTATATCTAAAATCCAAGATACATCTAATATGTAGTATGTATATATGTATTACAATTTAATTGAAATCCATTTGCACCATAGTATATTAATTAGAGACTTGACCCACCATCAATAATATGATATTAATCTTAAACTTATAGTCATTTTATTCCATAGTTGTAAAATAAATAAACTAGTACATAATTGGAGCGAAAGTGCAAAAAATTGAGCAATGTTTTTAGATTAAAACTAGGCAAACATGGTCATCCAAAAAGTTTAAGCAAGTGGGATTGATTACCTTGAGAGAAGATTTTAAAAAAAGATTCATATAATGAGAGAGATGGAAATCCCTAAAGGATGTGTTGACAACGATCATACAACTCTAGTAGGATGGAAGAAGGGTGAGTTACATGTGATCATGACTTTCCATGCGACCATAGTTCATCCAACTTGATTTTTCGACCAAAATGATGCATCAACAAAGGAAATGTATGGCAGAAATGTACATAGCAGAGATAGCAGATCTAGAGGAAAATCAAGTGGTGAAGGGATTTTGGGGGCCTTAATGCCTCAAAACCTCTCTTTTGTAGATGCAAAAAAGAATAATATTACACTTTCTACCTTGACATTAAGACCATATATGGTTGATAAAGTAGATAAGGTACCTACCATGATATTTCAAGTGAGACAGTTGAAGAAATGTGCCATTACTATCAACAATATGTAGTAATGGGTTTTGTCCCCGATTTGCACACCTGTTTCATTGTACAATTACCTTCAAAGGAAGACTTTCAAAAGGTTTTAAATGAGAGACCATAGTTATGGAATAAAACAAGTATTTTTTTGACCCCATGGTGTCCTAGCTTTAATCGAGATACAATGACATTATACAAAATGTCGATATGGGTTCATCTTCCAAATTCGCCCATTCATTTTTTACATCCTAAAGTTCTGGAAGGTATTGGGAATTTTTTAGGAAAGCATATTAAATAGATACCAAACGGGAAAATCTAGAGTTGTTCACTTGTCCTCATATATGCACGGAGATAGATCTCAGCAAAGGACTACCAGATAATATGATATTAAAACAGGGTGATTATAGTGGTCTTAGATCCTGGACTATGAAAAAATTAGATCTACAAGAAAAAAGGGAATTTACATGAATCCTTCCCACAACTTAAAAGGCAGTCAAAAAGGAAAATAATATCATCCTTTCAAGCCCAAAACATGACAACTTTATCCTCATATGGAGTTGGAAGATGAGGATAATCTGAAGGAGAAAGATTTGGTTGTTGATGATGTCAAAAGGAGAATGCAGATTTCAAAAATACAATTGTTCATAGAGACATGTGGCAAAGGATCGATTCAAGGGAACTCCAGGAGATAGGAGACAAATACAATGGAAATTTCACTAGGGAAACAAAAATATTTCATGAAATAAATTCATCTAAATTGGACAAGGAGTAAGGTCATCCTCATATTGATGATGTTCAGCATGCCATAATGGGTACTCCTATTGAGGGTTAGATATAAGTGAAAAATTAAAAAGGAAAAAAAAGATGGATTGAGCAAACAATTTGTTCCGAATAAATCTGATTTTTAGCATATTTCTACAGTGATATGCACTACATATATCCTACATTATCTTTGTTGAGTCATTGTTTGTTTCTTTTTTTATTTTTTCGTCTATTTCGTGGTTTGCCACTTGTGACATTTCTTGTGGTGTCATGTGTTTCTCCAACTTTTGTTATGGTCGTGACTTTTTTCCATCCACTTTTCATTGTAATTGTCTTGTATTGTTTGGTAAAATATTGACACCTTCCAATAAAAAGATACTTTAAGCATGTCTATAATATTATCCAAAGCGTTTAGACGTCACAGACAATTTTTCGATTTTCTCCAATTTTATGGGTTAACTTTGTCTTGCTTTTGGATATGCATTTGCATTGTCAAATCTTGACAACTATCATGAGATCTTGCGATATTTAAGATGCACATTTAAACCTTGCATTCCACCTATTTTCTCTTATTTTGGAATTGACTAATTTAATCTTAATTATTGTTTTGCATTGCCTAGTTAAATAATAATGTCGATGTGCATTCTACAATGGTAGTTGAGGGGGTCGGGAGGATGAAATCTTCGTGAATTAACAATTAATAATGACATTAAAATTGAAGTTTGTTAGACTATCGCGGGGTAATGTAAACCTTAAATGGGACATTCATTTGACCATCATTTAGAAGTTTTTTTTTGTTTTGTTTTGTTTTGAGAAGTTAATTGAAAAAATGTAATATCCATGAGTAGCTAATTGTAATATCCATGAGAAGTCAATTGAAAAAATTGTAATATTTTCGCCATACAATGGAATTTGGAACCTCTTTTTTTCCTCTCAATTTTTTTGTTATGAGCCCGACACATTAATACAAATAAATTGATGATATTTATTACAAAATGCATCAATTTACAAATAAAATGTATATATTTTTAAGAAATATAATAAAATTATTAATTATTATAATATACATAAAAAGTATTACAATTTAATTGAAATCCATATTACACCATAGTATCTTGATTAAAAGAGTCTTCCCACCATGAATGATCCAATAATGCAAAGCCATATAATATTTTCAAATGTGTCATTATCATTTTGTTGATAAACTAAAGTTAACTCGGCCATGTGAACAACTTTATGCTCTCCTAACCACTTTTATTCCATGAAAGCAATGTAGTTAGTGCTTATAACAAAAAAATATTATTAATTTAATTTAAGTTATTTTTTAATTTAACACGCAAATGCACGCTTTCATATCATAATTCCAAGGTAAAGACAAACTTTCCAACTAGTTTCAATACGACTTCCAATACACGCCATCATAAACAAATAAGCTTATGTTTATTATTTTATTTATTTTTTATTCCTTTTTAAAAGAATAGGGCCCCTAAACATTTTAGATTTTTCGATATCTTAGTTTATTTATTTGACATGGGTTGTCTTTTTGCCATGCCTTTTGCCAATCTTTAGTATATTTCCAAGTGTACTATATAATTTGCTTTTTCATTCTCAATTTTGAGAATTACACTTAATTATAAAAGTCCTTTAATAATATCACTTTATCTATACTTAATATGAAAGTTTGGTTACTCTCAATTTCGGTAATCACATTTAATTGACTAATAGGCCTTTTAAGGTTAATTTTCTTCGTAATTGTCCTTTAATCAGTATCTTCGTCTCTTTTATATTTTTATTTTATTTTTATAGATACAACGTTAGTAAAATGATAACACAATTTATGTTATTTACAGTTATCATAAATTTTTGTAAAAAACAAAAAATGGTCTCGACAAATAGCAAGATGAAATGTGATAATTGTAATGCCTCTAATTTTTTTTAACTATCGTCCACGTCGTCTATAAAATAACCATTTATTATTATTTTGTTTTCCTAGTATTAGAATTCGCATGGAGGTGTGCCTCTCATTTCAATATATGGATTGATGATGTAAGCCTTTTACATTATTGATATTGGATTCATCTCCATCAAACAATTCATCGTATTCAACTGCTATGCCTTTTACATTTTTGAGCTATGATTTATCCTCCAAGGCTTTGGACATTTCCTCAATTTGTAATCCTTGTCCCCTGAGCCTCTTTCTTTCCCATCAAATGAAGGATATTGTGTAATGCTTCGAGTGTGTCCTTGTAACTACTCTTCTCTCTTGCATACCTTACATGAATTCCAACCCGAGTCAAAAGTAGGGGACACCTTTGCAAACCTTTGCCACCTCATTCATCAAACCCTCCTCGTCAAAGTCATTGTGAACTTCACTTTCATCAACTCAAATGGTTGTGCGAAAAAGAATTTTTGGATACAAATTGTTTCATTTAAGGTAGTGAAAGTATTCGTGTTAAAGGATAGCACAAGACAGATAAGTAGGACCGTAGGATGCCTTAACTAGAAAATCTATCCAAACAACACCATAAAAACGAAAGAAAAGTATCACTCCTTTTTTGAAATGAGATCAATGGATCTTGAATGGAGCTACAAGTATGACATGGCCCTATTGAATATGCATCTATAAAGGAAAAGTGTAAGTGCAACACCAAATAGCGCTACAATTGAATTATAATCAAAATAAAATGGTGGACCATAAGGAGACTCAATAATTTAGACCACACAATGGGAATTAATAGATTCTATTGTTGAAAGTATCAATTTTTTTGTTAAGAAACCCATATATTCATACATACAAAAACTTGAACAATCACCCACATAAAATTGTAAGTTTATAAAGAAAACAATAAAAATAAACCTCATAACTAAATTGATAGAAACATTGTAAACGAATAAAGAAATTGTAAATAAAAATGGAATATTCAAATGTGTAATATAAATTAAATAGAAGACAAGATTGCAAATTTTGTATATAAAAATATTAATGTGTGATTACGTGGATTGAGATTGTATTTGACATTTAATATGTAGTACTCGAATATAGTATAAAAAGATGGAAAAACTAATGGTCAAATTTTTTTTTAAAGTGATCTTTCTTAGTAACAACATCGTTAATTATCATTAAAATAAATAAATTTACATTCTACATAGTTTTATTTTTTAATGCATAATAAGCAAGGATTTTTGTGTTTAAAATTTTATCTATTATGAATTTTTTGTCGCGTAAACGATTAAGCTAAATATGGAATTATATGCATAATCTTATTGTTATTGTAGCAGTAAATAAATGATCAATTAAGTACAGAAATTAACCCAAACAAACTAAGCAAGCAAATATATGAAACCATAAGTGCAAATAAGAGGTAAGATGACTTAGTTGTTTCACAATTATTCTTGGATGGTGCCAGAGTTATGACCAGATGAACAGAGAGGGAGAAGTGTCACACAAAACCTCAGAAAAATGTGCGAGCTAACAATTTGCCTAGACTGGGGTGCCTAGAGAGGAACATGGGCACCTGTGGGCTCCCTAGGCCTATTTCTGGGCGCCTGTGTCTACGGAAATGCTCAGAAAACCTTCCTTGAGTGGTCACTATGAGGTCGCACATTGATCATCGAGGTCACTAGAAATCTGCAATGAAATAATGACCTACAAAACCCTTAAAGAGACATCAAATCCTAAAAATGAAAGATGTAGAATGAGGGATCAAATTGTCCTCAGCTGTCACAATGGTGATCTTATCACTGAGTGTTGCACTACATCTCAGACCCAATTTAGTTCTATGCATGTGTGCGCGAAATTGTGCCCTAGGTGGATCTTGTCCGTGTCACACTTGATAGCAAGCAAGTAAGCTAGATGTAAAGAAATGTAATAAATGTGTGCATGAACTAGAATGAACTCCCCTCCTATGAAGTGTATGCAAAATAACTAGTCCTTGTGTCGCTTGGATGGTGCTAGATGGATGCAATGACGTTCTTAGATGTTTGATGGATGTAACCTTATGTGATGATAGCTAATGCTTAGTGCTTGGTCCTTTATTATGATCACATAACTTTATATTTATATGATTCCCTTGCTTGAATTTTGTAATCAACCCCAAAAAGGCCAACTACCAAAAGGATAAGATGCTCAAGCAGCTAGAAAGGACCCAAAAGATGTTAACAAAGTACAGAGAGGTTAGGGACGCCCAGAGGGGACAAGGGAGCTTGGCGCTGGCATCCTCAACAAGCGTTGGTGTCTAAGATGATAAATGTCGAGGTTTAAAAAGGTGGATTGAGCAAGTAAGGGTGCAAGACCAAATGTGACAGTAGAAAGCAAAGAAAGGTGGGCAAAGACATAGGTTAATTAGTACTTTCTTATTTAGGAATAATATGAATAATAATATGCAATTAGGACTAGATAATTACCCAAAGTGCGTGATTTTGTGTCTACATTAAAAATAAAGAAATAAATAAACAAAGACACATGGACTATAGAAGATCAATACCACAAGTTCATTTCAAACACATTTTGCTAAAACTATTGGAGATCCCTTCACAAAATTGTAAATCTTTACTTCTTATTCGTCTCATCCATAATAACCCATAACATTTTGAATTTGTTTCAAGTTTTTTATAAATCTTTGTGTGAATGCAAAAGAGATGATAATATTTGGTATTAGAGCTACATTGATAGAGGACATGGTAGATAGAGAGATCGAAGTATGTAAATATGGAGGGAAAAAATCAAAATTAGTAGAGAAAACATTATGCACATTTGCTTCCTTTTCTTTGTGTTTTAATTATTTTATTATGATCATCTCAAGTTTCATTTTATTTATTCTCAATTATTTGTGGTTATGACCAAATTCATTTAGTCACATTCACAATGTCTATATGCAAGTGATGCGAGTTTATAAGAAACCCGTTACTTTTTTATTAGATTTTGTTGATGACATTTGTTCAGACCAAAGATAAAAAAGTAAATAAAATTAATGATAATAATAATAATAATAATTCTACAATTCATCCCTTCTAAATAATTAGTTTAATTTTAAAAGGTATCTTTTTATATATGACTATTAGCTTCTAACAAACACCCTTAAGGTGATATTGGTAGTAATAAGATGAGTCGCCTCAATATTGTCTAGCCTAGTCTTTCCTTTGCATATATTTGATTCGAATTGTATCATAAATTGCTAACAAAATAAGGTAATTAATACAGTATTCTCATTGTAACTAATATTGTAACTTGAAGCAATTTTTTTCACTTTAATCCATGAAAAAATTAGTTGGTTAAGGAAATCGATTTGTAACAAGGTTCAACAAGTATTCGCAACATGTTAGTTTTGAAAATAGATAGATAAGTTATGGTGTAGAGGCTAGAAGAGCATATTTAATTCATTAAAAGAGAATTTTGATTAAATATTTGGGTTCCCCCTGAAAAGTTATACACTTAAAAAATAACACCCAATTTTGAGTTTCTATGAAAAAATTATGGTCTGTGGAAGTTAGAGGACTTTTTAGGGTTACAAAACTTTCAGTTGAACCAAGTGGCGGTTTTCCAAAATGGTCCTCAGAGGTTTGAAACTTTTGGTCTACACTTAGCTATGGTTTGTAATAGTAAGGACTATGTAGACTAGTTATTTTAGTCAAAGACAATGAAAAGTTAGAGCAATAACTACAAATGATGCCTCTTCTTTTGAGTATTTTTGGCTTCCTCTTCAAGATTCCTAAGATGTAAAATTTTGTAAATACACCATCAAACATTGGAAGGAATGAGTTTTTTCTAGAATTGTTCATAGTAGTTCATCTTCTTTGTTATATGTGAATGGTATTCTTCAACTATAAGGGAGTATGAGTTGCAAAAGTTTTTAGAACATATATCATTATTTGGACATGTTGTAATTGTAAGAAAAAAAATGGTAGAGGTCTTGGAAAGGCAATATACATGTAATTATATAAAATAGATAGTGGAAATAGAAGGAATTTCACGACTCTTTTTGTGTATTTCCCACACTAGGTTTCTTCAAGGTAATCTTGTCTCTTGTCACTTTGTTCTTTTATGTATTATTTGTAGTAGTTCACTTACTTCCATGTTGGGTAGAATTTCCTTTACAATCTATGTGCTTACAAATACAACTATAACCATATTTTAATAAGTGTTACAAGTAAAAAAATGTGTTAACAATCAATATTGCTTAGGGAAATAACATAATATTTGTGTTGTTTAATTAGTTATGGAATATATTATAATCACGAATCACATTCGTATTGAAACTAGTTTAGTTCTATCATTGTGTGATATGATAATTTTATAGATATATGTCCATCACAAGAGCAATTAGTGCTAAACGGCACCATGGAAACTTCTAAAGTAAGTGAAAAGTTAGAGATTTAAG
Source organism: Taxus chinensis (assembly GCA_019776745.2). Classification (NCBI taxonomy): domain Eukaryota; kingdom Viridiplantae; phylum Streptophyta; class Pinopsida; order Cupressales; family Taxaceae; genus Taxus; species Taxus chinensis. The sequence goes on along the minus strand of CM034148.1, from coordinate 87,051,723 downwards.
ACCATGAGAAGGAGAAACTCCATACCATTGAATATCAAGTTTCTATTGAAGCACATGCCAAAATCAAAATTAGCCTCATAAAGGTGAAGTAAATGTAGAAAACCTTGATCATTGGTCATCACAATTAGATGTATATTTTAATTTGTATCAAATTGGTAAAGGAAAACAAATACTTTTTGCATATTTAATCTAGCAACTAATATGTTAACTGTAGGGATGAAAATCGACACGTGACCTTCAACTGCACTTGACCTCCCAAGATCGTGTCAGGATAGCCAATGTGGAAAGTGTGGATGGCTAGTGGTAGCGAAATGTAGCGAAGATGGGATGGACAAGTTATCAAGGTAGAACAATGTCCTCGACTTGCAATATCGGGATTTGCTCTTCAAGTGCAAGGATATCCCTTCTAAACTGAACAGTTCTAATGGATGGGTCAGAAAGGATGGCCACACGGAGACTCCAATCGATATCAAGCTCTACGGAAATCCTCTCAACTAGCTATGGGATGTGTGAGAAACCAATGGGTACCTCATAATGATTTCCAGAAAAGGTCATGGAATGAATGAGAGGGAGGCGTGATTTCACTAGCTCTATGGTCGATTGGCAGGTTCGGTACAAAATGTGAGGTCTCGATGAGCTTCTTTGTTTAGGACGTTTAGTTGTCTAATGATGCCAGGTACAAGTGGAGATGATCTTAATACTAGTGCTCGTATTCTGGTATCTAAGGTCCAATTGGTCTTCAAGTCCCATTTGGTTAGGGGAACCTTGGATCACAACCATAAAATCTTCCCTGGTTGTAGTCCTTGTATGGTCATGTGTAAGATTTAAACTTTATTAGCAAGGGGCAGTCCAATATTCATAGGCGTTGTCATTCATGATATTCAAAACATTTAATTGTTCAATCTACTGAGTGTATCATGTTGAGTTGTCTGAGGACAAGAATACAGAGTCATGTATCTATGTCTGTAATTAATTTGGGTCCATTTAGTTGTGGTACTCAATGGATCAATGGTCCATATGTGCGTTCTTGTTGTGGATTGTTGATGGTCATGTATTGTAACGATCTAATTTAATCAAGCAAATAATAAGTAATTAACTGAATTAAATTTATTCTATGTTTTTGATATTTTCAAGATATAAATGAAATAAAACAAATACTGAGCAACTATTCTAATAAAATAAATGTTTTTGCAACTTTTTGGAATTTAGAAGAAACAAAAGGAATGAAAAGCTTCTAATCTAACAAATAAATCCTATATAGATAAATAAACAGATGTAGTTATTTACGTGTGCAATGGTGTAACTAAATCTATACTAACCAATTTAAAGCTTCTCTAAATTATTCTAATTAAATGAAAGTTTTTCCAATAAGGAATTGTGGATTTGTTAAATGCTCGCCTATCTCAGATACACAGGAAGATCAAAGCTTCAAAATATTTTCTTCCTCTGTAACTTCCCAGATAGAATTTGTGAGAATCTAAGGGAAATCAAAATATATGACAAATATATTATCTCTATAATGGCAAAGAAATTTTCCTCCAGATATACGTCCCTCCAAACCCACAAGAATAGGGAAGGAAGAATATATCAATAGAAAACCTATGGAATATGTAAAGCTTCTTTGAAATTGACTTAGTTATTTGCAATGAAGAAACTAACTTTCTCTACTCTATTTGATATGCGTATACATATGATTTAGAAACAATAATATGAAGAAATGAAGAAAACTAACATCAACCCCAACCTTGAAATATAGATTAATACAAATCCAGTTGTGTTATGCTTTGTCCCCTCAAATTGTATTTTCAATCTCATGTGTTCACATGAGTCCAAGGGATTGGAAATGTAGTAGAAGCAGTAGGGAGAAGGTGTTGGAGCAATGAAAACTTGAATGGCAGTCTGGTAACAATGCAAGAGGAAGAGAGATAACACAGGTGAACAAAGCTTGGCTATGAAATTTCCAACAAAAATGAGGCAACTCAACAATACAAGAATACACAAAATGATCTCCGACCATTTTCTTGAGAACAACAATGAATTTATAGAAGGTTGGCTGGGTTGTGCACTATCACACTTGGTAGCCATGGGGTGCCACCAACAATGAAGGGGATGTTTGAACAATCAATTACAAATACAAGTGAAAGAGGATATTGCCACAAGGAAATCAAGCTTGAAATAAGCTAAAACGGTTCACAAACGTGCGCTCAAAGTGAACTGGAGTGGAGCAACATGCGTCTTAAATCATTGGAAGGTTCTAAAAATTTCACATAGGACCGCTGCCCTATGCAGAGTGCAGTTATAGGATTGCTAATGGGTGGCGGTTACAGGACCACTGCCACCAGTAGTTACACGACCGTCACCCAAGGGCGGTGGTGTTGACACTAAAGGTCAAAACTAAGGTGAAATTCAGCGGGAAGCTACAGAAAAGTGGTAAATGGCTAAGTAAGGAAAACTAGGCTACAAATATAAGTTGCAAGGAGGTTTAGGAGCTTGAACACCTTTGGAAAATACATGAATCATCATTGGGGACCTTTTATACCATTTTCTGACAATGTAGCACGTGTAATTTTGGGTGCATACATATTGCCCCCTCATAGAAGTGTTTTAGCCATGAAGAGGCATAAAATCGTAGAGTCTGAGTATGGCGTTCCCAAAATGGGGAGTTAGAAGCTATACCTGACACACCCGTGTGTCGAAATGTCATCATCTAAGCTTTATTACCTGCAAGATGAAAGCAAGACTCAAGTGCAGATAGATATGATATCGAGAAATAAACACTAAATCAAAATGATAAGAGGACTTACCATTTGCGCGGGGATAGAAATATACTTGCGCCAATGCTCTAGCCCTGTGGGAACATACACTCAAAATGAAGTTAAAAAAAAGCATATATATATCAAAACAACTCATTTCCCATTTCATTTACACATCGTATTGGTGATTTTTGAGCTCTGGGCCCACGGTGGCTGTTTTGAGTGAGAGTATAGTCAAAACAACAGGGTGACGACGGGATCATGGCTCTGTGAGTTAGAGACCCAACAAAAAAGACAAAGGTTAGAATTTCTCAGTTGTTTATTTTGAAACCTAAAATGTAAAATGTTGAAAATCTAAGCCTAGGGAGGAGATTTTTTAAATTTATTGTCTTAAAATGATCTCTAGGGTATGTCCTAGGTGGGTTTAGCTTTTGTTTTATACAAAAAGGCCTATTTTTGTGTTTTTTTTTAGTTTTTAGGCTAAAGGGGATGACCCGTCGATTTTGGATAGGACCGTTGCCCTACGTAGGGTGGTGGTTACAAGACTGCCACCTTTCCAGGGTGGCAGTTACAAGACCGCCGCCCTGAGAAGGCAACAGTCACAAAACCACCGCTTTACACAGGGAGGTGGATTTGTAATTGTCAAGATTGTGAGCTAATTTGACCAAGTTAAACTATTTTTTTTGGTTTTTAAGTTGTTTTATATTGTTTTTGATGAGCTTGCCTATTGATACAGGTCACTAAATTTCTCTTTTTTTTTTTTGGAGGATGCAGAAGGAGTTATACATCCATTAGAGCTGAGAGATTGTGTGTGATTGGATTTGAGGAATCCTTGATCAGTTGGCTTAGGATAAGATAGATCTATTTCATTGGGTTGGGATATGGAGGATTGCACGAGTGCCGCACATAGCCCCAGCTAGCTAGATACTATGTGATATATTATCTTATTGGGATGCAGAACCAGAACACTTTCTGGTTTCTAGGAGTGAGGGGAGAGTGGACTATCACTCTTGAGGATGTCTATAGGATTCTTGGTGTACCTGTGACTTGGAGATAGTTGACCTTAGAGACTGCAGGGACCACAACAAGATCTAGAAAGTGGGCTTCATATATGAGAGATGATGGGGTGTCAGGAGGCACCAAATAGGGTATGAGGCTTTTGTCTGTGTCCACCACACCTATCCCCACCCTACACAAGGCCATCATTAGTATTTTGGCTTCACATTTGGTGGGAGACAAGGGCGGGGACAAGCTCTTATATTGTTGGGCTCCCATCATCATGTCGATTGAGTAGCATGGGGGAATCTTTTCTTGGGGTGTGGATATCTTGGGGTCTACATACAATGACTTGTATTGAGTGGTGAGGCTCTAGGGGAAATCCATGAGCCATCCTACATTAGTGATGAGCTGGGTATGCGAGTGGATTATCCCCTACAAGAGGGGAGTTTTTGTACATGATCCAGGGGCCTCAGGGCCACTAGATGGACCAGGTTTGTTCAGTTCTGAGGGGGCCACATCAGTCTGTATTTACACTAACTATATATGAAATTTTTGTGAGGCCCTACCAAGACATGGTTTGGTTATGGAGCCAGGAGATAACTTTCCTTATTTCATGTGCCACCACTTCGTAGGTAGTGGACAGATCAGCGAGGGCAGAGGCCCACCCTGCCATCAAAGTACCCCAGCAGTTCAGGTTGCCCTATAATGATGTTCCTCCTGTTGCACCTACTATTTACATGAGCATTATGGAGGCATGAGATGACCCTAAGGGCGAGTATGGAGGGACAATTTTTGTACCAGGGGTACCTATCTTTGTGGAGAAGGTACAAGTTTCTAGGGCACACAGGGCACTCGGGGCCCTTCTCTAGATTGAGGTTACACCCGCTCACATCTAGGGGATGAGGAGGAGGAGGCCCACATAGAGATAGAGACTGAAGAGGAGGTAGGTGCAGATGTTGGAGCAGAGGGGAGGGTAATGAGGAGGAGGATGGTGACACAAAGTGGCAGGATTCTCTGGAGATATGCATGACCGAGAGAGAGAGGAGGCGGAGGCAGAGATGGAGACATTGGTTTCTGAGGAGCCACTTCCTCATGAGGGAGGTGGAGATGAGGAGTCCGTGATGGGACATGACATTTCTCCAGGAAAAGTGGTTACACAACACATGCTTGCAGCGGTTGCACCACCACCTGCACCAGCTGATCCCACTTGCATGCCCATGGATTGGAGTATGTAGATACTCTTCTCTCAACCTCGTTAACTATAAATGTTAATGATGTTAAGCATTACACTTCTTTTTTGGTTTTTGATCATTTTTCTAAGTTGTCGTTGTTTTCTTTATTTTACAGCCACTGATGATGGCTGGTGAGACCTTATTCGCCAAGTCTATGTTGACACCTTGCTGATCCCTACAGGGAAGACTCGAGTAGGTTATCTTAGAAGATATAGGACAACCATTGTAAGTTAGATGACATACTAATGTGTTTGTGCCTCTTTGGAAGGCCATGGAGATCTTGACTACTCATAACAAGAAGATCACCACATAAGAGATGATAGAGAGGTTGGCGAGGAGGATCCATTCACATAGCGAGGCCATGCCTAGTAGTCATTCTCATTGTCATTCTCACCACGCAGTGCATTCACGCCACCATAGCCATAACAGGAGTCTTGGCCATAGCCGTGCACCATCTTCAGGTTCCCGAAAAGAGGGATAGGCCGTTGAACCTTTATTGCTTTGATGTTATTTTTTGAGGCATATATGTTGTTTTTGTATTTTCATGCTCATTGCGAGCATTTTGACCACACCTAGTGTGTGATGGCATTGTACACAAACTATGATTCACAATGATATATACAAATATCTCTTTTTGGCTCGGTTATCCTTTGCATAGAGTTGACTTCATTTATGGTTCTCTTCACATGTGTACTCTTAGATGTTTGAAATTTCTGATTTTATATGCTTTTTAGAATGCATGCAGTGGATAATGAATGTTGATAGAATGATTTCTTTTTGTTGTTTTGTAATGTTGATATGTGATGATTATGCAAGCACAATGTAATGCTGAACTTTAGTTTCTCAAAAAATGTTTGATACTTCCTTTTGTTTTGGAAAATATGTGATGAATAATGATAAGATAATAAAATAAACTCACTCCACTCCTAACCCCATGCAACTAGTAAGATGCGAGGGCTCAACACCGAGAGCTAGAAGGGACATGAATTGTATGGTTTTGATAGATGGAAATGGTGAGAGAAAGACAAGATTTTGACAAAATCCAATTAGGGACCTACAACCTAACTCTACACATAGTTTAATACATAGAGTAGAATGTGATTTTCTTGTAAGTTTTATCTAGAATTAGATCCGTAGATGGCCTCCTGATTGAGAAAATATGGTTTTAAGATTTTAAATCTCTTGGAACATACACATCTAATTCACCTTTCTTGGGATTTTATTACTTTCAAAGCACTTTTTATTGAATGAAATTTCTTTTAACTTACTAATTTATTTATAGAAACCCCCTACACCTTGCCCCATACTACCAGTAGGAAGTATGGGCTCATCACCAAGGACAAGGCATAGGCGAGTAAGGGTCACTTCCCTCCTTTCCCAACCTCACGCCACTAGTAAGAGGCATGGGCTTAACACCAAAGGTTGGTAGGGAAAGGAAGTTTGTAAACAAAAATTTTGTATTAATTTTTGACCTGATATATACACACACACACACACACACACACACACACACACACACACACACACACACACACACACACACACACACACACACACACACACACACACACACACACACACACACACACGCACACACACACACACACATTTTTTTTAAATTTCTAAATTGTGCTTTTGGGAAGGAGAGATCTTGCCCTAGCCTCAACCCCACATAACCAGTAAGATGCAAGGGCTCAACACCGAAGGCTGAGATAGGTGAACAAGCAATATGGGTAAAAATGTTTAGATTGTTTTTGTTACCAAAGAGGTTTTTGGGAAATATGTGACATCATGAAGCTTCTAGAACAAACTATGGGAAAAGACACCTATGCTAGAAGGAAGCTATAGGCAGAACCAAGTATGCAGGCCTTGGTAGGATTAGTGTCAAAATTTTGTCTTATCTTGTTGAACTGATGAATTGATCAGAAATGTTGATGACAATATTATGGATGTTTGAAGAGATGTGATTTGCATGATTGCCAATGTTTTCAGAAGTTTTTTAAAGTTACTTGAAAATAAGTTTCTTGATTACAAATTTTACATAATGAGCTAGTAGATGATAATGCAATGCGGATGCAATAGTGTACATGTGGAAATGCAGATGAACTATGCATAGTAGCATTTCAGGTGAAGTGAATTGACAGATTCACCAAATTCTTCACCATCTAGAGTACACAGGTGATATGCCCCATTTTTATAGTCCTCTATGACTCGATATGGGCCCAACCACTTGGGCCTGAACTTCTTTCCTTCGTCATTTTTATTTTCTATTCAGTTGTCAAGTCTTAATACCAAGTCTCCCTCACATATTTCACATTTCATAGACTTTCTTGTTATACTTCTGGCACATCTAGTCAGCGTAAGCTCTATGTTGCTACTCAACATTAAGTCAAGCTTCATCAAGGCTTTCCAACTCAGAGAGTCATGCCTCATGATAACCTTCTTCTCCTAAAATTCCTTGTAGTGAAATCCGAAGAGATGGGTATTTCAACTTCAAGCGGTAAACCACTTTTGAACTGAATACCAATGAATAGGGGGTTGCCCCCATTGAAGTTCTTATGATGTTCTATAGGCCCACAAGGCTGAAAATAACTTTAGATGCCAATCGCACTTGTTCTCCTTAACAGTTTTCAGGAGGATGGATTTAGCGTCTTGTTAGTTGCCTCAGTCCTATCCATTGGCTTGAGGGTAGTATAGAAAGGCTATGTGATGATTTATCTTGAACTTTTCACACAATTCTCACACCTCTTCATTTTTAAATGACGTGCCATTATCAGAGATAATGACTTGCGGGACCCCATACCTACAGATGATCTGGTTCAAGATGAATTTTGCAATCACAGATCCCAAGAATGGTGGTAAGAGGCATGGCCTCAACCCACTTCGTGAAATACTTTGTGGCCGTAATTATAAAATTGTGGCCATCAGTAGATGAGGGAGAGAATTTCCCTATCAAATCTAAGCCCCATGTGGAGAAGGGCCAAGGTGTTGTGATTAGTTGTAGAGCTTGGGCAGGAATGTGAATATTGTGAGAGAATTCCTGACACTTATGGCATTTGCGTACGTATTCTACTACATCAAGTTCTAGGGTGGGCTAGAAATAGCCCATTCAATGTATCTTTCTCATGGTGGCATGACCTCTGAAGTGACCCCCAAAGACCCCGTTGTGGGACTCCGTCGAGGATATTTTTCAGATTCTTCCTCATCAACACACCTTAGCAACATTCCATCAAAGGATCTATGATAGAGAACTTGTTCTATGATGACATACTTAGCGACTATGACATGTAGTCATCTTCTTTGTTGTGAGTTCACTCCCTCGAGGTATGCACATTCCATAATAAAATTAACAATATGTACATACCATGGACACACATAAATGTGAGGCTTGGTTCTCATGACATAATATATGCATTCGTCAGGGAAATCCAAGTTAACTAGATCCCCTCCATCTAGTGGGTTGTCGGCTAACCAGTCTACGATGATTTTTCCTTTGACAGACTTTTGGTTAATGAATGTCAATTCGAACTCACCCATTAGAGTCATGAAGCATCCAACTTTCTTAGATAAATAACCTTGTGTTAGAAATTTCTGTAAATGATCTATCTTTACAATGACCCTTAAGCATGTAATGACTTAACCACATTTTTGTGAATACTATAGAAAAACATTATTTCTCTGCCTGTGTATAACACATCTCATAGTCGAGCAACGTATGACTGATGAAGTAAACTACACGCTCATGTTTTTCATCATCTTCTTGTGCTAGCATGCATGCTAATGAGACATCTGTAGCCCATGAATATAGAATGAGAGGGCAATCTGATTTGGGAGGCATAAGTGTGGGAGGTGACAAAAGGAATCGTTTGATTGATTCAAATGCCTCATGACACTCATCTGTCTAGATGTTACAATAATCCTTCTTTAATAAAATATTTATTGGATGAATGGTGAAGGTTAAATCAGGAATAAACCTTCAGATTGCACAGAGATTTCTGAGAAAGGATCAAATGCCCGACTTGTCTGATGGTTGATCATTTCTAGAACCATCAGATTTTTTGTTGGATCCACATTGATCCCTCGTGAAGAGATGATGTATCCCAGTAATTTCCCTCCCGTCACATTGAACACATATTTTTTTGGATTCAGGGTAACACTCGTATTCAATGAGACAAGAGAGGATAGTGTGAAGCACCTCAGGGTGATCGCACCATTTTTTGGCCTTAGCTAGTAGATTGTCAACGTAGGATTCCATAATATTGTGAATAAGATCATGGAATATGTAAGTCATTGCTCGTTGGTAAGTGGCACCAACGTTCTTGAGACCAAAAACATGACTGTGTAACAATAAGTTCCCAAGGAGTTATAAAGGTCATTTTTTGTTTGATCTTCCTCAGAGATCCTAATTTGATTGTACCTAGAAAATCCATCCATAAGGGACAACAACTCATAACCAGATATTGTGTCAACAATAACATCGATTAATGGCAGTAGGAAATCATCCTTGGGACATGGTTTGTTGATATCCCAAAACTCAACGTAGATTTGAATCTTCCCGTTCTTTTTAAGAACAAGGAAGATGTTAGACACCCACATTGAGTAGTCAACAGGATTAATGAACCCCACTTGTAGGAGTTTCATAACTTCCTCTTTGACCATTAGTGCCACCTTTGGTTTCATAGGTCTAGATTTTTTCTTGATGGGCTTAGCATCAGGTTTGGTCACAAGGTTGTGAACTGCAACATGAGGAGCAATTCCTGTCATTTCTTTATAATTAAACCTGAAGGCTTTAGAATGTTCTTTGAGGACATTCGTGTGTATTTCTAATTCCTCAGGAGTTAGTGAAGAACCTAACTTCAAGATTTTTGGGTCCTCCTTCTATCCTGATATTAATGTCGATCATCCCTTCGATCAAAGAGGCATTACCCTCTTTAAATTCAGGCGGGGCTAGAGGTAGTTCTAGTTCCCCTTCCTCTTCTATTTCAAAAATTTCAAGGCCTTCTGAGGAGGGAGGGGTCCATCATGTGATCTCCAAAATAGGAGGAAGAGTGAGGAATGAGAGAAAATCATCTCTTATGATGTTGGGGATGTAAATCTGTATAAGCATTAAGGTACCCTAAGATAGCCTCATCATTTTATGCATAGTCTAGGGTAGAAGGCTTGTTCTTAGTCTCGATGTATGCTAAGATTGGATTCATTGGCATCTTGTGAACCAAGAGTTTCGATGTGGACCGAAACTGTGAAGTTGGTATCTTCTAATTCTTTTCTCAGATAGAAGCGGGAAGCAAAAGTAGCTATTGAATCAGTGGGAAGGTTTTTTTCACGTGGAATGGATTTGATTGAAATGAATTCAAAACCTTTACTTAAATTGAGTACAACAACCTTATAGAGTTGTAAGTGTTCCACCCTAGTCTCATATACCTCTGAAACTTGATTAGCAACTAGATGCAAATCACCCAATACCCTAATGTTACAAACACCATCCTTTTGGCTACTATGAGGCCAAGTAGGAGATCCTCGTACATTATGCACCATTGTTTGTACATTCAAAATCTAGTTTGAAGAAAAAAGGCATGAATTCCCCTTAGGAGAAGTGAGAATCACACCTACCCCAACACTAAAGTGACATTTTGCTCCGTCTAAATTAAGATTCCAACAGTTGCTTGGGAATATTGATGTTGGATTGTTCTTTGTATCTTCTTCCTTTGCTTCTGAGACTTCAACCATGCAAAATTCATTGGCTGGAAGAGATTTGAGTCCTAGAGCATGTCCTATGCCCATATAATCAAATGGAAGGAGAATGGGTAAATCATTCTCCAACAACTCAAAAATCTTCATCGTGGTTTCTATTGATACTGTCTCTATGAGAGAAGTTTCATCCTTAACCGCATGAATCCCTTTGATCAAATGGTAGTTTCTAATTCTGATGTGGAAATTAGTTTTGTCTTTGGTGTTGAACTCGTTGGCTTATTCAATTGGTTTTCAGGGAGCTAAAACATAGAATGTACCCTGGGCTTCTTTAGGTTAGATAAGTGAATGTCAAAGGCTTTAGGTCAATGAAGAAGACCTTCCCAAAGTGTAGGAATATAACTTCCTGAAATAAAGTGGAAGGGATCACCTTCATGTGATGTATTGAAGGACGATTGAGAATCATATTATAGTTGGTTTCCTGATCTATAATATAAAACTATGTAAGAACCATCTTGGGCCCTAGGGTATCTAACAGCACTATTTTTCCAATTGATAATGCCTTGAGGCTATCATACCCTCTCAACATTTTTATTATCGAGGATAAATTGGTTTCTTCATATCCTAACTTCTGGAGAAAATAAAAGGGGACAATGTTGATTGCTTCCCTGTCATTGATCATTGCACACTTTATGTAGTTGTTGTAAATCGAAACCTATAGATACAGATCTAAATCACCTCTACATGCCAACTTAGCATATGTGGGAATTTTACTGATGTCGAATATGAATCCAACATCTCTTTTTGGCTGCCCAGGAGGATAGAAATCAAATTCTATGTGATTTATTTGTGCACTCCATAGGAGGAGTGACATTGATCAAATGTATAAGACCCAATGCTTCAAATAAATTAGCTCTATGAGCAGGGGAGTTTCTTTAACAAATTCAAGAAGGAGATGTGAGAAAATGTCTATCTTAAATCATTGATCAATTCATAAGCCCCTACTGGCTTCAAAAGTGTTTCACATGAACATCATCTGATATATATGTGTAAATAAGGAATGGGCTGCGAAGAGTAGTCAAGGGTTCTAGTAGCAACATTTATTTGGGGTTCAGTTTCTAACTCCACTAAGACCCACAATATTAGGTTATTGGCTACCATCCAATGGAGGTGCCACCAGATGGGTTTGATGAAGTAAAGCTTCATGATCATTGTTTCCTACTGGGATACCCTTGTTTGAGTCATTGGGGTCCAACTTACCATTTTTAGGAATGTTTGGAAGGGGATCATTAAAGATCTTGACTAGCGTGTTTTGAGGGGATACCAGACCCGTGTAAGTATTCTGAGTTGGTGTAGTAGGATTTTCCAAAAAAATCTTGACAAAGAGCTACCTTTGGTCCTCTGGTAAGCATTGTAAGAACTTGTTATGATTTTAGCAAGTTCTGACATTATGCCCTCAGACCCTATGGAAACCACAATACAGATCAGGATCATAATCCTGAGGTCTTTGGTTTGTGTTTTGTTGTGGTCCAAAGTTCCAATTGTTATTCTTCAACTACTGGTTATTGTAAGTGAAGTTCAGAAGGATGTTGCCCTTGATTTTGATATTGGTTTTGGTACCCGTTTGGGTACTAGTTAGGGCCTTGATCCTGAACTTCTTGTTGTTACTTGGGGTGGAGGACGATTGAACTCCACTGCGTTGATCCCAAGAGCAAATTTGTTACTCCTCTGATTGTTATCGTTTGTGTTGTTGTTAACGTTATTTATACTTGAGGTGTTAACAACATTTGGTTTCTTTTCTTGGTCTATAACATCGTCAGTTGTAACACCACAATTTTTGTTAAGGACCTTAGGTCCTTGGTTGTTGTTTGCATTGTTTGGGTAACTTGAATTACCCTGATTGGGAGTGATCAATCTCCCATTTGAACCATAGGTCTTACGACCATTGTTTATTGTTGCTTGATTTATATGGAGAACACCTTGTAGCACTTCTTCGTAGCTCCTTAGGGGGAAATTTTGGACCTCTTTCTTTGTTTCCCAGTTGAGAGAGTGAAGAAATAGATCATAGAGCTCTATCTAATCCATGTTGGGAGTGCTTACCGAAAGAGTAGAGGACCTACCGCCATCTCTGGATGAAATGAGCAGTAGACTCATTGTGCTCTTGCTTTATATGTAGGAACTCCCAGATTCATGTCCTTAACAACTTGTTCATGTCAAAAAAATTGATGAATTCAGACACGTGTTGTTTAAAGGAATGTATTGAAGCCTCTGGTATCCTATAATACCAGTCGAGAGAAATACCTTCGAAAGTCTTAGGGAATATATTTGCTACAACATCTTCCCATGGGAGCAGCTATCAAATGGCATTGGCATATGATTTGATATGCACATTTGGATCTCCCTCCCCTTTAAATTTGGGAAGATCTGGTAGATGTCGTGGGAGCATAACACTCCGTATGGTGAAGTTGAGGGGCTCTTTAAGATATTTAGAGTAGGTCCCCACTATGTAAGACTCGACCATTAATGACCCCTGATGGGGAGGTGGAGGTGGAATAAGTTGTTGATATGGCGCAACGTAAATGTTTATGGAGGCATAAGGTGCCCCCTGTGGCTGACCATATGGACCAGGAAAAGAGAACATGTCCCCTTGTGATGATTTGGAGTACATGTGTACATATGGGGGGACATTCCTCTGGTACCGATTTAGAGGCACCAAGCTAGGGAACATTGTATTTTTTAGTTGGGATGGCATTTGAGAATGCACTTCAAGATGGTACTTGTTGAGGGTATCCGTACATAGCGTGAGGGGGCATACCCAAGGTTCCTAATCTAGTAAGAAGATCCTTGGGGCTAGGAACACCCATGTAAACCGAAGGAATTGGCACAGTCAACACTTGGCCAAAGTTCTTCAATTGATGGAGAACCCTTCCTTACCCAGTAAAATATGAAGTATGAGTAACTTGGGCAAGTTCCAATTCTATAACTTTGTCCACCAATGTCGAGATGACTGTTGATCAGAGAGTATTTATTAGAGAACACACAAGGAGTCCTTGTGGGAGAGAAGGCCAGGATCAAGGGTGCAGAAGGACAGGAAGGACCTGCGCACGGAAGGCAAGTTCAGCTTTCAGGACTTAGCTGATTTTGAGCATGGAGACATATTTTTAGAATATGGCATGCGGAACACACTAACGATGAAGAGACGTGCGCACCATGCATTGTCTATCTTTGGAGGAGTAGATTGAAGTGTTTTTGCATGGAGATGAGCTAAGAATATAATTGACACTTTAGTTAACTACAATAGGTCTATAGATAAAACACTTACATGTGTGGCTATGCCTAAAAACGGCGTGTGGATATCAATAGCATGCGACTTATTTCTGGAATAGATAAGCGGTGAAAGGAAAGTCCCCACCCTATTTATATGATGTTAGGTACATAGTAAAAAAAGTGTAACAGAGAATATACAGAGTGTGTGTATGTCAGTGGTAAAGAGATATCGCATATGACTGAATTACTATATCAGATCCACACGCACATTGGTATAGACTGACATTAATGTAAGGAGCTTATGTATTTATGAATGGAAGGAAGATATTGGCTGAACCTAAGTGTCATTCTATGTATAGTTGCGTAGTGCATATTATTAATTCAATCATGATTACTATTTAAGTTTTTTATTTCATAGATTTGAGCGTAGTATGCATTATAGAATGATGGATTAGTTATGAATCTATATGTTTCTTCCTTCATCTTGCTAACATCCTGCTACAACAATCCTAAAGAGGGACCTAGTACCCTGCGCGCTTCGGGTGAGCGCTCAGTCAAGGATGAGTGATGTGCCAACACGACTAGGGTGTTATCTGGTAAATTCTAGGTTACATCAATGACCTCACCCATTGATGGCATGGTGTTTTTCTTTAATGTACATTGTTAAACCTTATTAGGTTACAAAGGAGTGGGATATCCTACTATAAATTATTCGTTGTTATTTGGCTACCCCTTATTAGAAATGTTTTCTATGGGAAGGGTAGAAGTGCTATTCTAAAGTAAGACATCAACATGTCCTTACATCCTATCCAGAGGTTGATTCATGTTTTGGAAGTGTTGCTTGCTTCGGGCATAATGTGATAAATACTCCTCGTCTAATAATGGGAGTAGATTAGACTGCATAATTATTTGTGGTCTGAAAAAAACCCAAGGAGATAAGCCTGACTCTACCGTGAAGGTCATATTGTTAGAGCTTGAAAGTTCATGTTGTTGAGTATGTGTAAGCTAGTCAATTTCCTCGATCTTGACCGAGGATCCTTTGTTAGTCCCTTGAGGAGGAGGAGTTTGAGACATGAAAATTAGTTGAGTAGTTGTTCGCCCACATAGATAGTGAGGGTGACTATTTTTGCCTACCCATTTAATAATAATGTGCTTCGAGACCCAAAAACAGGTTGATTGCTGTATCCATATCTGTCCTGAAATATTCGGGGGGTATATGAATATCCACTGAATAATGGGAGTAGGAGAAGATAAATGAAATAAATGGAAATGAAAATAGACTAGACTCTTCACATTGGGTTCACCAATTTGTATGGATGAAAATCAAGACATGCGATCCTTTAACTACCACTTGACCTCCCCGAGGTCATGCCGAGGTATCCAATGTGGAAATTTGGATGGATATGGATAGAGAAATGTGGTATGTGGAATGAAAGTGAATGTAAATGGGATGGGGAAGTTGATCAAGGAAAAACAATGTCCTCAAATCACAATAATGAGGATCTTCTCATCAAGGGCAAGGAAGGCCCTCTCTAACTTGAACTGGTCATGATAGATGGATATGAAAAGAATAGCTACATGAAGAATACTCAATTCAATATCAAGCTCTCATGGATATCCTCTCCAGTTGTTACGGTATGGGTGAAAAATCAATAATTTCCTCGTAATAATTTCTAGACAAGGTCATGGACTGAATGTGAGGGAGGCGTGAATCTCAACTAGATCTATGGTCGATTGGCTAGAGTTCAGTCCAAAATGTGAGGAATGGGTGAGCTTCCTCATCTAGAATGCATAGTTGTCGAATGATGTCTTTTAGAAGTGGAGATGACCTAAAAATTAATTATCGTAGTCCTGGTGTCAAGGTCCAATAGGTCTTCGGGTCCATTGTGGTTGGGTAACCCGCGGATCACAACTGTAAACTCACCATATGGTGGCCACGGTCCTTGTATGGTCATGCATAAGATTTAAACTCTATTTGCTATGGGGAGTCCAATATTCATAAGTATTTTTCAATCGTCGATATTCAAAATGTTTAATTGTTCAATCTTCTCACTGTATCATGTTGGTGTTCTTAGGTCAAGAAGACGGAATCCCGTATTTATGTTTGTAATTAATCTCAGGTTCATTTGGTTGTGGTAACCAATGGATCACTTGCATATGTTAGTTCTTGTTGATGGTTTGTTTATGGTCATGGATTGCAAAGATCTAATTTAATCAAGACAACTAACAACTAAGTTAACCATGGATTAAAGTTGTTCTATATTTTTGGTATTTTCAAGATATAAAATGAAATAAAACAAATATTGAGACAACTATGGTCTAATAAAATAAATGTTTTTGTGCTTTTCTAGACTTTAGAAGAAACAAAAGAAATGAAAAGCTTCTAATTTAACAAATAAATCCTATACAAATAAAAAATTGGATGTAGTTATTTACCTGTGCAATGGTGTAACTAAATCTATATTAATCAATTTAAAGCTTCTCTAAATTACTCTGATTAAATGAAAGCATTATCCAATAAGTAATTGTCGATTTGTTAAATCCTTTCCTATCTCAGATACACAGGAAGATTGAAATCTTCATAGATGCTTTTCTTCCCCTGTAACCTCCTAGATAGGATTTGTGAGAATCTAAGGGAAATCACAATATATGACAAATATATTATCTCTATGATGGCAAAGAAAGATTCCTCCAGATGTACTTCCCTCTAAAATCAAAAAGATATGGAAGGAATAATCTATCAGTAGAAACTCCTATGGAAGATGTAAAGCTTCTTTGAAATTGACTTAGTTATTTGCAATGAAGAAACTAACTTTCTCTACTCTATTTGATATGCGTATACATATGATTTAGAAACAATAATATGAAGAAATGAAGAAAACTAACATCAACCCCAACACTATAAATATAGAGAAATGGAAAATCTAGTTTTATTATGCTTTGTCCCCTTAGTTTTTTTTTCAATCTCCTATGTTCACGTGAGTCCAAGGGATTGGGAATGCAATAGAAGCAGCAAGGAGAAAGCATTGGAGCAATGGCATCTTAACAGAAATTAGGTAGCAATGCAAGTGGAAGAGAGATAGCACAAGTGAACACAACTTGGCTATGCAATTTCAAGCAAGAATGTGGCAGCTTAGCAATACAAGAATACACAAAATGATCTTTGACCATTTGCTTAAGAATGAGCGATGAATTTATAGAAGGTTGGATGGGTTGTGCACTAACACACTTGGTAGCCATGGGGTGCCACATCAACACATAAATAGGCAGTTAACAAGTCAATCACAAATCATAAGTGGTAGAGGAGATTGCCACAAGGCAATCAAGCTTGAAATCAGCAAAAATGGTTCACAAACGTGCGTTTAAAGTGAACTAGAGTGGAACAACATGTGTCTTAAATCACGTTGGAAGGTTCTAGACATTTTGCACATGACTGCCGCCTTGTGCATAGGCGAAGGTTGCAGGACCGCCGCCCAAGTAGGGCGGCGGTCTTGACACTAAAGGTCAAAACTAAGCTGAAATGAAGCGGAAAGCTACAAAAAAAGCAGTAAATGTCTAAGTAGGAAAAACTAGGCTATAAATATAAGATACAAGGAGGTTTAGGAGCTCGAACAAATTTGGAAAAGACATGAATGATCATTGGGGACCTTTGGTAATCGTTTTTAGACAAAGTAGCACCTGCAAATTTGGGTATATAAATTAACCTAGTTTGAGATTTATGTTTAGTTTTTGGTTGTGAGAAGACTAGCACCTATTTGAGAATGGGATTATTTCAACGCATTGATAAAAAAAAAACTTTGTTCTATTTATTATGAAGAGGAAAGGTCCATTAACTAGTGATTTTTCAAGGAAAAGAAAGGAAAAAACATGTAAGATTACACAAGCACATTTTTCAAGAAGGTGGTCCAAATAGGTAAAGGTACATTGGAATGTGACATCCTTATGAAGTATGTTTAAGGGATTCATCATTACTTGAGGAGGCTCGTATTACTTTCCAAGCTTAAGGACATAGATGAGGCTTACTCTAAACCCCATTATCTTGAGATAGGCTAGCATGAAGGGTCCCTCTTCTTCTTCAAATGATTAAAAGAAGAAAGGTGGGTTTAATTCTACTTTTAAATTTTAACAAAAGGATTATGAAAAGAATTATGGGCATTATGATGTTGATGCTCACACAAATAACACTTGTTGGAAACTACACCCAATTTTTCATCTTTTCAAGAACAAGAAAAAGAAGAAGAGCATGACATCAATTTAAGAAAAATAGGTTTGAGTGCAACTTTGATATGGATGACATGATGCATTTTACCTCTTAATAAAAAGGTATGAGTTGGGTAGAAATTATGCTTCAGGAAAAGGTGAACATACTACACTTTTCATGTCAAAGTTTAGGTTAAGAAGAAAAAAATTTATGCTCTTTTTTATTTTTTCTCTTAAAAATTGATCAATAAAAATTTGGTAGGAAACATGTAATCATACCAATCCATGTGTTTTAGGTTGGTTAAATCAAGGTGATCCTAACCATGGGGCTTAGGACCATATGTAGAAAACAATCCTTTGCTAGTTGGAGTTACAATGATTATAAGAGTTTGTGTGGGTTATTGAATGTAATGAGCCAAACACACAATGTTGTTGTGGAAGACTTATTTATAAGAACTGAAACTTTTATTCATTAATTATGAAATGGGAAATAAACACAGTGGTGTAAAATGCCTTAGTAAGGTGAAGAGAGATAACTCTTGTGATCAATAAGGGTATGCTTCTTGATTAATTTTCCTACTCTGGAAATAATTATGGAGTGATATGAGAGTTACATTATACATAGATCATGAAATTATTCCTACTATCTATGATGAACAATTAATAATAGATCAACAAATTATGTTGTTGTGTATGATACATATTTATACAATAATGCAAGGAAGGTAATTAAAACACATGTGATTGTGATAGGGAATGGTTGTAAATCATTCCATCTTCCATACGTGATGGTTCAACTTCCTCCAAAATATACATGGTGATTACACTTATAGCTCCAAAATTTACACTGTGATATTCCTTGGTACATCATAAAACTAGGAAGATGCCACTAGAAAAACCACATAAAACCTGGAAGGCTCTATGTGGATGATAAGAAGAAGATCCTTTATAAAAAATACGGGGACTTCACATGAGTGTGTTGCAAAGTTGGCATAACACTAGATGAGATAGGATTTGAGAAAGGGTAAAAAAATTTGAGGATGTTGCGAGGTGGAGGAGGATCCGTGCAAGGTGTAAAATCGTGAGGTTCTACGAGTAGGCGTGAGAATACCTTAAGGAATTTTCCCATGCAAGTCTTGCATGGAGTTGTAAGGAATTCACAATCCAAAAAACCAACACTTGGCAAGATGGGAACAACACACAAGGCACTTGGTGAACTCTAAGTGATATAGATGCAAATGATGTAGGGTTGCAAATGAGGCGTGTGTGCATCTGCTTGGAAATGCACATATCACAAGGAGTATAAATAAATGTCACCAAACAACATAGACTCAAGTTTGGGATAAATGAACATTTTATTAATGGAGTTATCGTGGATGTTGTCTCTATTGATGTTTTTGGTGTAGTATTTAACACTCATCTATGTATGTTAAATACATGTTGGTCAATGATGGAGAAAGATATAACATTAAATCCTATGAAGGTGGATCTAAGATCTCATTTGTAAGTTTCACTCAAGTTAAACATTAATTACTTAATGCTAGTGGGAAGTTTACTTTTCTTATATTGAACAATAAGCAAGATAATAAAGTATCCAATTGAAAAACTTCTCATAGCATGCTTATTAATGCTAGTGGGAAGTTTACTTTTCTTATATTGAACAATAAGCAAGATAATAAAGTAGCCAATTGAAAAACTTCTCATAGCATGTCTATTAATAAAGAGTATGAGATACAATTGCTATTGGATTGTCCTCTTTCTTAAACTGTTATTTATTAATAATATTTGATGGAAGGAAATGAGCCACACAAGGAGTATGAAAATGTTGACAAAAAAATTCACAATATTGAGAATTTCATTCAACAAATACATCTTTAGAGTATAAGAGATGTTAAGTAACTAAAGAAGAAAAATTTCTCACCTCATGAGTTATCAATATTGAGAATTTATCATGTTTTTTTGTTGTCTTTTTGCGGTTTCTTTGCTACTTTTGTGCAACGTTTTTGCTATTTTGTCAAGTGTTTGGGTAGCTGTTTTTTGGCTACTTTGGGCTTCATTGTCATACTTGGATTCTGATCCTTTTTTCTCTGATTTTCATTCCTTTTCTGGGTCCTAGGCCCTCTGTTGTTCTCAAGGGTATAGTCCCTTTCAAAAAACTATTTGCCAATAATAATAATAAAAAAAGATTTCGTGGACCAAATTAAGTCTCCTAATTGGTGAGGTGCGATCCTATAAGTAGATCATGAAATGTTAGATAAATAAGATAAAAAATAAATTATTATCATTGTAACTAACATTGTAACTTGAAACATTTTTTTCACTTTAATCCATCACAAAAATCAAATTGATTGTTAACAAGGTTCACAAAGTATCCACAACATATTAGTCCTAAAAAAAAAATGTTATAATGTAGATGATAAAATAACATATGGAATTCATCAAAAGTACATTTTTATTACATATTTAGGACCTCCTTGAAAGGTTATACACTTTCAAAAAATGACACTCGATTTTGAGATTTTATGCAAAATTTATGGCCTATGGAAGTTAGGACTTTTTAGGGTTGTGAAATCACTAGGTAAGTAAGGTGGTAGTTTTGCAAAATCACCTAAATGATTTTGTAATTATTGATCTACACCTACTGGTGGTTTCACAACTATCAAAATTGTGTAAATTGGTTGTTTTACATGAAGATAAAGAAAAGGTGGAGTAACAACTACAAATGGTGTCTCTTCTTCTTTCGAGTCTTTTAGCTTCCCATGATGTAAAATTATGTTAGGTTGTGGAGCCTGTTTTCATGTGTGAAAATGTTGAAGACCATACACTAAGAGTACTGTACACTTTCCATAGTTGTCTCGCCGAGGTTCGAGAGTGTAGCCCCTGAGAAATTTTTTTGGCCTCAAAAAACATGCTCGATATACCGAAAAACATGCTTTTCTCATATGGGCGGGATTTTTGACCCATAGGTTTATGGGATGGTTTTGGCCCATGGTTTTGATACCCACTGTTTTGTAAAACTACTAAAGCAGTTGTCTACTTATGTGGTTTTGTGCATATGGTAGGGTTGATGTAACATTGCAGATGTGTCTGAATTCGGGTGTGAATTATGTAGAGTTTGTTGAGCATAGCTCCAAATAGATCTGGGTATTGTATTGAGAGAGCGGTGGCTTGTAATAAAATCTGAGCAAGTGATTCTTGGTGGACATAGCCCAAATTGGGTGAACCACGTTAAATATTGTCTCTTTGTGTTGTGCTATTTTATTTGCACTTTTATTTGAGATCTGTAATATTTTCTGCATAGTAGTTTCTACTGTTGCAATTTTGTGAGGGATTGTTCCGCATATTTTATCTCTTATTTCCTAACAAATTATATAAATGTGCCTTTAAAGGGTCCTTATAAGCCATGAATTATTCCCAATAGTTATTTTTCTTATTTTGTGTGATTGATATTGTTGGAGTATGTAAGGGAGTGTGAGTTGTAACAAGTTGCAAAACATATATGGGTGTTTGGAAATGTTTTAATTGTAAAGTATGCCCATGAAGGCCTTAAAAAGGGAACGCATGTGTAAGTGTAGAGGAAGTTAGTTGCAATAGCGGAAGTCCCTCACTCTTATGAATTTTTTCCCACATTGGATTTATAGGGGGTAATCTTGTCTCTTAAAATCTCTATTCTTTTTTGTATCATTTACAGTGTAAATGCTTACCAATACACTTTTGAGAACATTTTAATGATTGTTATGAGTCAAAAAATAAGTTAACAATCAAGATTAATTTAGGAATAAATGTAAGATTTATGTTGATGAATTAGTTATAAAATATCTATGCTAATTAAGGATCATATTTGGCATGAGGCTTAGACTCATAAATGATTAAATCTTAACAATCACACCCTTGTGTTTTAGGTATATGAGAGTATAACCTATCCAATTAGACATTAACTCAAAGTACAAATCTTAACCTATATATGATTATACACTTAAATATAGATAAATTCTCATCTATTGAATATGCATGGGTCATCAAACGTAGGTGATTCCAATGAATGTATCAACTCAAAAACATTAAGCGCCACTTGTTTGGAAATATGTATTTAAGCTTGAATATAAAGAAATTTTGATGCAAGGAATATGCTCTTATTGTGTGTGTGTGTGTGTGGAGAGAGAGAGAGAGAGAGAGAGAGAGAGAGAGAGAGAGAGAGAGAGAGAGAGAGAGAGAGAGAGAGAGAGAGAGAGAGAGAGAGAGAGAGAGAGAGAGAGATGACTTAATAGTGACTCATATGATTACAAGTAATCTTAAAAAATAAATGACCTTGCCTCTATGTACCCACTATAAAGGTTAGACCTACTCAATTGAGTGTGAAAGAAAATAAAAGGGCGCAATATATAAAAAATTCAAGAGCTTAATTTTCATAATACTATTTCAAATCTAACCACAACCACCTATATTTTTAATGATATCTCATCCACCAATATTAGTTTTGAATAATCTGTAAGAATGCTATATTTTTGAATTATGTCCCCTATATCACCTAAGCATGGTTCTACCTTTGCAAATCACAAGTAAAGTTCACTTTTACAAATAAGCAAGAAGATGCAAGTTTCCATTTAGAAGAATCGAACCTAAGTTAAAAATTAGTTCTATACTTACAATACATGGCTAATGCAATTTTCATTTACACGTCTTAAATATTCTCTCTGGTTAATATGTGTGATTTTTCGTTGAAGTGTATGAAAACTTGTTCCTCTAAATGATATCACTCCAAATTTCCAAATCACCATTCTTCATGCCACTTGTAAATTGTTGCAATCTCACTTTCACATATTTGATTTCCATTGTCTTAACTCCCCTTATAATTTGATCATCTCAATTTACCTATTCCAACCGCCTTTCATCGTCATCAAGGAATATACTCATTCCCTCCACATTATTCGATTTGTTTTCCTCCCAACTCAACTTTCAATTTTTATGGTCTCTCCAATCGAACTCTTTATAACCAAATATAATTCCACCCTTCATTATAATAGGGCCACTTAGACATGGGACATCACTATTAATGACAACTTTAAAGTTAGCAAAAACCTCTATGCATGTAGAAATAATACTTTTACCACCGCTCATTCAAAAACATGATATTGTTATTGTGCATATAAAAACAATTCATGCAATATTCTCTATCACAATCATATAGTTGAGATAACACAACTTATTATAATGCCATTAACAACCACCAGATGTTTTCCTCTCACATCATGCATGAAACCATCACTTTTAAGTGTAAATGCTACACATTATAACCCTGAGCATGTGCAATCACTTGCATGTTGAGTTTATAAAAAATAATGAATTTTATCAACAACATGAAAGTGTTATGGATGCGACTCACAAAGACTTCAATCGATACATGATATCTCCTCTCCTCTAGATGCTCACTTGAGATTATCACATTTGTAATGTTCACAAGGATTCATCAATGGTTACAATAACCTAACGAGGCTTAAATCTTTACTCAAGGAAATTCAACTCAATTGAGTGATGAAATATTTGTAGATTCAGCTAGACGAAGAGAATGCAACCACAAGTTTAATGACTTCCACGATAATTTACAGTTCTAACTTCTAATTATACTTAGGAGAATGAATCTTTATTGCCCTCAAAATTACACAATTTTCTTAATTATAACTAACATTCATACTACCATGAACTCCTACTCAATTGATGTGTACTTCATACACAACGCTTTGACACACATTCCTTAGTCATTATGGCTCCTAAAAGTAAGACCCACACTCAATTTACCGTTGCCCCTACTCTCCTTCATGGAAATTTCTCATTTTTCTACTACTCATACTTTGATTTCTTTTGTAAACTATTTGTTGATCACTCACCCTTCTCTCTTAATCTATGTTTCCATACTCAAACAATATCATTCTCGAAAAATGCACCATTCTCAACTAATGACAAGACACCTCCCATGAAAGACAATATATACACACTCCAAAATTACACGATATTAATCTTTTTTTGGTAAGCCATACTTTGTGATTATCTTGGGTCTAGCTTAATTATTCGCTAACCATGATTAACTTTTATATTACCAACATATAAAGAGAAAGTGTGTATGAAACCTTTCTCTCTCTCTTTTACTTTTAAGTACATGTATTGTCCTATAAATTTAAAGACTACCTAAGTTAAAGCTAATGTAGCAATGCACATATACAATATAATATTTATTCTATATTATAATACATTGAAGCCAAATTTCTAATTTTATACACCCAAATTCCAAGTGAGCTTTGGATACTGCTTAGCAGTTAGTTAAGTAGGTGGCTCTACCTTTAGAAAATGCTAAATGAGGAAAGGCAAAAGCAAGTACACAAATGACTGGACAAGATGCCCATGAAAATTACTGGACAGCAATGCAAACCCCTCTCTCACTTGCACTGAAGATGGGTTATCATAGCGTGATTCTTTCCTTCATGGAATACTATATGGACATCATATAAACCCAAAAAACAAAAATTTGCATATCTTGGAAAATTTTGAGATTACTTGGACATGAAAAAAAGAACATAAATAACAGTTTTTTGGGTGCAAAAGGCCATATGGTATCTGAGATTCATCAAAACCTCTGGTATTATTGTTTATGAAGCAATCCGAGGAGAGGGAAAGAGAACAAAAATCAAGAATTTGTGTAGTGAATATGTTCACCAAAGTGTTTTCAAGGAGAAACAAGTCTGGGTCTATGCCTGTGTATCTCAATGTCTATGACCTCACACCCATGAACGGATATATTTATTGGTTTGGCCTTGGAATATACCATTCTGGGGTAGAAGGTAAGCCAAAAAATTAAAAATTCTAATTTTTTTGTTGGTTCCCCTTTTTTTGGTTCTCTGTTTTAGTCATTTGCTTCAGAACTCAAATGGTTGCGTGCTATGTTTTTTCAGAATTTAAAATGTTGTTGTCTCTTTTTACTTATTTGTTTTAGGTCATTTGATTCAGTACCCAAATGGGTATGTGTTGGATATAATGTTTTTTAGATTTTTTGCTATAGGTTTTTGAAGAATTTTTGTTTTTTTACTTTCCTAATTTGTTTCAGGAATACTTGTTCTCCCTTCCCGTATTTGATGTTTCAGATATCAAATGGGTGTTTTTATAATGACATGTTTTTCAGAAAATGCACCCAAGTGGGTATTTGATTTTAAGAGTTTTTCGAAATGGATATAAGTGCATGCTGAATTCCTTGCTGGTGTTCCTTTTAGCAAATGGATTTGGCAGTTTTCTTGGTGCGTAATTAACCAAAATAAGCCACAATTGTAGGTTTCTAGGAAAACTCTTTTCACGATTTTGCAGGTTTCCAAGTAACCAAAATATGCCTTAACTATACTTTTGCGGGAAGAATTCTGAATTTTCTCAGATTTTCACCTTCTTTCGGCCAACGATTGGTTGGTCCTATCCCTAAGCTGTGTTTGTTTGTCTTCATTTTAAATTTCATGTATTAGGTTATGTCTACAAATATCTGTGTAATTGCAAATTATATTATTTAATGGTCAGGTTAAATGGAAATGAGTTTTATCCACAAGTTACTTGTAGGTTTTTGGGAGGAGTTCTACATTTGTCATCATACTCAAAAGGAGTTAGTTTTTCCTTCATACTGAAAAGAGAGAAAGATTGAAGTTAAATGAAAATATGATTTGAGTGGTCTGTGTAGCCCTTTTCCTCCAATCCTCTTGGAAATAGAAGATGAAGGCAAAAATATCTTAGAAAATAGGTACTTTCTTCAGCCCTGGTGGCCATTCTTGGCCACAAGTGGGCCTTAATATCTAAATTAGAATTAATTTAATTCCTCACACCTGATTCTGATGACTGACTGAAATAATTTGACCACTCTACTATTTTAGAAAACCACATCGGCACAGAGGTGCATGCCTGCTTGGCTAGCAACCTGGGTTGTTGTGGCAATAACATATGCCTTCAGGACTTTTACGGGAGAATTTTCACCAGTGTATCTTGTCCTTGGCCATGATTTTTTGTTTTCCTTTCCTAAATTGTCTTTTCCATTCTCCAACCAAACAAGATTCACAGGATTTCAACCAAACAAGTACTTTCTTCAGGATTGGTGGCCATTCTTGAAACCATTGGAAGATTGACGATAACATAGTAGCATAAATTTTCACTTCTCTTACAATCTGATTGCAAACCATTGAGGAACAAGTCTACTGTAAGCCTTCTCACAATATTTTCTTCCTACCCAGATGAAAACTATGAGATGTCCTCCTGAGAGATTGCTTACATATTTTTTTCTTTTTGGAAGAAAATAAAATTTTGTTTCAGAAATGAGTAAAATGGAAAATATTCAATTTTTGTAACATTGAATGTCAAATAGCTTTGCTGCTTTGAAAACCTTTAATTTGTATAGGTAGAATTGGTAAGGTTTCACCTTTGCTGCAATTCCAAAATGAATGAGAAAAGATAGAACTCACATATTGAATATTTTAGCGCATAAGTGAAAGTTAATGTTGAATATGCCCTCTTGACGTAGGTTTTCATTCTTGGCTGAATTTACTATAAACATTTAATCTATTTTTTATGTGCAAATGAAAAAACACGCTTAGTAATGGGAGAGGTGTAACTCATCAGTCATGCTTACAAATGCAATTCTATATTTTTATGGTGTTAGTTTATAACCCAACTCTATTGGAAAGTATGCTTTGCTGGAAACATAGGTCACCTAAGTCTCGGGGTCGGGGACGGGGTTTTTGGGATAACATTTTTTTTTTCTAAATTTTGGGGGCGACAGAGAGACGACTATTAAAATAATATATAAAAATTAATATTTGAATATTTTATTTGTATTCAATGAAATTTAGGGATTTAAAATGTGTTGAATGTATTGAGGTACTTTCATGATCATAATTTAATGTTCTTGGTAAAAATAATAACATTTTAAAAGTAAAAAACATCAAAAAACTTTTTAAAACTTTTTAAAAAAATAGGGGGACATCTCCTCTAAGTCCCCAAGTCCCCCAAAACGTTCGGGACATCACCCAAATCTAGGGGACGCATCCTCACGTAACACTGGCTAGAAAATATGCTCTGCTGGAGAGCAGGCCCTTTTATCACCTGGATTTAAAAATCCAAGGTTTTGTATGTTACTACATACATAACACAATTCTGCAATAAGAACTCACTTGAAGTTGGTCACATACTTTGTTGTGTCAGATTTTCATTCTTTTGGTGGCAGCTGGTATAGATCACAGAAATTAGCACCTAAGAAGGCTACAGTGGGATTTTTGGCTTCTCGGTTCCAAGATGTAATTTCTTATTCCTGTCGTATTATGAACGAGGAAAGACAATCTATGTTCTTATTCTCCTTTTAGTTTAGTAGTTGCACTCTTTTTTTAGTAAATTTTTTAGTTGTAAAGCTATGCAAAGCAGATTTTTAGTTTGGTTTAGCTGTCAATATTTTGTTTTACATTTAAGACTTTATGTGGTACTCCACATGCTTTGATTACACCATAGCAACACTTTGATAAATTCTAGATGTCTTGGTAACATATTTACTAACCTTTGTCATGGAGTGGAGTACTCATTTGTAGCACATGAGTATCCTACCAGAGGAGTTTTTGAGGTAGATCCTAAAAATTGTCCAAGCTTTACATTCCGGAAGTCCATATGTATTGGAAGAACAGATCTTTGTCCTAGGGAGGTCAGAGACTTCATGTAGAAACTTGCTGGGGATTAAAGTGGGAATCATAGTTACCAGGTTCGGCCGGATTTGTATGAAATCCGGTTTGAACCGTATTTTTTGAAGTAACTGAATAAATCCGGTTCGGTTCGGCCCATTTTTTTGCACAATTTTTTTTTTTTCCTTTTTTGGCATTTTTTTCCTTTTTGGTGAATTTTTTTTTGCCATTTTTGGAAAGGGTCTGGGAAGATGTAGCAGCAAAAACTTGCATGTGCCATAACTTTCATTCTATGGCTCCGTTTCAGGTGTCGTCTTCTCTAAAAGTGTATATTTTCTCGAGCTTACGCATTGATGGCAATATTTTTCTTATTTTCATAAAATCCATTTTTGTACCTTTTTGGACCAAGCAACTTCTTGCAATCTTTTGAAAGAATCATTATGATGATGATGATTATGGTAGATGGATGCTTTTTTTGGTATGATTTGTCTATATATAAGTATATAAGTATACAATAATATAAATTTATAATAATATAAGTGTGTATATTCCGAACTGTATTTTTTCAAATTTTTTCGAGAACTCCGAATTTTCGGATTTTTTTGTCCTTCCGAATTTAATCAGATTTCTGAACCTGGTAACTATGGTGGGAATACATACAACCTTGTCGGAAAGAACTGTATTCACTTTTGTAATGATGTTTGTTTGAAATTGACTGGAAATCCAATTCCACGCCGGATGAATTGACTCACAAGAATAGGTTGGTTTATATTGTGCATTTGCTTTGATTTCTTTTTCCTTCACACTTTTACTTTACTGATTATTTTTTTGAAGGGTTGGATTTACGGTAGGTTATTTTATTTTCTTCATGATGCTCAATAAAAGTGTTAGCATCAGTAAATTTGGCTTTTGGAATTTAAAGAACGTTCTTCGGAGAGACCTCTTTGGTTTTATCATTTATGTAAATGAGTAAAAATTTGAGCGATCCAGCAAAAATAACATTCATAGAGTCATATATATTGAGCCTGTCATGGTACACCTTTTTATTGCAATTTGCAGCACTTTGTAAGAACAGTTGAAGTTTTATGAATATGATTGAAATAATATGTATATTTGCTATGCATCTGGTACCTATGTGAATGGTTTTCTACAAATCCGCTTGGTTTTGATCAGTTAACTTCTTTCTATCCCATTTGATAATGCTAGATTATTAATTGAACTACTCAGTTTCATATTCTATCTAAATACTGCAATAGGATTTGCCCATCGAGCTATTAGATTGCATCATAATCCTAGCAGCATCCATCTATTGCTGTAGAAGACTAATAAAAACGTTAAAAACAAGTGCATTAGATGGGTCAGTTGTTCCTGTAAAGAAAAGAGACACATTAAATTCATATATGGGGGAGTTGTTCCTGTAAAGAAAAGAGACAGATATAAAATTCATACATGGGGGAATTTTTCCTGTAAAGAAAAGAGGCAGATGTAAAGTTTATATGAGCATATTGTGGGCTGATAATGTCTAGTTTGCTTGCAGGGTTATTTTGCAACTGTGTACTTCCTGTAGGTCTTCATGTTGCTGCTGTTCAACACGACCCCAATTGTCCTTCGCAGGGGGGTGAGAAAGAAGAGTTAAGTTCTTCATTTAGTAGATTCTCGAGCTTTTCAACACCAAAAGTGAGACCAAAGTCTCTTTCAGTTCCATCCATGTTAGTGAGCTCAACATTGAAAGGCGGAGTGCTGCCTTGGGAGTTGAAAGCATAATATATGCCTACTTACAGGTGGGGGAATCTATGGATATCTATGGCTTGAGTGAAAAGATCATCGGAGTATATAAGATTTAGAAACTGACATTTACGCTGAAGAAGAATGAAAGTTGGTATTAGTTGATCAGGATACCAAAATCTAAGCGCCTGGTTCCTAACCAATCTCAGAGAGAGCCACTGGAACGTATGTGATGCCCTAGCTAATTGTCTCATGGCTTCCCTGCAGTTTTTTCAATGCCAGGGAAATCTACGAAGTAACTCACTATTTTCCTTCTTTGCAGGTCATTCCACCGCTGAGGTTTGCAGCCTTTGCTGACCTCAGAAGTGTTCAAGACCTTTGTAGCCTATGACATGTTATATGTATAATGTGTAATATTATATTTGTTTGGGAACCTTGCTGTTTTGTCCAATTCTTCTCTAACATGTCTTCCTTTTACTCTGTATACTGATTGTAGGTCAAGTCCAAATAGTGTGGTTTGACAACTCATGTTTGTTATTCATGAAATTTCCATAATTTACAGGCTGTTTACTACAATGGCCTATGGCTATGATGGGATTTTATGAACATTTTTTTTTGGTGTGTGATTTTGCGTTTTTGTTCACCATCAATTTGTATAGCAAGTTTGTCTGCAAGTATTCATACTTGCTAGTTAAGGTTTATAAGATTTTAGTTTACTGTGACCCTTCCGCTTATGGGGCCCAAGTTGTGCAAGGAATTTTTAACATGGGAAGCATTTGTCAAACAAAGCAAATTCCTGCATGTGGGGTTCCCATTGTTTATGTTGCACTGAGCATTGTCAGTAGCAGAGATTTCGTGATCCAGTTGGTAGGATCAGAGATGGAATGCTTGTTGACCAACTGTTGTATAAGAGATTGGCAGGTGATGATCTATTTATGCATAACAGATTTGCTTTTATAGAATGAACTGGTTAGGTGCTTTGATACTTCATGTTGTGATACAATTCAAGTTGGAAGATCAATGTAGGGATGAAATGATGTTTGGTCACTACTTGCCACAAACAAAGGTTCTAAACAAATTGTAGCACTTGCATTAACATCTTTGTTGTTGAACCCCATGATAAGGTCGTGGGGGCTTATTAGGGCCTCAACAATTTTTTTGGTTTGATATTTGAATCCTAATCGAAACAAGGACGAGGACGAGGACATTAAATTGATGTACCAAAAACAAATTTTAAAAGTAGTAGCCACGCAAGAATATATTTTTATGCCGATAGGCATTACCAAAATCAAACCTGGCTTGCAAACTTTGACAGCACCTGACGGCGAAAAATCTCTGCATCAGCAACCATATCCAACAGCGTCAAGGCTATTTGCAAGTTGGACAGTTTACGTGGCAGGCAACAAAAATACTGGATAATATTATATCCAATGAGAAGTTAATGCATCCCACATGTAGACATGGCACCACACTCAGAAGAGTTGCACGTTATTTGCAGACTTGTTTGTCATTCTATGGTGATGATATTATTGATGAGATTCAAATGGAAGTGATAGAGAGGGAGTCCCAGGGAATGGTGTCTTGCATGGAAATTCTGGTGCTCTTGATTAAAGATGGGATCATGTCATTGAGACACCCCTTCATTCCACTTAAGACTGTGCGGAGGGAGGGCTGCACCCACGAGCTGCGCCAATGTAGTGGAAATGTGCCTGACCGAACACAATGACAACATCTCCATCTCTACATCGGTATTGACATTTGATTGTGGGTAGCATTTTGATTGCATTAGTTATGGAGGATAACTGTTCCTCACTCGATGTAGTGGCTTATGGGGAC
This sequence comes from Taxus chinensis, assembly GCA_019776745.2. Lineage (NCBI taxonomy): Eukaryota > Viridiplantae > Streptophyta > Pinopsida > Cupressales > Taxaceae > Taxus > Taxus chinensis. The sequence continues at coordinate 87,020,340 of CM034148.1, read as the reverse complement.
TGCAATTGGGAGGATACCGGACATCAGGAGAGTAGATAGAAAATTAATTTGATTTTCATTGGTTTTGCACTATATTTTATTAGAAGAAAATGAGATTAGATTTTAGAGATGGATTTTTAAATACTAGTCGATAACAAATTTCCACGCCTGTAGGGTTCATTTTATTGTTTCCTTTCTTTTCACCTCCTAAAGACTGAATGCTTATAACGGTGGTTTTATCAAGATAAGATAACAAACATGGGCATAAATGGCACAGTACTTACAAGTACCGGTGAGTGATGGTTTCATAGGTAAGATTTACTTACAATATGTGGAGAAAATTACTCTTATGGAATTCATTTGTCTGGACAATAAAATCTTTTATATTGAAACAACAGAGACCGCATAGCAGACTTGGATTTGTGTTTAAAATCGAACAAGCATCCTCGGTTATACACAGACAAAAATCATGGTCCAAAAAGATACTGGTCAAAAACTATAATAAGAGAGTGGAGAGAGAGCCACTTCCCTGTGACGATTGAATTCCAGCTGCGGGAAATGACAGCCTTTGTACCATCTTTTTTTATCAACACAAACACAAACAGCCTGAACGAAGTTGAAATCCAATATTGCCAATTCTAAATACTTGGGGTTGCTGGCATTTGGCATTCTGAAGGACACACATTCAGCATAATATTTGGTTTATTTAGTACAGTCTTGTTCAAATGTTTATAATATAAAACCGCACGAGTACAGTCCTTACTCATATAATGTCTTCCCATATACCCCGCAACTGTTACCTTGTTTTTCTTTCTATCCACCTCCACCGTTCTTACCCCTGCACGTCCACTATATCTATTAATCCCAGATTTCTGCAATGACGTATATACATGCAATTTCATCTTAATCCACAACACTCAAATAAGAAATCAAGCAGATATAATCCAGTGATATGCATGCAATTTTTGGAATAGAAAAAAGCAGAAAATCAAAAAAGCAAAAAACATTCTCTGCTAAAAATTAGAGTCTACCTTTTACCTACTCATTGTTACTCCAAATAGAAAATGACTTGGAAAAAAAGTGAGAACGTGTAATTGATCCAACATACGCGAGGCCTATTAAAAAATAAAAGCATTTGGATGGGAACATCATCGAAACATAATGGGAGGAGGATTTTCAAATTTAATAGGAAAAAACAAATGTGTTTGATGTGATTTTAGAATGTTGGTCCATATCTTATGGTGTTCATACTTTCTATTTATGTGCCTGCTGTTCTTAGCTATTTGACTGCAGCTGCAACGAGGGAAAGACAATGATCATGTTTCTGCAATTTATAAATTTTGAGACTGTTGTGTACCTAATGCAATGGAAATATGTCAAATCTTATCCTTTGGTTTGTGCCCCCATTTGAAATTTTTTTGCTACCTAAATAATAGCAGATTTCATCTTGCCAAAGAATAACAGAGTTTACCTCTGAGGGGCAATGCAACATGTCGAAGCGTGGACATGTGTATACTAAGTTAGTTGTCAATACAACTTCTCACATATTAATTATCACCCATTTATTAGTAAATTGTTTCAGCTCCGAACATTTTTTAACCTTAAAAAATGAATTATCAGAGAGACTGTGATTGGTAAAGGTGCACCCTGCTAATGGTTTCGAAGGTGTAATAACGTGCACACACACAATCACCGGCACGACCTGCACTACCTACTTAGGCTTACTATTTGTTTGCAGCTTGGTGGCACACCAATGGTTCTTTGCACTTCAGTGGCCGCTTTCCCCTGTTACCTCCATGCATTTGTCCAGGCATCCTCCTCTCTCGTGTTGGCTGCACGATAAATAGGTAAGCTACTTTGCACTGACTGACTCCCACGTTGTTGTTGCCATTATTGGTAGTAGCTGTAACAGTTGCCTCATTAATCACTTTAAAATTTTGTCTTCACCGATAAATACATCCCACCATATTCATCTTCTATCTTGCAACGCCTCCAGCCATCTGCTTTATTCAGCACCTACAACCACCTGTTCTCATGATAGTCACCATCGCTCAGAAATATAAGAGGTATGCATGGTTACTGTTATGTGTTTGTTTTTTAATTACTTCCCTGTTGTTGTTGATTAACTTTGACAGTGTGCCTATTCAATATGCGTCGCTGTAAGTAACAATATTAGATAGCCCTGGTCTTTATACTGTCCGCACAAACTAAGTCCAACATGCAATTACTTCAAATTTTAGCTGATGCTGATGTTTTTAGTGTGAATCATGTTAGATACAGAAACGTTGATCCCGACGCGTTTTTTGTCCCCTCCAAACCTTAGTGTGAATGATTTCTACTTGCCTTATGCAACCAGGCCGCACCCCAAAGCAACTTGTCCTGTCAAATGGAACAGGGAGTATGATCTTTAATACTGTTGAGTCCGCCTTTCTTCTGTTGTTGGTGGAAGGAATAGTTTAGGGATGCTAAAATCCTTGTTTGTTAGTCACCTGATTGCAAAACTATTTTCTGCAAATTATTCTTTGCGTAAATACAACCATTAGTTGAGTATTCACTGTTGTTTTCATTCTCATCATGTAATGCCCCATTTTAAAAAAAAAGAAATAATAATAATAATTAAATAAAATAAAAGAACTAAGAAAACCCGTGTTTTCTTTGTGGAGGGGGCGGTTTTAGGGCAAAAGGGTGCTTTTTGTAGTTTTTGTTTTCTTTTTTTTAGCTGAGTGTGGAAGAGAGCCGCCGCCATGGGAAGAGCTCCACACCCATTCTACGCATCCAACAGGCATGAGGGAGGATATTTCTTCTTAAGGGATGCGGGGTCTACGGCTTTCGGTGAAAACGGTGAAACATGGCGAGCCTAAGTGGTCATTACAGCGTTCAGAAGATGTGGGTTTCCTCCAGCGACAGTCACAATGTCTCATGCATGCAGCAACCTACTACGTCTCCATTTCTAGCACCCTCATGGCCTATGCCTACAGTCGCCTAGCCTATATTAAAATGGGGGAAACCCTTGGACAGCATATGGATGTTCATCAAAGCTAATGGAGGAGGATTATGTCTATTTTTAACTTGTCACATTTTCCAGTATCCTCCTATCTTGTGCCAAAAAAAATGAATTTCTGAACCTGTGTGGGCTGTAACAGCACAAAATGATAGGGGGTTTTGTCTGATGTTGTTGTTGCAAATGCTTGAGGGGGGGGCATTGTTGCCGTGGGTTTGACCAAATGAAAGAACGAGACAGCTTCTCATAGATGTGGGCGCCGCTGTGTACAGAAAACGGGGGGCGGGGGGAATTTTTCCTCATTAGGTAGTCACGCCACTTCTCCATGCGACAAACAGGTCCTCAACCTGATCAGTTTACATTTAACAGCAAATACCCAGCCTATGTCAAAAAAAACGCGCCCAGACCGGCGTGACTTCTTTCAGTGCATGGAAGATAAAAAAAATTTTGTCAGATGTGTTAGTTGCAAGTGCCCTGGCAGATACATATGCCAAAATGTGGAAGTATGTGAACTGTTCGTCTAAACGCGTGGAAGAAACACAGTCCCAGGGACTACAATGATAGTAGGTATACAAAAAAAGAAGAAAAAAATGGGTCTTTTTTTAAGGCGTTGAACTGTCTGATATAATACCTCAAAGAAATGTTGTCTCATGGAATGCCATGATGGTAGCATATGCACAAAATGGATGTGTAGAAAAGGCACAAAACTATTTGACAATATGAAATTCCAACATCCTTAGTGTTTTTTCCAAAATGGCAACGTAGGAACAGGTTATGGACATCCATGATAGTTCAGAAGACCACATAATCGCCTTGAAGCTTTGTGGTTGTTCCTTCAAATGCAAACACCTAGTGTCTTCATAGACATATTTGCCATTGCTAGTATATCCCAGACTATGTTAAAATGGGCACTTTGGATCAAGTCTTATGGATATGGCAATCGCATGTAGTTGTAAATGCTTTGTTAGACCTGAATGCAAAGCCTGGACTTAGAGACAAAGCACATGAAGCGTTTGACAAAGTTCCTCCGAGAAATAAACACAGATTAGCCCACGTGGATAGCTAAAATTTCATGCAAGGATATGCACATAATGGATCTGTTTAAAAGGTTTCATAAATTCACAAGCAATTGTTTACTCTATTGGGAAACTTCTATTGATTAGGAAGTTGGGGTGACGTGGTGGAGGATTAGATCTAGGCTCGTGAACCGGTTGGCGAAGTGCCCGAGCAAGATGCTGAACCCAAGCCTGTAGCTTTGACCAAATTCGTTCTCCAGGAATGGTTCTTCTTCCCTTACCTCTCATAATTCTCATGTTTTATTTCTCTTTTGCAACTAAATAGAATTTTTAAATTATTAGAAATTTTAATACAATTAGATTGTCCCTTCAACTCGTTGCAAAACAATAAATTTTCGTGTCGTAGCTCACGAACGTCATTATCACTCGCCTAATTTAAACCATGAACTATTACCCTCACTTCGAGATGATCATAGAAAACTCTTACCCCTTTTGATCACTTCAATATCGTTCTATCGACCAGATGAATTTGACTCCCCATTGATAAAGTTGACCTTCTCTCTGGTTTTAAATAGTTAAATTTTACAATTTTCGGAGACTCACCAAGTACCCTTCGCCACTCTAGAAATGAGATGTGAAGTTTCATTCATGTACCTTGGTATACGAGGAGTCGCCTTGATTTTTGGTTTGACCCAAAATGATCATTTAACATCCTTTTGATGCTCTTTATAGGAGCCCTGATCACACCAGTTTACAACAGTAGGGAGTTGTTAAAACTGGGAAGTTGACTTTCATCTTGGGACCACCATTTCAAACCTGGAAAGAGAAATTACATTTTGTCTTCGCAAACCTCTTGGCGTTTATACTAGAAAAATGCATGGAACATTTAGTATAAGAAAGAGAACTTTTCGGGATAGTTTAGTGCAAAACCGTTTTGTAGGCCTCCAGTCGTAGTTTGACGAGGTCAAACTGGTCCAATTTTGTCTTGTCGCTCCATAAAAACTTGTCACCGTTTGAATATGGTTGTCTAGTTCTCAGTCCTGTTGACTCTGATGAATTCTCGTTACATAGGGGAACTAGTAGGAGATATCTCGTTGCATGCTTCTCCATCAAATGTCAGTTATGGATGTGGTTTTCTGGGTGCTCAAGCTAACTTTTTTCAGTTTTACAAAAGGGGTGAACTATGACCAATGACCCCAAAAAAACTAACCGCCAAACGCAAACCATGCGCTCCTTTTCAATTTCGTCAGTTGCAATGAGCTCTTGGTATATCTGGGGACACATGGAATGTTAATTGTGACCTGCATGCTCATCAGAAGATAACCTTTGGAAGCTAGTTTCTTAGCCTCCGAGCCCATTTTGTATGTTTTGCAACTAGTGAGAAAATGTAAAAGTAGAAAGCTGCGGAACCTCGTAGGGTTGCTAATTCACCCTGGAAAATTTTTACACATGTAAATAACTGTTTAAAACACTAAAATGAAACTTGTTGTGTGTATTGGAACTGTTTGACAAAATGAAGTTTTCTCTCTCTTCCTTTCTCTTTCTCTCTCCTGGGTTTATAAAATGTAGAAAAATGAAATGCAAGGAATACATGTTTATAGAATTTTTATTTCAATTGGAAAATTGTAATTATTGTCTGATGTAAATGGGAAACTGAAAAATGACAATTATGATTGATTAGGGTGGATGCCATGCCAGCGAATTATCACTGATATCATGCTCACGTGGGTTTTGCAGGATGGATGAATGACGAGCGAAGAAGGTGATGTGAAATTTAATTATTATTATTATAATCCTTATAGGTCATTTTAAAATGAATAACTGTGTTATGTAGTCTCTTGTTACTGAAAATTAATATTTGAGATTTGTTAACATGCATGATATGCTAGTTTAGGGATACTTAGGAAATGTGCATCTAATCACTGGTTTAATTTGTTTATTAGTTGTGTATGGCAAAAAGAGTTGGATTTATACTTATTAAATTGAAATTGAAGTTAATATCATTGTAGTACCTTCTTAGTATTTAATAAATGATTAAAATAAATTCATTGGGTTATCTTCTTACCTTGCAAACATAATAAAGAGCTTTAATGGGAACACTCAACTTTGATAAATTATTCGTGTCATAACTTTCCTGTGCATGTGTGATTCTTTTGTCTTACCACATAAGAAATTAAATAGTTAGAACAACCTTAAAATTTGCACTCGATGCAAACTTCCTAGGTTAGGTAAATAAAACCCCTAGGTCGGAGTTACCATCATAGTCATTAGGTTTAGCGACATTGTCGTGAACCCATATTTTAGGAATGACATGGTCCAACTTTATCCAAAGTATGCAGTTCCCTTCTAGTTTTTGTAATCACGAGAAGAATGTACTTCTCATCAGGTACAACATCTAGGCTGAGTGGTGAAGACTGTGTTAGAAGTCACCTTATGAGTCCTTGTTAGAAGGAATGAATAAGTAGTGTAACCTTCCCATCTGTGGAGTAGGTAGATATATTACTACTCCCTTGTATCCTATTGGATTTTTGGGCCTTACGAAATTAGATTTAGAAATTAACTTCATCAGTGAATGAAATCCCTGTTGGATCCAAACGACCTAAATGGAGGTCACGATATAGTTGTTCTTTGTCTTGCACTCTCGTTAGTGAACCCTTTTGTCCCTCATAGATAAATGTCTTGTCTTGGGCTTGTGAACATTTAGCGCTTTGATCTTTCACGAAATGAATATAGGGTAAATGCATTTTAACCTTAACCACACCTATAATAGAGATTGAAGCCTTGGGGGAAACTGGTATTAAGCTTAACTATGTGCTTCTTTAATGTGTCAGACAAGTGCTTTCGTATCTCTTTTGTTTTGAGACGATGCTAAGAACGAGACCTTAGTGCGATATAAGAGCATATCATATAATGCTGCACACGAGATTGGAGATTATGACTAAGGTCAATCTTGGAGTCCTCATAACTTAATTAAACTTTTTCATGCGTTGTAAAGAATATGAATTGTCAAATGGTGTGATCAAACTTCGAGAAAACAAAGGATGTATATATATATATATATATATATATATATATATAATTCAGATTTGGAGTTAAGCAAGTTATTGTACTATAATGATAATGGTAGGGAAATAACTATTCCATGATCGATGGATGTTCTTGGGGAAAAAGCTATTTCAATCTATGTCTTCCTTAATCCCAAGATTTCATTCTGACATCACGTTAGGTTCACTTGTGTAACAGGGTAAATTCTAAACTTTGAATAAACATTTTGGGAAGCCTAATCTTAACATAAGAATGAGAGAGTTAGAATTTTGTATAAAATTTGAAATATGGAAAATACTTATGTAAGTTATGAAGATCTATCATAAGGGTAAAGAGCAAATTAAATGGTTGAACAATAAGTGAACTATGAAACGAATTTTCAGGGCATGTAGGTGGAAAAAGGGAGAAAATCATGCTTACCTTATAAGGATCTTGGAAAGTTAGCCGTAACTAAAATACATTTAAGGTAATGATATGTCGTGGGTTCGTCGTTCCTAAAGTCACGTTTCTTGTGGTTGGGTCTTTGCTAGTATTCGTTCGTTGGGAAGAGTGTGGTATCGACATGTTGATGTCGTCTGCTTGTGTCTATGTGAGTCGATGACTTACGTGATTGTCGCATGTGTGTCGAGTTCTGTACTTGGTGCCTTACTGTGTTGTGTGTCGTGAGCAATGTAAGTCAAAAAAAAATTATCCTGGTATTTTACTGTTGTGTTTGGGTGTGTAAAATGTGGGCACTACACATCACTTTCCATTTATTATTCTTCAGTAACTCATGTACTATGAAACCTTTAAATGTTAACCCAATTATCACCGCTATATCAGATGACATCTTTGATGCCAATGTTGGCTGCCCTCAATGTAAGCCTACTAACCTTCAGAAATAATTGGCCTGCTTGCATTTATAACCGAGGGGCATGAAATAAGAGGCACAACTTCTATGAAGGACCTCACATAACTTTATCCTTGATTTAACCTGATCAAATCACCTTTACCAACACACTTGTGGGCCATGGAGAAAAAAGAGGTTTACACCGAGGTATGGGTATGGGTATCCATTTCACGTCAAGATACAAGTCCAAAAAACTTAAGAAGGGTATCCTCTTTGGCATAATTTGCAGCTCATGTGTAATTGCTAGTAATTGCAATTGCAAGCATTGATTAAGTGGAAGGGCAATGGCTAATGGATTTAGTGAGGACAATAGTAAACGTTGATATCAGAGGTTGATGTGTGGTGCTTATTTTGTATTAGAGTTTCACTTTTCACTTTTTTAATTGTTCAGTATTTGTCAATCTCTCTAGATTATCTAAAAAATCATTTAAGTAATTTTTAAATCTTATATCAATTTGAACAATTGGATAATTCTTTATTTCTTTAATAGATATATGATAAATTGAATAATTGACAATCTTTTCCATTCTTTTTGAAAAAACTTATTTGAGTTTTGGGGTTAAGTATTTGGGTACATGATTTGTATTGACCTTGTGTAATTTTTAATGTTTATGTCCTTTTATTATACATATTTCTTAAAACTATATTTCATTTTAAATCTAGATGTAGTCTCTTAAAATTTAATGGCCATCTATGCATATCAAACATTTTTTGAGTGAGGAATTTTTCATTGTTGCCCTTCAAAATGTGCGCAAGAAAGAAAGTTTTCTTTTATGTTAACAATTTTAAATATATATCATATGTAGATTTATATAAAAATTACAATCATGCTTTACATTTATAAGTTGGGCTAATAAAATAAATTTATGTACTCCGATATTAGGAATCAACATCAATATTTTTTATTGTGACAAAAAAAGTTTTCATAATATTTACACTAGTTTATCACTTCAAGGAGAATAGATAGGGTTGCTCTGATGTGAAATTAAAATTTATTCACCATGAGTATGAATGTGAGGTGAAGTTGTGATGCTAAGAACAAGTGGAATGGACCACAAGGGCAAGAATGAGATTCATTTGGTAGCAAAAAGATTTAGGTTGCACACTTTCCTCTCCCAATAAAATAGTGACATATTTTTGGGTCAAATTCAAATTCATTTAATCAAACATTACGGTGCTGAAAACAAGCATAAAGGTTATGCAAAAAGTTCATTGTTGGAATAGTCTATTCACTAGTGTTTATTGTGTGCTTCATTTAAGATAGGAGATTGCTAAGCTTTCCATTATTTGTCTGAGACTATATAGGTAGGGGTAGTTAAAAAAAGGCCACACTGAAAGTTTTTTTGTGGGTGTACACTAATTAAAATTGTGATTCATGTGGTCAAATGGTACTAAAGTTAAACAATGATTGTGTCACAAATAAGGTAAAATGTAAATAAACCAATTTTCATATGATGTCACTGTTTATATCATTTCTTTATTGTGAAGTGTGAAACCCAACAAAATCTTCCATCAAAATTGATATAAAAATTAGGCATGACAATTATCACCACCTGTATTTGACAAACATTATACAATGCAACCCACAAAAAATTAATATTAACTACCACAAAATCCATTTTTTTGGACCTATATTTTTTTCATTTTTTTTAAACCTCTAAAAAAATTCAATAGTGTGAAGCTTTGCATGCTTATACTATAGTAAATGCAAAATTAGTCTATGTAAATATTTACTTTAGTGGTATGTTCCTTATTAATGTAAAATTAGTTTGGAAATTTATCTTAGGATCCTTATTTTCCCTTTATCTGAGCTTTGATATTGATAGATGTTGATTGTTCATTTACCTTATATATAATCCTTCAAGTCAATCTTCTTATATTTTTTCTTTTTGTTTTCAACTTCCTTAAAATTCATGTTATATAGGTGTGCCCTTTGTTCGGATTTTTACCGTATATGCCTCACTACTTCTATTGGAGTTTCCATTGCACTTACAATGATATTTTAACTTAGTTGACCATCTCCCCTAGTTTTGTTTGTGGGATCCCTTCCAATACGCTTGCAAGGTAAGTGCCTTGTACTACGCCCTAGAGGGTTTATTGGAGATCTAAGGAGCTTATTCTCAAGCCTCATGTCGACGAATTTGTCGTCGAACAATGTCGAATGCCTTGAAAAGGCACCGTTTATTTCTTCGTCCAATTAAACAAAATTGTGTGAGCCCGAACATGAGTCTCAAACTCTGTTATGGTCTTGTGTATCCCAAGAAGCCGAAAAAACATTTCTCTTCTCAAAATTGTAGACCCAACAATTAAGACAATGTAGAGTCAGTGCCAATTATGTCAATTTTTATTAGTGTAGGATTTGATTGATTTTAAATCATTTGTTTGTCAACACATACATTAATTTATTATCAATATACTTATTTTGATTTGAAGCATTTGTGACTTATTCTCCTTGTTGCCACCCAACATGCCCCATTCCATTGCACGAAATAAGGACCCCCTTTTCAAGTTGAACATAAAAACAAACCCACCAAATTCTAGTTTTGGGTTGTTTGGCCCCATTACTTGTGAACATGCAATCCCAGAGTCACCACATTAGAAAAGTCCCCAAGTCCCCTTTAAATTTAAAACATGCAAAAATAATCATGTGACTTTATTTTACTAAAAAATGACTCCTAAAACCTTTTGTCATTTATTGTTCATCACAGGGGCCATTATAACACTTTAGATTCATATCAATGCGAAGAGCTTTCGGCAAGTAATTTCCAATGGTATATAGTTTATATTATTTGTTGGCCTATGTAAGGAGCACTCATCATTTGGATTTTTTGGGAATCATTAAGGTTTTTTCAATTTAAAGGAAAGAGGTCTAGGAGAACAAAATGGAGACACGTGGACCAATAACAAATCTTCTGATCTATGGGAATATAAAGATAGTATGTAGTGACTAAGAGGGAAAATAATCCAATAACTCATAGACATGGAAATTTGCTACATGGAAATAGTGGCTGGATAACATTTGACATTTATATAAGTGTCGCATGTCCAAGACATAAAATGTAAATTGTCAAACACTCATAAATTTTGATAACGAGCTCGATTTTTGACAAAATTATACTCTTTAGAAAGATCTCGATGAGTACTTTTTATTGATTTAAGATTTAGATCATTTGGTGGTATGTATGAAGAGCAATAACTTTCTAAATATTTTGAGATTTGTGTATACACAGGGACTCTATTTTTTAATTTGAGCTTGAATAGGGTTTAATTAGACTGGAACTCAGAGTTAGCACAATGTTGGTGAAATAATTTGTCACAGTGCAAATTATTGGTTTTTAAAGCCCCTCCTTCTTGGGTATGGGGAGACTATCATTATTTAATGTAATCTAACTTAAACTGTGGGGTGGTCATTAGGTCGGGGATTACACAAGAATACTCCACTAAACCTGTGGCAAAGTGCTTGTATAGTATACAAGGGAGGAATTTTCTTGGGAAAAAGGCAAAAGGGAGTAGAATAAATAGGGAGAGGGGGTTAATGGTGTGAGTAGAATTACATAATTCACATACATTAGCCAGAGTAAGTCCACATTCAATTAGAAGAATCTAACCATGCAATCAACAACACTAATAAATCAGAGACAGAAAGTTCTATAGATCCATTAATCAAGGACACAAATTTCCTTCTTAGTTGTACAAGATTGCAATGCTTGCAAAGTTGGAAAGTAGAGAGAATTGAGGAACATAGACAAAGATATAGAAGAAATGTAGCTTTTATTGCTTGTAGTAGTAGTGAAATCCAATAACTTACAACAATTAACAATTACCCACATCTTGGAATGGAGAAGCCATTCCAATTTATAGCTTACAAAATGACTCTTCCTCTCCCCCCACATGAATTTTCACCTTCCCCATCACTTGTGACCTTTCATATTCCTAGGGAATAAAAGCGAACATTTTTCGTATTAATGGAAAAAGACTCTTACAATTTTAAGTTGAAGGTCACTTAACTGAATAAGACAAAATAGTTAAAAAGTACATTCTTAATGAAGAATTAGAATATGGAGAGAGAAGAAAGAGGAGAGAGAGAAGGGTTGATCAATCTGATGAAGATGAAGCCTCTGTCGATGAAGAATTTGCTTTTGATGGACCATTGAGGGAGTGTTTCTTGAATGGGATTCTTGATCATATGTTGAATTGGAACAATCAGATTGCAAACTCTTTTTTTGTGATACATAGACACCTTCCAAGGTACTAAACAAGTGTCCAAAAACACTATTATGAGATCTACACTGAGATGGGAACATGATGATCTGATTTGATCACAAGGTAAGGGTTAGGACATGGAGATCACTACCTTACTCCTCTCGGCCTCGAAATTGTAACAACCAATTTTAACAGTTCAATTCAAGGGATTTTTTAAAAAAATCAAATCTCAATGTTTCTTTGTTCTAAATTAACATAATTTAGAACCAACATCAATCTAAATCAATCCATCATATACCAGTTAACCATGTGCAGTTGTATGAGTTGAATTAATTCCGATCCATCATGTATTACTCTTTGCAAATGTGTATACAAGGTATAATATTGGTTTCCTTTTTTAGGCATTGATAATCAAGTGATGTTTTCTAAGTGTATACATGGGTATTCGTTTTTGAAACCCATTTGGTATCTGACAACTTAGATCTTGGTGAAATCAGGACAATGTAATCAACAACTTATACTACTTCAGCCAAAGTTTCAAAGACATTTTTTCTATGCTCAGTTCTGTGACGACACACTCATCAATTGGAACTCGTCTTTCACCATAACACTTAATTTTTGTTATCTGGATTCAAACTAGATAGTGGGGTTATAACCAGTTACAAGTTTTGTTCAAGGTACAAATTCAGATCAGCCTATATGGATAAGTGTCACTATGTCGGCTTAAGATGACTATGGGAGAGTAAGTGTCTCCATAATGATTTGCATCATTACAAGTCCGCTTCCTTTCCCGTAGTCATCATAAGATGACATCAGGTACATAATCATGCAATACAATTTGCATTTGTACCTTTAACGATACGTGAAGCTTAAGGTATTACAACCGTCGCAATTAATGAAGCTTGACATGATAAGTCAGTATGGCAGTTGTACCGCAGTAGCCAAATAATGACCTAAGTCATTAAATGGGTACTACAATATAGCGGCTATAATGAGTTGGCTCGCCAAGTTCCGCTAATTGAAACATCCTATCGTATTTGACTTAAGGCAATTTAATTGAATTACGACAAGTCAATTCCCAGGTCTCAGCGATACTCTCTTCACGATTGCATTCGTACCTAAGGTTCTAAGTCATGGAATTTACATAAATCAATTGCATGTTTGAGTCATTCCATCATGTTCATTGTACATACTAGTTGTAGATTTAAATCTTCTTACTGCATTAAAATCATAGTTCATTTGTCTATTTATACTAGTAATGTATTATGTCAAGAATAATTCTTAATTGATTTAATATCAAAATGATTAAGCAACAGTCCATAATAAGTTGTAACCATTCATATTTAAAATATAATTATTCATACATCATCTATTTAATATTTAATACTTAATCACTTATCATTATAATACATTAATCAAATAAGTTCCCAATCATACAATTAAATAACTTGAGTAACCTTTTTCCCAAAAAATTCAAATTCATAAGAACACATAATTAACTAATGATTAGAACTTATTTATTTCCTTCCGAAACAGTTACAAAAAAGGCTAATTTAGCCTCTTTAATCAATTAAACAAAACAATGATATTTTGCTTAATTACAAATTGAATATTCAATACATTACAACATTTAATCAATCAATTTGAAATAAATAATTTCTTTCAACCACATTCGTCATGTAAACTTAAATTACATCATTTGCAAAATGTTAACAAAGGTCAGTTCGAATGAACTGACATGATAAGTTTTCTTTCCCACTTAACAATTATATCATTTAGTATTTGTATAAATAAATTACTGCAATAACTAAAATTATTTAAGCAACATAATAACACAAAAAATCAGTAACATCTCTACAAGATAATTTACTTTACATTCACATTATCAGTTCACTTCTTTCTTATCTAAGTGCTTAAAGGTAGAAATGCAAACAGCAGAAATCTTATCACCTTGACATCCAAACCATTCCTTCTCAACATAAGATCATAAGTAGATTAATTAAATCGATATCATACAGTTCTAACTTAACTTATACAACATCAAGGAAGTATATAATCACCCAACTTATGATCAAATTGTCCTATGGTAACAATAATTAAATGTAATGACATAATAAATATATCTTATGGATGTCTTTAAAATTTACACCATAACCTATAATCGGTTTATCTCTTAATAATACAACAATCCCTTATCCATGGGAGGGTTACATACAAGTACGAAATTTCATTATGAGTCCACGTACCACATTGAATACCATTCAAATGGCTTTGACCATCACGAACGTAGACTACATAATAATAGAATAACGATAACTCTCAACATAAAGTATACAAATTTTGGCAAGAATAAGATAAATATCATTTACCTTAAAAATTACGAAAGGGTTATAAAGCCCACGAAATTACTTACCCAAACGAAACCAAATCACATTTCTCAGATGACACCAACAAAACCCAACTACGAATACTTGCTAAGGGAGAGGCACTCAAACAATTACGCATTTAAGATTTGAGAGCCCAGTCAAAAGTACAAGAGATAATACGATGTTGTGCCTTACAGGTGTGGCTGTAAGTCACCAAAGTAAACCCAATATCTTTGAGCTTGTAACAGTTCAAAAGTTATAAGGTAATTTTACTTACCTTAAACAAGTCAAAGCCCATTAATACATGTGGCTTATTCACTAAAATGACATCCATACATAAACAAGTCGGTACAAGGTTACCACTCCAAATCATATTAACCATTCAATAGACAAACGAATTTTATCACACTAAACTGTTTTCACTAAACAGAGACTCAGGATCATACAACATAAGTTCACGGATTCACCTACGAATCCTTATCCGCTAACTAATAAAAGTTGGTTCGAAAACCAGACCCAAGAGAGAGAATGGTCAACCATTATGGCTAACAAAGTATCCATTTTTATTAAATGAGGGTATGAACTAGATTTAGCTTGATAAATTAGAAGAACATCATTAGAGACATAACGTATCTTTTATCAAAACCAAGCTAACTGGGAGTCGACCCAGAATAGGCCAAGTAGTTAATATCCTCAATAACAACATTCAATCCAATAAGCCATATACAAGTATTCGAATCAGGAGATTTTTATAAGGAGAACCGTAAAACCCAAGTTTACTGGGTAATACTTAAAGCACAATCCATAGATTTACAAAATATTTAATGTATATATAAGAATATATCCATAAGGCATATCACATAGTTACAATCCATACTATATCTTTTTGAAGTTCATTTTTATACCCAGATTCAAATATTTAAAAGGAAATCGACAATACCCAAAAGTATATTACCACAACAAAAACCCAAATCCACAATATTAAACAAGAACTATTGTAGAGATTTTTATCTATGCAAATAATAAACATAATAAGCCATTAGGGGAGAAATAGAAAAAATCATGCCTTGTAATTAAATCCCTCTTCTCCTCCTCCTTTTCCAAGATTTCCTTCGCAGAACTAGCTTTAGAATCGATTACACAGTAAAGCAAAGACCTCCAAACTTCTTCATGTTTATTTAATCAAGCCAAACATTAATGCATCCAACAATTATCTCCACTTATAGTTGCAAAACACATGCAAGATAAAAAACAACAAAGAACCCCAAAATAGGGAGAGCTTTGAGCATGCAGAGCTCAACTATACCTCCAAAAATGAAAAACAACAATAATCAAAACAACCCATTATTTTTCCCCCAAAAATGGCTCATACTCTTCCCGAGGTCTTGGGGAGAGTTTTAAGACATTCAATGCATGTGAGGATAACTATCAATTCCCTCCAAATTTTCACCACCAACTTTCCCCTTCAAATTTAGCAATGCCTTATAGACTCACAACACAGATCACCAAATTTTAGTGTATTAACAAATAAAAAGCCTTCACTTTAGTTTATCTCCCCAACGGACAATTGGCGATGCTTCATAATTGCACCTCCTCATTAATATTTGAAATTTGTATAGGCCAAGTTGGGAGGGGTTTCTAATGTGCCCCTTTTAGATAAGCTTTAGAACATGGTAGGTTCAAATAAACGTTACCTTAGCTTAGCATTAGTTTAGACCCTTTTATAATTATGTCATGATTTACAAACATAAGTTCCAATCTCCATAATTTCGAATGACTATCAACATTAGCTTAGGTCCTTTCAATATAACATATGACCTAACCTTATTATTTAGCACAAGATCATGATCATATTACTATAGCTCATTTAGTCCCATTTGCATATCAAAATAATAACAACAGGGCCCAAGGTGAGTAACAATAATAGTATAATCAGGGTCCACATACCTCAGTCTCACAGTTTTGGCAGAAGTGTAAGATAAAACAACATGGTCTTATTTACCTTGGCCATTATATTCATTCGCATACATGTTCACAGTTACCCAAGAAATATGGAATAACAACATATTGGACACTTATACATGTAGGAGTTAGAATGCAAGAACTTTCTAGGCTTAATCTAGTAATGTAATAGCAAAGTATAGAAATAAAATCAACGTAACAATGATACACAAACATTTTCACTGTAAGTGTACTAATCCCATGATTTCAAGTTCGCTACAGCACTACAAGTAGCTTAAGATCATGAACAGTGACCAAACAAGAATATAGGCCTATTGCATAAGTATGTTGTAAATCCACCACACTTTTCACAACAAGGTAACAAAATAACAGGGGTGTTACATACCTCCCCCCTTAAAAGGATCATTGTCTAGATGATTTACTTTATCATAACAAAGTTTTAAGCAATTCAAATAATAATATACTTATTCAATCATCATATAATCCAAACAGTAAATCCTGAAACTTGTAAAAATCAAGTTTTCAGAAATTTAAAATAGCATTATGTTGGTTGTAACAATAGTTTTTCCAAGTTTTTTCTCATAACAACAAAATAAAAAGTAGTTTTTTAGTCATAGAAATCATAATGCATCATAAAATCATATAAAACTATATGTTTTATTACTAAAACAAATGTGGAAAAGTAGTTTTTATTTCTTCTAGATTCTCCCAAGTTGCACTTTGTTTAGAAAATTGGTATCATTAGACCTTGCATTGACTAATATTTTTGTTTTGCAAGTGCATCTTGCGAGATTCCAACACCCTTACTGGTTCAACCACGATGACCCATGAGTCTTGAACCTGTAAAGAATTCCAATTTAGCACATGCGAAAAATATGAAACATACTTTTTAAGCAAGGAAATATGAAAAAAATTATGCATCCTGGCCAATGCGGGGGGCAACACTAATTGGTAATCCACAAGGATGATCACTTCAATGAATTCCTACGAAGCGAGGTGATAGCTTGGCCGATTTTCCAAAAGAAATAGAACTCTTCTTCGGATTGACCCTTAAAAATACTTTATCTCCAAGTTCAAATTTCCTATCAACTCTTTTTAGATCAATGCAAATCTTCTGCCTATCGGCAACTTTTTTTAATCATTCATGGATTATTTTTACTTGTTCCATTTCAGTAAGCATTTTAGGCCCTACTACCTCTCCCAACTAACATGTGTTCTACACTTTCGTCCATACAATGCCTCGAAAGATGACATTTTCAAAGAAGAGTGGTATGTATTGTTACATGCAAATTCAACCAAAGGAAGATATTCATCCCACTTGTACTTTTGATCCATGCAACACATCCTAAGCATGTCTTCCATAATCTGATTTACCCTTTCTATTTGTCCATTTGTTTCCGGATGGTATGTCGAACTGAAATTTAGGTTTGTTTCTAAGGCTAACTTTAAAGTTTTCCAAAAATGTGAATTCATTCTTGGGTATCGATATGAAATTATTAGTTTGGGTACACCATGCAGTCTAAATATTTTATACACGAATATTTTTGTAAGAATAGGTGAATCATATTTCAGATGTCTAGGAATAAAGTGAGCTACTTTTGTAAGTTTTTCAACTACAACCAGAATGACATCATGTTTATTTTTAGACATTGGCAGTCCCTGAATAGAATCCATGCTTATCACTTGTTATTTATATTGTGGAATGTTGTGAAGGTACAACAGTCCAGTTAGGTGCATATGTTCAACCTTTACACATTGACATTCCAAGCAATGAGACACATAATCTACTATGTCCTTTTTCATCATTTTCTAAAAATATTGTTGTTTTACATCAGCAAACATGTTTGTCACTTCAGGATGTCCAAAATAAGGAGCATTGTAAAATTCAGTTATCACTTTCTTCCTTAGTTCATTTCCCAAGGGTACATAAACCTGATTTTCATACCTTAGGACTCATTCATTATCGAATTTGAATCCCTTGTATATCTTATCATTGGAATCTGCAGCAAACATTGTTTTGACTTGCTGATAATAAAAATATGTTAACTTTGCTTTATTTACCTCATCTTTGAATTGGGTTCTCACAGTAACAAGGGCGGAAATGTGCTTCCTACGACTCAGTGCATCTGCCACTCGGTTTTATTTACCTTTTATATAGTTGATATCAAATTCATATTGAGATAAAAAAATTCTAACCATCTTCATTGTCTAGCATTCAAGTTTGGATTTGTGAAAATGTATTTTAGCCCGAGATAATTTCTTTTCAGCTCAAAGGGTTTCCTTAAAAGATAATGTCTCCATACTTACAAAGCATGTACAATGGCAACAAGATCCAAGTCATGGGGAGCATAGTTCAGCTCATGTACTTTGAGTTTTGTGCTTTCATACATAATCACATGATCATTTTGCAACAAAATACTCCCTAACCTCTCACCAGAGGCATCTATTACTACTGTGAAGTCCCCATTGGGATCTGAGACTATTAAAATATGTGTTGCAGTTAGTTTTTTATTTCAGCAATTTAATTGCACTCTCATATTTATCATTCCAAATAAATTTCTTATCCTTCTTCAGCAATGAAGTGATTAGGGCAATGACTTTCAAGAAGTCTTTTACAAATTTCTGGTAGTATCTAGCTAGTCCCATGAAGCTTCTTACTTTATGCACGATTTTAGGATCTGGCCAATCAATTATTGTTGCAATCTTTGATGGATCTATAGAAATTTCATCTTTATTTATTACATGACCTAGGTATTATACGCCATTCTCCTAAAATGAACATTTTGAAAACTTACCATAAAGTTTCCTCTTTTTTAATACCTCAAGTACAATCCTTAGATGTTCATTATGCTCTTCATCACTTTTTGAATAAACGAGAATATCGTCCAAGAATACAAGAAAAAAAATTTCCAAGTATTCTTGAAAGTTATTGTTCATTAAATTCATAAAGGTGGTTGGAGTATTAATTAAACTAAATGGTAGTACAGTTCACTCAAAGTGCCCATATCTCATCCTAAAGGCAATTTTAAGTTTCTTCTTCTTTTATTCTTAGTTGATGGTACCCATACTGCAAATCAATCTTAGAGTAAACCGATGCACCACGCATTTGGTAAAAAATGTCGTCAATCCTTGGAAGAGGGCACCTATTCTTAATTGTGGTCTTGTTGAGCATTTTATAGTCAATACATAATCTGAGTGTACCATCTTTCTTTTTAACAAAGATAACTGGTGTACCCCAAGGTGAAACACTCGGTCTTATCAAATCTTTTGATAGAAGTTCATGCAAATGTGTGTTAAGTTCAACAAGTTCAGTAGTAATCATTCTGTAAGGAGCCTTAGAGATTGGCTTGGTTCCAGACTTGATATCAATAGTGAAGTCAAATTCTCTTTTGGGTGGAAGACCAGGAAGTTCTTTTGGAAAGACATCGTTGTACTCACGTAACAACGAATGATCTCCAAAGAAAGTGTAACGCCCAAAATCTGACACACCAAAACCATGCCAAAACTCCTTCAATCACTTGGAAAAATTATGGATTTTTTTTGTTTAAACATACTTGTATTTTGCTTATTAAAGTACTAGCACGTTTATTTTAATATAACCATATTTAAATTAATATTTCCTATTACCCAAAATTAGTATGGATTAAAAATCTATTTTGTCTATTTGTATTAAGTTTATTAAATTAATTCCTAATTTAATATTAATTTCGTTTATTTTATCCATTTAAATTCCTCTTACATTTATAAAAAATCATTTCCTAAGTTGACTTTAATTTTGTTTTCTTAAGTGATAATATCCATGCCCACATTTATTTATTTAACTACACATTACCTTTGTTCATTTTAATCCCTTAATTAATTTATTATACTATCCCATGTTCAACATTTGTTTATTTACCAATAATAAAAAGAAATGTCACCAAAACCTAACCCACTTCTACCCATGTATAAAGTGTCATAGGGTACCCCTTTAATTAAATAAAGTTCCATCAATTTTAAGTGGCGAGGATTAAATCTAGGCCATTTATTGATTTAATCCTCACCCTAGATTCTATTATCAAAAAAGTCATAATCCTCTTTTACTTTCTCTTTTATTCATTTGTTTGCCCTAATTTTCTCATTTGTTCATGTGAATTTTGCAGGTAGGAGAAGAAGACGGCTATGGAAGCTTGTGGGAAACTATGGAGATTTTTCTTGTGATCAAGATCTAAAATGGGGAAAATTTCTTCCCATATAATCCTTTTAGTTTATTTTTTTTGCATTCCCTTTCTAAGGTTTACATTATGTGGTTTATCTTGGGTATTTGTTTACTCTCATTGTTATTTTGTTTAAAAAAACCTAAGTAAATCTGATTTGGTATATGTGCGTGTGCGTGTGCGTGTGCGTGTGTATACATATACATATACATATACATATACATATACATATATATATACATATATATACATATATATATGTATATGTATATATACATATACGCATATATATATTATATATATATATATGGTATATATAATATATATGTATGTGGGTAGTATACACACACACATATAGTCCCTCTGTGTGTAAATATATTTTTGCATAATGTGTGTGTTTTAATATACATATACATATGTGTATGTGTATGTGTGTATCCCTCCCAGCCTCAATTAAAAATATAATTTGTTTTTAATAAAACAAATCTTAAATTGATTCAAATTTCTAGTTTTCTTCTTAAATATTTATAATACTTACATATAATTATCTATACAAACTTATAAACTTATATAGGTATATATTTATATCTATTTCATGGTATTTGTTTTTAAAACAATATTTAAGCAAATATATTTGTATATATATATAAGACAAGTTGTTGGTTGTATTGTTGTAAAAGAGATACACAAGTGAAAAGAAAAGAAAAATTCTTTCTTAATCTAAAAGAATTAATTGTATCATTTTTTTGGTAATATTGTCTATAGTATAACAACAATAATGAAACTCTACCACTTGTAACCATTTTAAAAAATAAAATTTCCAAAAGTGTAAACAACCATGTATATATTCAATATATTTCTAATTTGAAGAATGAACATAATTTCCAAATTGTAATAAAATGCAATCTTTAAACAAGTTGCAGATTTAAATGAGGTGCAATTCCATTAAAATGCTAACTTTTCCAATGCTCTTCATTCAAACATATACATATCATAATTTAATAGCTCATATCATATTTGAATAATTTCTTTACAAGAACTTAAAACTTAAAATGCAAGTATAAATCCCTCCACACAAAAGTGGAGACAACATGTTGGATTTTACAACAAATCTCATTTTTTTGTTCCAAATACACTTGTAACTCCATCTCATAAAACCAAACTCGCAACTCCTTTTGTTTTTCTCCATCTTCAACAAAAAAACAAGGAAAGGGAGCTAAGCAACACTCACCTCCCAACTTTAATCCAATGAGAAGGTGAAGCCAACCTTCTCATTTGTTCCCGAGCCCCAACAACAAGAGAATAAGGGGTGTTCACAACCATGACAACCCTCACAAAATGGCTTCAAACAACACATACACACACAAAAAATTTCAAACTATATAGAGCAATATAACAAATAAACTTACAACATACAACAAACACATAAGCTCAAAGTTGAGCCAAAGGAGAAGGAAAAACATGGTGGCCATCTCCTTATGCCTCCCAAGTGGGATATGAATCCACCAAAAACCTTCAAGTGCACTATACACACACACACACACAAACTCTTTATCTCTCTATTTTAAAAATACATAATAGTGTAGATTTCTTTATACCTCCACATAGGTGAATTACCCTTCCCACACTCCCTCCACAAAATCCTCACCACTCCCTTTTACATCCAAAATGGCTCCATTTCCTCTCCCTACACAATCCCTATGGCCAATTCTACCCAATCCGTTACAAAATCACATGCATTCATACAATACACAAACAAGAAAACTAAAATACAAGGTATAAGACCCTACCTTTCCATTTAGAGCTCCTTCAACCTTCAAGAAACAAACTCCAACCTTATTTCCAAATCCAAGCCAATTCCCATGCAAGCTCTCCAAAAATCCCCAAGCAAGTAACCCCCAAAACAACCAAGAAACTCCAATAAATAGAAAATGGTGGAGAGGATGGTGAGGTGGCTCCATGTAGGATGCCACATCATTTCTCCCCAATCCACCTCACAAGTCAAACACATAATCCAAGACTCCATAAATGAGTAAGGTGAGGTATGACACTTTCATTTCCACACACAATCCTCCATTCCACACTTTCAAGGACATAATTAAGAGGGTTAGGAAAAAGGTGGCATTAATTGCCTATTTTTCCTTCAACAACACATAATAGGGGCTAAATTTGACCCCTCATATCATAGGTTGGGTTGGTGGGAGATTTTAAGGGGTATGGGACAAATATAACTTATCCCACAAGCCTCAAAAAATGGGCTCAAAGCCTAAATCCGAGTTTTGGTGATGGGTATGGGTACACCAACCAAAATAAAATAAAATCCATCCAAAATCATGAAGAAAAATAAGGAATATCTAACACATTCATTGCCCCCATTAGTCACATCACTCAATTAGCATAATCCACATAGTTAATTAACTTAATCAAGACCACACTAATAAACTCTAGGAAATGAGAAGAAATTAGAATTCAATAAAACTACATACTCAACTAAGACAAATAAATAAAAGGGAAAATACAACATTCACACCCATGGTCACTTATGAGGTTGCTCCCCCTTGGAGACCTCCTAACAAACATGACAAGTAAAATGGGAATGCACACACACACATGGCTGCCAAGGTGACCATGTTGTAAACATTTGATATTCTTCCATAGTTAGTCTCCTAGTCCCTTATTTTTTATTGTGATTTCTTTTCCTGCAAACAACCAAGACAATACCACCTTCAACCTCAAGGCCATATCAATACGTCAAGAAATCAAAACACATATATCATTTATCAGATAACATCATCATACAACATAGCTACATCATTATCATGGTTAAGAAATTCTATTCTAAATCAATTATTTACAATTACTAATCATCACAATTTTACCATATCCATTAACATTTACTATCACCATACACCTAAGCATAACCATATATCACAATTCATATTTTACGATAACCATACATTTCATACATCCACTACAACTTATATTTATCTAAATGCATTCAACAACATGTTACTGATCACCTATTTTCATCACATTATTACTAAATCATAACATCAATGTGCTCATATGGTTAGTCTAGTCATCTAAACATGATCACCACTGTCAAAAGAGTCCAAAATATCAACATATAACAAAATAACAATAAATCATCATCATGTACTGTAATATTTATCAATGTCCTCTATATACCCTTACAGGCCATAATAAACGCCAAAACACAATGATAATCACAATGTCCATAGTGTCTAACAATAGGATATCCAAAATATTGTAATAATGTCCATGTCACTAAGAAACTAATAATCATGATCATAGAAAAATAGGTGTCGAAGAGGAGTGGGCACTACACCCCCCTCCCCTTAGACTTGACTTCCTCCTGGAAGTCACTGGAATAGATGTGGGAACTGTGCTCGTAGCGGTGTGGCATCCTCCCATGTAGTTGATGACTTATCATATCAATCCAACTGGACACACACCTGGTCAATCTCACACCCTTGAAGGGCCAGGGTCATGCGCTCTAAGATGCGCATGGGCTCCACAATCACATATCCCTGCTCTTGCACCTGCAAGGTGGTCTAATCCAATACATGAGATGGATCTGATATATATCTCCATAAAACAGAAACAATGAAAAGACATCATGGATGTGAGACAAGTTGGGTGAAAAGCTAAGTGGTAGGCTATGGATTGATCTACTCTAAGATCTCAAATGGACCCATGAAATCTTGGAGCTAACTTAGAGCCTTTTCCGTAACGGATGGGGATCTTATAAGGTCTGACTCTCAGGAACACCTTCGTGCCAACCCCATAACTGTGGTCTATCCTCCTCTGGTCCACATACTATTTTTTATCTATCTTGTTCCTCCTATAATATCTACCTGATCAAAGTGACTTAATACTCCATATCTTGTAACATAGCTGGCCCAATAGAAGCCTTGTCCTCTAATATTTCCCAACTCAAAGGAGTCCTACACTCTCTTCCATAATTCCTGGAAAGGTGTCATGCTCGATGGAACTCTGGAAACTTGTTATTGTATGCAAACTCTACTAGGTACAAGTACTCCTCCCATCATGACTGATGATCCATAACATACATCTGAAGCATATCCTCTAGTACTTGGTTCACCCACTCAATTTAACCATCCATGTCTCAGGGTGATAAGGATGTACTGAAATTGATCTTTTCATCCCAAGTGTAAACTGCATGATGGTCCAAAAGTGTGACATGTATAAGGTATTCAGGTCATAGATGACCTTCTACAGAATCCCATGCAATATAACTGTCTCATCTAGATAAACATGTGCAACTACATTAGCTGTGTATAGGTGGTCTTAAGTGGAGAAAAATGATCCACTTCTATCAATTTATCAACTGTGACCATGATCGTGTCATGGTGATATCTTGACATAGGTAGCCCAACAATGAAGTCCATGGAAATGGTGTCCCATTTCCACTCTGGTATAGCATGAGGATAAAGAAGGACAACTGGATGTTGATGCTCAACCTTCACCTTATGGACACTCCAAACACCGAGACACATACCAATCTATATCCCTCCAAATTCTGCTCCAATGGAATAACTATTTTAGTGTAGTGTGCATCTTCTTCACCCCTGGATGGGCTAAATAAGGTGGATGATGAGCCTCTGCTAGAATGTCTTTTCATAAACCTCCATCTCTAGGCATATATATCTAACCCGTTGTGTCTAAGAATCCCATATGACTCCAATGATATCCCTCAAACTTCCCCCTAAGGGGTCTGTGTGACTCAATATATTCTCTAGCCGAAAGATAGAACCTGTTATGTGGAAGCTGTTGTAAAATCCTCCTCTGCAAATTTGTATCCACTAATGTAGCCATGACAAGATGTATTCGTCGACTCAAGGCATTTGCTACCATATTCTCCTTCCCCTTCACATGCTCAATCTCCATATCATACTCACACAAAATCTCCATCCAATGCCATTGACAAGTGTTGAGATTGGGTTGTGTGAAAAGGTGTCGTAGGCTCAAATGATCTGTCTTGAGTGTGAACCTCCTACCCAACAGAAATATGACACCATCAAACTAAAGCATGTACCATTCCTACAAGTTCAAGGTCATGAGTTGGGTAATTGA
Source organism: Taxus chinensis (assembly GCA_019776745.2). Classification (NCBI taxonomy): domain Eukaryota; kingdom Viridiplantae; phylum Streptophyta; class Pinopsida; order Cupressales; family Taxaceae; genus Taxus; species Taxus chinensis. The sequence continues at coordinate 86,994,565 of CM034148.1, read as the reverse complement.
GCTTATAATCCTTGAATTTGTGAGACTCAAATGTGATCAACTTGGACTATCTTATATCAGTACTCCTCCTAACACTACCAATGAAGCATCGGTACAAACAAAGAAGTCCCTCTAAGGATCTGGTACTGCTAGGATAGGTGTTATAGTAAGGCATTCCTTCAGAGTCTTGAAGGCCTTGTCACATTTCTCTGACTATACAAACTTCATTCCCATTTTGATGCAGGTAAAGTGATGGGATGAGAAATGCATGAGAAATCCTATGTAAAACCTCCTGTAATATCCTGATAATCCTATAAAATTACGTACCTTGGTCACATTGGTCAGTACTAGCCAATCAATGATAGCCTGAACCTTGGAAGGATCATCTACTGATACCTTCTCTAGAAATGATTGTGACCCAGATATTAACCTCTAATGTGAAAGAACGCACACTTCTCTAGGTTCCCATATAGTTGTTTCTCTCGAAGACACTGCAAAACCTATCGAAGGTGCTCCTCATTCTCCTCACACGTGCATGAGTATATCAATATATCATCTAGGAACACAAGTAAAAAATGGTCCAAGAACATGTCCTGAATACCCCATTCATCAAGCTCATGAATACTCGTGGGGGCATTAGTCAGTCCGAAAGGCACAACTATGAACTCATAGTGACTGTATCTACTGCAAAAGGTTATCTTATGGATATTTTCCTCTGCAATCCTCAGTTGATGATATCCTGACTTAAGATCTATCTTCAAAAATATAGTAGCCCCTTCATATGATCAAACAAATCATCAATGTGTGGAAGGGGGTAATGATTCTTGATCGTTACTTTTTTCAGCTGTGTAGTCAATGCAAAATCTAAGGGATCCGTTCCTTTTTCTTCACAAAAATCATTGGTGCACCCCATGAGAGATACACTAAGATAGATTAGGCCCTTCTCAAGAATGCCCTCCAGTTATAACTTGAGCTCACAAAGCTCAGGGGTATTCATCTTGTATGGCACTCGTGATATAGGCTTTGTATCCATAGAACCAATCTATATGGAAATCTATCTCATGTGGGGGAGGTAGGCTAGGTAACTCACTAGGAAAGACATCTGAAAACTCTTGCAAAATGTGGTGGTCATCGAGTGAAGGTCCACTAGTCTTGTCCTCCAACCTATCACTGACTGTAATGGCATATAACTGGCATCCCTTACATGCACATCGCTTCAGCTACATAACAGATAGTGTTAATGGATATAAGCCTCCTAACCCCAACAATCACTTATCTCAACTCCCAAATCATCTGTACAAGAGATCACCTTGCGGTAGCAATCCACTCTAGCCCTGTGTGCTGAAATTCAATCCATACCCAAAATAATTCCATAAGATCCCAAGGGAAGGATGCGAAGATCCAAGGTTGTGGTGAAGGGTCCTAGGTATACTACACACTCCTTGACTAAGGATTCCATTATGAGCTTGGCTCTAGAAGCCATCTCTACATCCCAACTATGACCTTGCCTAACTGCCACCAACCTGCATCACTCTACTAAAGATGGGGAAATGAAAGAATCGTAAGAGTTTGAATCAAATAGGATAGAGATAGGAATACCACCAATGCTACATGTGGTCTTGACAAAAGTGCTCTACCTGGTAGTTCTCGACCATTGTATAAATCTTGTGACTCTGTGCCATATCTCCAACTATCGGCTTAGAAATAGGGGCCTTACCCTTGTTACCATGGTTATACAGACAATATCTCCAATGGTGTCTCTGTGCACCACATCCATAACAACTATCAAGTCCCCTCTAATGAGAAGAAACTCCTCCAGGTGCTCTATTGGTTCATGTTGTAGACATTGATGATCTTGTTCTATACTTTTATGGCTGCTGTGGATAAGCTCCAACTAACTGAGCTCTATGTGGTGCATGTGTCATGACAGGTCCTCTAGTAGGAGGCCCCATACTCTACCCTCTCTGTGCATCATATATCGATGGAGGTATGAATGGTGGGTGGGTTTGTTGTTATTGTTATGGTTTTTTCTATGGTCAGAAGGAGGACGGTGTAGATCTGTGTCCGCCACGAGGAGGAGGGGTTTCCCCTTCCAACCAATTGTCTTACATCTATTGAATGTGGTTCCTCACCCTATCTCTCGCTTGTTGTGTCTTTCCTCTGTTCTCTTCCACAATATAGGTGTTCTCCACGGCCTCGACTACTATCTATGGACAGTGCCTGTGCACCATAACTCCAAAATCTAAATGCAAGCCCCTAATGAACCTGTAAATCCTGACCTCCTCATCCTGCATAAAGTCAACGTACTCTAGCAAGTCCAAAAATCTACTCTCATACTCTGTCGCCATCATAAATAGTTTTCATAGATCATGGAACTCATCAGTCCACTGCTGAATGAACCATCTAGAAATATATCTACTTTGGAATTGCTCCTCAAAGAACTCCCATGTCACGATCTTTGAATCCACGTGGAGCTTCTGCTCCTATGTCCTCCACCATACTCCTACCTTGTCCCTCAGAAGATGTATAGTAACATGAGCCTTCGTGTTGCTAGTGCAAGGACATAACTTGAAACATCCACTCAAGCTAACTAGTCAGGCCTCATCCTGGAACCATCTTGTGTTTACGGTGAAGTGAGGTGGATGAAGCTTCAGTATCTCATGGATGTGATCAGTTGATGATGTCTCTCTACCGCTGGGTCTCTCCTCATGGTCATATCTCTGCCTAGGGCTCCTATATCTCTCCCTATGTTTCGCAGCCCTATCTCCCTACTCTTTATGTGGTGAATCATGTCTAGTTACCTCCACATGGGATTTTTCTACCCCCTTAATCTATTGCTTGTATTAGGATATGAGTAGATGAATTGTGGCTTACCATATCATTTTATTATGTCATTTATACTTTCTCATGCTTAGTAGGTTGGCCTTCGTGATGGCCATAACATATGAATAATATATATAGCGGATTATAGGTAGTAGTTGATCATCATTCAAGCATTTGAGTCTTACTGTATGATTTGGAGGTTTCCCCCTTGCAGTGGTAAAGCTATTTTAATTGCATATTGAGATCATTTATCTACAATATTGTGTTCTTTGGTGTTCTATTGCTGCTCATAATCAGAATTATACAAATCATTTCAGTATAAGTGGTGTCAGAGCTGTGATCCGGGTCAAAATTAAGGTAAAACCCTAATTTGTTTTCTGCTATATCTTGCAAACCAGAGTGAATTTGTCATATATATTTTACCATAGTTATGAATCATTCCAAGTAAGGTTCCCTGAAAATTTCAGACTTTTAAAATTTATTTTGAATTTTTTTTGAAAACTTAAGGTTTTTAATAAAATCACTCCCTAGGCTGCAAATTATGGAATTTTTTCAAGTTAGGTACTTTTTCAAAAATCTCATAAAAAATATTGGTAGTATTTTCTGTGTTTTATCCTATTTGGTCAAATTTGTATCAAAAACCTAAACCCTATGGTTTGACATCATGGCAGGGCCTTCCACAACAGTAAAAAAAAATCCTGTCACTCTGGGTAAAACCCCAGATGAATATGGGGTAGTGATTGAAGAGTTAGAGTTATAAGGGGTAAATACATATTCCTCAGCACTAGGATTTACCTAAGTTGATCATAAGGTGAGCTAACTCGACTATGATCTACAAAATCTACAATCTGAGATGGCTTGTAAAGGAGACATAGACCAAATCAATCAATGGTTGGATGATATCATGTAACATATAAAGGGTAAACAGTTTGTCCCAAATCAGCCCCAACTCAACCAAGGAGGATCTTCAATTCAGAATAATGGAAAAAATAACCATGTTGGATCACTTTTCCTGCCCAATCAGAGTCCAACTTATTCACAACCAAAGAACATGATGTCGAAAGTGGAGATGCACAAATTTGATGGGAAGGATCCACTAAATTGGATAAATCAAATGGAGAACTTCTTTTATTTACATCAAACCGCATAAGGAAAAAAGGTGACCATGGCATCCCTGTATCTTGAACCAAACCAATTTGTCTGGTATCGATGGTTATGTGCTTAGAGGCAGAAGAATGGTCTCAATGTCTCTTGGAAAGTTTTTACCGAGGAGTTGCAATTTCACTATAGTTCCAATGTTTCAGATAACTACTTTAGTCAATTGACAAAGTTACGATAAACATGATCAGTCAAAGATTATGTGCATCAATTTTAGAACCTATCCTTAAGGGTGGAGAATATTACATAAGGGAATTTGAATGACCTGTTTCTTGGGGCTCTTAAGGACCACATTGAGTATGAGGTACGTATGTTTAATCCACTCAAGATTTTTGATTCTATTATCATGACACGTAGAGCAGAGGAAAATTTTCTTTGCAGTAGGAGGTAGCCTTTCACTAACACCAAAGACCATAATACCTCTTCCCCATCATTTGCTCGACCAATTAGACTGAATCTTCAACAAATGGAATAAAAGAGAGTAAAAGGATTATGTTTTAACTGTGACACCAAATATGGACCAGGACACAAATGTGTTGAGAAGAAGTTGTTCTATATTGAAGGAGGAAATGAGGATGAAGAGGAAGCTGAAATTATAAGAGAGGTTGAGGAACCAGTAAAAGATGAAGTAGAGGATCACCAACCTACAATTTCTTGTCATTCATTTGCAAGTTCTAGTACTCCTCAAAAACTCAAGGTTATTGGCTATCTCGAAAAATAGAAGGTGACAATGTTGATTGATTCAGGGAGTACTCATTACTTCATAAATAGTAAGTTAGTTACTCGCCTCAATTATTTTATTTACCCAACTCCAAAAATGCAAGTTATGATTGCGGATGGTGGGATAATCAAGTGCAGATGAAAGTGTCATAATATCAAGCTTTCCATGGGAGACTACATGTTAGACTCGCCTATGTTTGTTATTTCTATGGGAGGGGTAGATATTGTTTTGGGTTTCCAATGGATCACAACCTTGGGTACTATAGAGATGAATTTTCAAGAATTGTTCATGTGATTTCATTCAGAAGGAAGGACAATACAATTGAAATGGATGGTAGCTAAGTCTCCACAAATTATTAGCTCTCATCAGATGTAGAAGGTTCTTAGAAAAGGAGTAGATGGATTCATAGCAAAGTTATTTTCCATAGAGGTACAAAATACATAGTCTTTAATGCCACCTGATTTTCAAAAGATTGTTGATGCTCACTCATCTATTTTTGATGTAATTCCAAAGGGATTACCACTAGTTAGGGATCATGATCATACCATTCGGCTGATTCCAGGGAGCCAAACACCTAACATTAGACCATACAGATACCCATATTCCCAAAAAAGTTAGATCGAGAAAATGGTGCAAGAAATGTTGAAGGCAAGTATCATCAGGCATAGCTGGAGTGCATATTCTTCAACAGTGGTCAAGGTACATAAGAAGGATGAAACATGGAGGATGTTTCCAGATTACTGAGAACTTAACAAGTACACCATCAAAGATATGTTTCCTATTCTAGTAATTGATGATTATGAATTGCATGGTGTTATTTCTTTCACAAAATTAGATATTTTTTCGGGGTACCATCAAATTAGAATAATAGATGAAGATGTTCATAAAATGGCTTTCAGGACTCGTGAGGTCCATTATGAGTTTTTTTAGTAATGCCATTTGGTCTTACAAATGCTCCCTCAACATTTCAAAGCTTGATGAACAATATTTTTAGGCCATTTTTAAGGAAATTTGTATTATATTTCTTTGATGAAAAATTGATTTATAGTAAGACATGGGAATAACACTTGCAACATGTAGATAAAGTGTTGGAAGTTTTGGAGAAACATAAGCTCTATGCAAAGCCATCCAAATGTTCTTTTGGTGTACAAGAGGTAGTGTACTTGGATCACATTATATCCCATGAAGGTGTCAAATTTGATCCTCAGAAGATCAAAGCTATGGTTGAATGGCCAAGGCCCAAAACTCTCAAAACTCTCCAAGGGTTCCTAGGACTAACAGGGTACTATAGAAGATTTGTCAGGGAATATGGTAAAATTGCAGCTCCACTCACTGCATTGCTAAAGAAGGATTCCTTTCATTGGACATACACATCCACTAAATCCTTTGATCAGTTGAAGGAATCCATGTGCAGCACCCCAGTTTTGGCTACTCCTAACTTCTCAAAAACCTTCATTGTTGAGTGTGATGCTTCAGGATCAGGATTAGGAGCATTTTTAATGTAGGAAGGAAGACCAATTACATTTGAGAGTCATCAATTCAAAATAAAATATCTGCTCAAACTTGTCTATGAGAAAGAAATGATGGTTATTCTTCATGCAGTCAAGCAATAGAGGCCTTATCCAATGGGTAGACACTTCAAGGTGAAAATTGATCATGATAGTGTCAAATAATTTTTGGAGCAAATGCTATCATATGAGGAATAACAAAAGTGGGTAAAAAAATGTTGGGTTATGAATTTGAAATCATATAAAAAAATGGTAAAGAAAATGTAGTAGCCGATGTGATGTCTAGAAGGGATACATTCGTAGACGCATTACTATGTACAATGTCCATGTTGAAGTCCGATTGGGTAAATGAAGCAAGGTCGGAATGGGATCAAGACAAGGATACACAATCTCTAATACAAAATATCAAGCAAGGCTTTATAACATCTAACAAATTTGAGTGGAGAGGTAATGCCCTATGATACAAGGACAAGTTATACTTTTGCAAAGATTCTGAGTTGAAGCATCAGATTCTTGTAGAGCTATATGCATTTCTTGTTGGAGGACACTTTGGGTTTTTTAAGACATGTCATAGAATAAAAAGAGAATTATTTTAAGAAGGAATCAAGAGTGATGTATAAAATTTTGTATCACAGTGTTTGATGTGCCAACAGAACAAAGGTGAAACCATTAAGATACCATGTCTATTATAACCATTACCAATTCCTAGCTAGAGATGGGAGGAGGTCTCCATGGATTTCATCACAAGATTTCCTTGTTCGGAGGGTAAGAATGTAATTTTGGTGTTTGTGTATAGGCTCACAAAATATGCCCATTTTTGTGCCCTATCACACCCATTTACAACCATTATAGCCATGACTATTTTTTTGGAGACAGTCAAAAAGCTACATGGAACCCCAAAGATAATTTTAAGTGATTGTGATCTTATTTTCATGAGTAATTTTTGGAAAGAATTATTTACATGTTTGGGTACTCATCTAGCTCATAGTTCATCTTACCATCCTCAAACTGATGGGAAAACGAAAGTGGTCAAAAATGCTTAGAGGGGTATCTACGTTGTTTTGTATTAGATAACCAGGAATGTTGGGTTAAATGGCTATCACTTGCAGAATGGTGACATAACTCATCTTTTCATACCTCTTCTCAAATGACCTCATTTTTAGCATTATATGGCTACCATCCACCATCTATCACTTCTTCCTTGAGGGTGCAAACTAAGGTCAAAGATGTTGAGGAACACATTCAACATCAACAACAGGTTTTGGCTGGTTTGAAGGAGAATTTGGCATTGGCACAAAACATGATGAAACAAGAAGTAGATCAACACCATAGTGAAATACATTTAGAAATTGGTGATTGGGTTTTTGTACATTTGCATCCTTACAAGCAAATTCCCCTGAAGCAACAGGAAAGGACAACAAACTTGCTCCTAAATATTATGGTCCTTATAAAGTTCTACAGAAAAATGAAGTGTTGCTTATAAACTAGAGTTTCCTCAATCTTCACACATACACCCAATATTCCATGTTTCCTTCCTGAAAAAGATTATTGGACAAAAATTTACAGCCCAAAAAGAGCTACTAGAACTTGATGAGGAAGGAAGAATCATTTTGGAGCAAGAGAATATTTTGCAAACAAGTACTAAGATGTTGAGAACCAAAGACATTAAGGAATATCTTATCAACTGGAAGAATATGAGGATAGAGGATATGACCTGGGATGCTGAAGGTTTTTTGTAGCAACATCCAGGATTATTCAACGTTGAGGAAAATTTTGGTTTGAAGGGGAAGGGCATGCTACACCCTTAACCTATTTCTTGTATTAGGATATGAGTATCTGACTTGTGGCTTGCCATATCATTTTATTATGTCATTTATACTTTCTCATTCTTAGTAGGTCGACCTTAGTGATGGCCATAACATATGAATAATATATATATATGGGATTATAGGTAGTAGCTGATCATCATTTGAGCATTTGAGTCTTATTGTATGGTTTGGAGATTTCTGGGCCCTCAAAGTGGTGAAGCTATTTTAATTGCATTTTGAGATTATTTATCTGTAATATTGTGTTCTTTGGTGTTCTATTGCTGCTCATAATCTGAATTATACAAGTAATTTCATTACAAATTTCTCTACCCTATGCTCCTCACTATGTTGTGGAGGGTCCTAAGCCTCCTGTGACTACTCCCTATCTCATTGGCTAGGTCATCCCCCAAGTGAACCTCCACATATGGTGGCATTGAACTCTTGTAAGGTCTGTAGAATATGGGGTAATATGGCAACAACTACCTGATCTGGGGTTGTTCCCTCTAACTCAACATGCAATAACCCCTCGTCTAGTCTACGCATCCTGCACAAACCAAAATGGGAGTTAGACCATTATTTCTAGGTCTTTTTTAGTTTACTAAGTTCCTAAGTTTTAAGTTATCAATAATGTTATGTGTCCTAAGTTTAAGGTTGCACTAAGTTTACTATTGTGTTTCCATGTTTTCCCAGGGTCCAAGTGTTGAACCCATGACTCTGATACCAAAGTGTAACACTCAAAATCTGACGCACCAAAACCATGCCAAAACTCCATCAATCACTTGGGAAAATTATGGGAATTTGTTTTGTTTAAACATACTTGTATTGTGTTTATTAAAGTACTGACATGTTTATTTTAATATAACCATCCCTTAATAAATATTTGTAGTCATTTTTATGCCCCTTCAAAGAACAAAGAAATCCCATACGCGTCGGCCTATCACCCAGTGGGCGCTCACCCGAAGCACGCGCGGGTACCGAGCCCCTCCTTTATGTGAGTTGTGTGAGAATGCATTATTTATGACATAAACTTAAGTGAAGAGAATGGAAACGAACCATACATCCATCTTAGAGCTTAGAATGGGCTTCTTAGACCAATGTATTCATTCAGATAAAAAATTAATTTCAGAACATAGATCTAAATCACAACAAAAAGGAAATGCACAGGGGTTTACACCCACTCATATGAGATATATATATAACCGATCCATACAGATATAAGTAAAACTAGAACAACATATATTCATATTAAAAATGTTTGGTAATCACATTACATTCATTGAGGATATCACAGATCCATATCATAGTGCAGACCAAAGTCATACATCAAAACTGGACTTAAGCCCCTCATAGGACAACGAAGGATATTCAGACCCATCCCGTTGATACCTCATACTCCTACAAATCCTCTAAACCCAACCCATATAACTCTCATAGTATTTCTACATAGCTTTGCCTCTCTTCAACTCTCAGTGTGTCTCCTTCCCTTTACTCTACCAGGCGCTTGTATATATAGCCTCAGAAAGCACCGCCATGCCTGTCTGGAGTTGTAGAACGGTTACCAAGTGTTCAAGTGGTCCTCCATGGGAGCGTGCTCTTTCATACTCGAGCTCTCCATTCTTTTCCATGATGACCATCTGGAATCTTCTATCACAAGGTATATTCCTTTCGTGGGCACCAAGTTGCCATGTTGGCACCTCATCCACTCTGCATGTGCAGTCGGGTCATGCTTTCCTCATGTTCTACCTGATATGCCAAATATGGCTAAGTCCCAAAACCTTTGCTTTGCTTTGTATGTGCATGCCACTGGTTCTACTAAACCCTCCTAAAACCATGTCCTACGTGCTCTCGCCTTGTGCACCCTTCTTCAAATAGGCCTTGCGCACCCAGGCACCTTCTTGTACTTAACCAATATTTTAGGGGCCCAACATCACCCCACACTATGCATGTTCTCCACCCTCGGGAACATCTTCTCAATGAATAAAGAATGGTTGTCCTTGAATAGTTTGGAGAAAGAATAAAGGAATGAAGAATTTGGGGAAGAATGGAAGAATGAAAGAATGGGGAAATTATGATTACTTTTGTAAGAGGAGAGGGAAATATTCCTTCAAGTCTACCTCTAACTTATTCTAGGTATCGACCTCATTCTGTGCTTGTTGACAGAGGTTGCTAACTAGGGCACTCACCTCTTCAAAGCTTAGTCCTTCTCCTTGGGTATTCATTGTTTCCCTGATCCCCTCCAATTGTTTTCCCAAATCCTTGAGCACGTTCATCCTTTGAGTGATCTGGGGATACAACTCCTTTAGTTGGTTTTTTATTAAGCCCTGTAAGGTCTTAATAGCCTCTAATTTTTTCTCAACCTTGGCTAGAATTTTGTCACATTCCACTCTATTCCCCTTGTTCTTCTCTTGGAACTTCTTGAGCTCCACTTCATGAGTGGTGACCAGGATGCTCACCACTCTATCTCTATCGGTGTAGTTATCATAGGCGCCCTCAGTGACTTGGGAAACTACTTTCACATCAGTGAGGACTTTCTTTTACCTAGCAACAATTTCCACAACCTTCATCTTGTCCTCCTCTTTGCATGTTGATGCCTCCTCTGTAGATTCCAAGGCCAATGGTTGTCTTTCCATTGTGAGGACATGGGTCAAGTCCTCTAGGCATTCCAAGGTGGATCCATACTTCTACGCTGGTGGTGTCATATATGGATGCTTCATGACAATGGCATCTGTGATCATCTCTACTTTCTTGTAGACCTCGCGCACCCTTTCCTTCTCTTCTTTTAACTCACACCTTAGTTGAGCACTGATTAGTTCCTCCCAGTTTAAGTCCTTTTTTCTTTCCTCGATCTCTTCTTCCTTCTTCTCCAGTTCTACCTCTAGGAACTTCACCCTGTTGTTTCTTCCAAAGAGCTTGGATTTTACTTCAACCAAAACTTTGTTCAGCGCATTGCAAATTTGTTCGTCTGATAGCTACTGAGCATTTACCAAGGGGTTGTCTTCTTTTTACTCTGGTACCTTCATTATTTCCCCTTGGCTTACTATGAATTCCAGCTCGTCAATGTGGGACTCAAATGCCCAAGAAAGCATTTTCCTCATCTGAGGGTATGCACCTTCCTCATCAAAAGATGACATAGCCAAGAGTTACTCTATTGGTACGGTGCTTTAAAAACGTGAGTGCAACACCTTGTTTGGATCATCAATGTAGCCCATCCTCTGAACCTATGATGCTTCTACACTCTTTCTCCCCGTGTGCATGGCCTTAGGAAAGGTCATAGCCAAAGTGGGATCTCCTCCCATGCTGCCATATTCCTTTTCCATGTTATCCTCATATGCTTCCTTCATCACCATGCCCACGTTCTGTTCCATCTCTTGCTCTACCATGTCCTCGATGATTTTTACTAATTCTTTCTCCACGGCCTCATCTATTTGTTCCTTTGTGAGGCTTTAGTTCCTTTGTTCTTTTGTAATTTCTTCACTTACCCCTTTGTCCTGAGCATCCTCTTTTTCCTTTTCATTCTCCCTCCTGACAAATATGTACTCATTTTATTCTTCCTCTCCTTCCTCCTCTAAGTTATGTACTTCAAATATGGGAGGGCCTTGAACTGCCTCAATTTCATCATCATCATCATTATCATCTATTTCGCCTCTATAGGCTTCCAAGCTCTCTATACCCTCTGAGTCATACTCCTCTGTCACCTTCTACTTATTTTTGACAAGATATTCTTCTTCCTCTTCCTTCTCCTCTGGTGACTTCTCCTGAGTGATGGGTTCTTCATGCTCTTGTGATTCTTCTCTAGAGTCTTTTCTTTCATCAGGAACTTATTTCTCCACGCCTAAGTACTAGTCTTAGTGCTTGTCTCTAGTGTGCTCAACACTTGTGTAGTCTGAGCACTTGGTACTTTCTGTACCTCTTCTCTTTCCCTCTTCTTTGGCGTGGGATTCTTCCTTCCAGTGGGGTCTTCAGGGATGGATACATCATTTTCCAAGTATGCACCCGTTTCAAATTTCGGCCTTATGCGAAGGTATATCCTTGTTGCATCCCTTCCAGTGATTAGCAATGTTACATGCTTCATCATTTGTATCTCATGGGAGACATATCTCTCCACGTATCCATGCTTCTTGGGGTAGAATAACTTCATGTGTAACTCTTTGTGGTCTTGATCCACCTCACTAAGGTCGAACCTTAGTCTCTTGGCCTCTTTGAGCTTGTTCACCCCCTCTTGGAAATATTTCATGGTGAAGGAGAAGGGAATCTTACACCATGGGCTCATTGTTTCATCCATCAACCTAAATATGCCAATGCAAAAGTGTTGATACACTGTGAATTTTTATTCTCCTTTTACGAGCATGGGTAACTGCTCTAGAATCCTCCACTCTTCCCTGAACGCATCCCTCATGTGCTTGTACCACTTCTCTAAGCGTGCCTTGTGAGTGGTTGTCATGGTCTCATAGGTATATTTCTTGAACCTCTTCGCAGGTGAGGGATCCTCTTCAAGGTACTCCCAAACAAACCTTTCCAGCCCATCGAGCACTCATATCTTTAAGAAAACACTTGTGAGGAGGAAATTCCCAAATAGTATCTTCTCACCTTCTTGTGTGCTACTAATGATTTCATCTGCGATGAAAGTGGACAAGTTATAGATGGTCCCCTCATATATTTTTTGGTATACGTTCAGTCATGCCTTGTTCACTTGAGTCCATATTTCTTGATCATTGATCTTGGTTACCAAGTGTGCGGCCATCCTCATCACGGGGTCTGGAATCTCTACTATGTCAAAGTATCGTGATCGTTTCTTGTAGTCATACGCGGCTACTATTTCCTTGATGACCTTTATAGACACCAATTTTTGGTATAGCGCCCCTCTATCATCTCGCGTTCATGTAATTTCCTATCTCACCTTTATTTTTCCTAAATTTCAATAAACCTAATTATCTATTCAACTAAATTTAATTAATTATTAAATGGGCTCCATATAAACCCAGTTAATAATTGACTTTTGGCATTGTCCCCCATCTCTCACAAATTAGTCAATCCATGGGTATTAATACACCCATCTGACACCCCTTTCTAAATGGAATCTATCATCTCACCTACCATGTCAATCATCCTCCCCACTCCATCTAATAATTCATGTCATGGTCCCCATGTGATCACATCATATATCTTAACTCGGTTTACTCTACCTAACCCCAGTTACTTGTTAACCCCAATCTAACCTCACATCCAAGCTATAAATATGGGTTTCCCCCCATATTTCAGGGAGGGAGATATTTTTTTGAAGGAGACTGATATTTTTCAAGAAGACCTAGAGAGACCTAGGCCGAAAGAGGAGAAGAAAGAGCTTAATTAAGTTTTGCAAGTTTGAGGGAGAAATATTTTTCATGGTTCATTATCTTACCATCTTGATGCCCAGTTCATCTCCATACCAGAGTACAAGCTAAGTCCTCTCATCATTTTAGTTACTTATCATTTTATATTCCATTATTTCTACATGATAACTATTGTTCATGATATATTATTATATTGTTTGACATGGGGGTTGACATCCTCCAAGGGATTTAAAATCCTCTTGGAACCAGCATTGTCCAGGAAACCCCCACATATTGTTATCTAATTCTATTCGTTTCAGTCTTGCAGATCTAACTTTTTTATATCATGTATTTATCTTATTTGTTCCCATAGATCCACATCTGCATCTGATTTCCTAAGTCCTTCATCATTTGAGGTTGTTGGTGGCTCCCAGTATCGGCATTCACCTCGATCGAGAATGAAGTTTCCTATACAACATTTTTGGCACGCCTGGTGGGACCAAATCCTAGATCCTGTCATTTTTGTTATTTTACTCATCTTTTCTAACTTGCTTGTTTGTAATATCTTAGTATTTTTCAATTTTAGGTCAGTACGGTCACTCATCAAAATCACCGAGAGGTATGTGTTAGTGCAAAATCACAGCACCCCCAAATGAGTTCTATAGATAAGCTTTTCTAAGGCAGAGTCATTTGGTGTGATCTACATAACATTGAACTTTCCTATGGTGTGGGACCTTGCTAATGGAAAATCTCTCCAGATTAAAGGTTGGTTCCTATTCCTCTGTTTAGGTGTATATGTGAGAAATTACAGAGGATCTATCTCTATACCTAATATAAAATTTACCAATAAGAAATGACAGAGGATCTTATATCGCTGTTTAGGTGTATATGTGAGAAATTGCAGAGGATAAAAAGGGATATAAGAAATAAGAAATGACTAAACTACAAGGTGATGCACCGAAGGAATGATGAACATTAGTTTTTTTATAGACACAAACCAACAAAATGCATACAATAATCAAGCACACATAACTAGATTTATAATGAAAGACTAGATGTGAGTAGAAGAGACAAAAAGAATCTAGAATCGATCAAAAATGTGTTTTATTACTCTGCAGATTGATAAAATGCATTACAAAACAACCTAGGAGGTAGGAAACATATTGAATTTTAAATGGAAGGTCTTGAACTTCATGAATTCCTTTACCTATAAGGAAAGGGGAGCCTGTAAAAATCAAAAGAATCTCCAACCCTTTACAATGAGTCCATAGCCTGCTTTTATAGATTCAACACATACGTGAGAAAGAGAGAGAAGCAGGAAAAATAGTTCCAAGCTCAACCACCACTATTTAATATCTCCCATAAAATCTACCCTCAAATCTTTCTTGACAGCATCAATTCCTTATTCGGTGCCTCGAAGGAGGAGGAAACAGACAGAACAAATCGAATCCGATTTGGTTTTTGAGGCAAGAATAGATCATGCATTAAAGGCCCTAAAGATGTTTCTCCATTTTTATCCCATCTACCATGTCCCCAAACTTAATTTTTCAGATCTTTCCATGGTGTAGACAAGGCCGATATGCTTCCAATGGTGTTAGATTTACAATATTTCAAGCCCTGAGTTGACATATATGCCCCTTCAAAGTTTGTATCGGGTCCGTACAAATGGGTGGAAAAACCAGTTTGAAAAAGGGATCCCATTTTTAATACGGGACATGTGGTAGCCAGATTAGGGAAAAATGTTTAAGGGTCCGTGATTTATCTTTTTTCCCTTGGAATGGTGAGGGGATGACACAAAAATTTCTCCATCGGCCTGCTCAATTTCTCCCGTTTTTGGCAGTAATTTTCCCAGGGTCATATTGTCTTGGACACAGTGGACACCCTTTGGTTTGTTAGACTCATCTGCGCTTCCCTATCTTTATCTTGACCCTTGAGTTGAGCATCAAGGAAAATTGGCACCTTTTCCATCCTCCCATGCATTGACCTATTCGGGCTCACCTGACTTTGTCCTTTTTTGAGACTGGATTGCGTGGAGGCCATCCAACTCACCTTTGGAATAACAATCAAAAAACCAACTTTCCCCTCAATGGCCCACTTTAGCGCTACTAGTTTAGGCTTGCCACGTGGTGCTTCCTCCATTGCTTACGTAATTTGTATATTTTGGTTAAGTCCTTTTCTCGGCAGGGTCATATTTCTTGACTTGGGACACACGACAATCTGGCACTTGTTTGGAAACCCTCCCTCACTTTAATCCTCTACCCTTGGAGCATCGTTCATACACTTGGCACATGGTAGTCCGCACCAGTACTGCCCCATTAGCATTTTTATTCAACTGACTCTATCTACCTTTTTGACCTACTATTGACACATTTACTACACTGGAGGGCTGGCTTGAAATCTTGATTCCATCTTTTCCCATTTGATTTGCACTGAGCTGACACTCTGGCGACCTTCCTACCTAGGTCTGTGGAATTTTCAACCCTTTTACATTTTTGGGCCTCTAGACCACGTGGAGAGCTCCCGACACTCATTTGAGCTTCTCCTTTTAGGATTCAACTCTTGAAGAGTGTCGTCAAGCTAACACAAGTGGCTCTCCTCTGCTTGCACTTCATACTTAGCCAATTTTTGGACTCTTTCCTGAACTATGGTTTCGAGCCCGAAAGACTTAGAAACTTCACCATCGTTTCTTCCCCTTTTTCTTGTTCCTCTTCTGTCGGCAATTCTCCTTCTTTTCTGACCTTGTTATTCCATTTTGATCTACATGTAACCTATTTACAAGATTTAAGACATGAGTTTTCTCGATAGAGCTTCTCTTCTATTTCTTCTTGCATAGGGTCGTTTGGCCAATTTTTCCAAGCCCCACCACTCCATTGGGGGAGTTCTTTTGCTACCTATTTGCTCAAGATTTAAATGTGTTTTCTGTTGACATTCTTTCATGGGAAGCAGGTCATGGCTGATCTAATTACTTTTCATTTGAAGGGTGTTTTGAAGTAAAGTGCTATAAAGCATTCATTCTTCTCCTAATAAGTCCAAGTAATAGATTTTGTGAATATAAAATTTGTCTTTAATCGTATTATTAGATTTAATGTGATCCCGCCATGTGATGTCCTTTGTATCATGTGGTCATTTTTACCATCTTTATCTACAAAATTGATGTTCCTTGTTCACCAAGTCACTTGTTTTCTCTTTGGTGTGATTCACACTCCACCTTATCAAGTTTGTATTTTTATTAAATAAATAATGCATTAATTGGCTAAATTATCTTTCTGGGCACACGCCACTTAAACTGAACCTTATTTTACATCCTAAATTATTTTTTATCAAAAAGATTAGTTAGTTTAAATAAAAAAAAACAATGGTTTATCCTAAGGGTACCCAATCCTTGTTAGCTATACTTGAGATATGCAGCTACACGTATCAACCCATCTCCTAACACCTTAATCCTCAATGATACCCCTCCACTTACCACTCCACCCTAAATTGCATCACCTCTCTCAACGAACACAATAATTGCTTGTCCTCCCACATATGTGTTCACTCAAAGGACCTTGGATTTACCTCTCAATTCTCCACCAAGTCTTGTCTTGTCTCCTATTGACTTTGTTGGGTGTGTTGTTTTCCACTCATAATTTACTACTTGACTTTTGTATCGAGCCAATGAATATTGGCTGTATACCTTTCTTGATGAATGAGATTCCAGGTAATCCTTTTCACTCGTGCCCATAGTCTACCTGAACATCCTCTCCATCAATCCCAGTATTGAGCTCTCAACATCCACATCTAGTTTGTAGTATATATCCACTGAGATCTCCATTCAACTTATTGTCCCTCGCTACTTCCCTATTGTTGTTTCCATCATACTTCCCCTGTCTCTTTCTTCCCATGAGTTGATGTCCTATTCCCGCGTTAAATGAGGTGTTATATTAGTTCACAACATAGATCCTTCGATCTTCCCGAGCTGATCCCCTTCCACATCTCGTCCTCACCCAAATCCCTACAACTACTTGTTGAGACTGTCATTAATCCCTTATTAATTGGGGTGGTCTCCAATGAGTTTACCCATACTCTAAGTAATTTCCCTCTGCCCCGACTCTCTTTATCCCCGACTCCGCATAGGTTCATGAATGGCCATGAACCTCCAAGCCATAATATAACTGCCTCCACGATCTCCATTTGGTCTCAACTCTGACCCACTCATAGTTACATACTGACCTTATCCTCAACCCCCAACTAACATGGGTTAATACCATTGATGGTCTTAATTATCTATTCTATGACTGACATTTATTTAACCAAGAGACCCCTTTATGGTCGTAACTCCACATGGATCGACCACACACGCTTACTATACATAATGATTCCATAGTTGTTTCTAAATTCGATTTACATGAGGTTTTTCCTCTTATGATGTTTCTAGATAATAATTACTTCATCCTTATGTCTTATTAATCATTTCATTTATCATTCTACAGAGATGATTGTTGTGAGACATGACAAGGTCGAATCTATTGATTACCATTGTAAGTTTATGGATTTGTCTTCATTTCGGTACGGGGTTGAATCATTTATTAATTTATCTTATACGTTTATTTATAGATTAAAATTATTTTTATCAATTCATTTTCAAGTCAATTACTTTAATTGACTGGGAATAAGTTTAACTACAATATATTATTTTAATTACCATGATTTAAAGGAATAACGATCTCTTTATATGTAGCATTGTTTATACCTTAGGTCTTGTCATAATTTACAGTATTTTCTTCTGGAGGTAACTCCATGATATACAACCATTGGTTGTTAATGCTATTTTGGACCAATGATTGTAAACCAAATATAGATTACACATTTATTTGGACCGAACCATATTAAACATAGACGGTATATTTAGGTTGTTAATAAGCTTAGAGAGTTTAATTGACCGTTGCCTCCAAGTAAAATCATCTGGGACCGCTCGATTACCAATGTCATCCTGGGAGGGAGGGATTATCATAACATATCATAGTCTAATCTAAATTCAAGTAAATGTATGTACTTGACTTCAGTCACTAGGGAATGCTTAGGTCCAAGAAGTCAAACGCTATAAACGCATGTACTTGACTAACGGAATAGGGAATACTCTGGTATTCCTCATTTTTTTGTTTAGTTTATCTCTTTTACATTTTTAGTTAGTTTTTTGTGTGAGCTCCATCTACATAGATCTGTGCATGGGGTTATTTTATGCAGTTGGTTGAAATGAACCTTCTGAATCCTTTTAATGATCAGTTTGGCCTAAGTAAGGGATAAACTTCTATTTTTTAATTATCACATTCTTTATTTTGAGTACTACACAAATTTGGGAAATAACACATGAGGACAGTCCTCTGACCTGGATAACTCGTTTTGAGGGACTTAAATAACCGATAGGAAATATCTATTGCCCAAGTTATTGAATATATTCTGATTTATAGCAAGCATTGATTACCTCTCTCATTCTAGTTTATTTTATTTGAATTAATTGGGTTCCTTCTAATGATCTTTGTTGTGGTTGTTTGTAAAAAAAAATTTGTAATCATAAGTGGATAAAAAATATTATGCTTGATTTGTTTGTCAACAACATACATAAACAAATGTTTCTCTATTTCACACCTATTGTCACTCTCTCTCTCAAATCGAGACAAACAAACAATCTGCTCCACCCAATAATGTTAATTCTCCTAACCATCTAACCCAACATGATTCTAAACTCAAAACCACGTCGTCAGTCACCCAATCTCCAGACTCCATGGTCTCACCTCATGAGAACCATGTCATCCAAAATTCTCCCCACCTTGACACCAACCTTCATATCCCTCATCAATCCAGTCTTCCAAAACCGATCACACCACCATCTCCCACTCCTATAGATACACTCAGATCTCCTCCTAACCCCACATATGACTTCTTACTCCGAATATATCCTACAATTTCTCAATCCTCTCCTAAATTGGTGGATCACATTCCACCCACATCCCATTTTGAAAAATTCTATTTCATCCACCATTAATAGGCTTGTCCAGCCATCTCAAACTCTTAACACACATATCCTCGTTTATTTTTTACCACAACAACCTACTTGACTTCAACAACCACATCATGCCCTTATTATTCAACATCAACCTATATAGCAAGCCCAACCTATAACACATGTTATTCCTTGCCAAGAATCCCCTCACACACCTACATATCCACAAATTAATCAATTGTCTTATCAAACCATTCCACAAACATCCTATCCACAAACTTATCAACCACCTTATCAGACACTTCACCAAACACCCACATACCCACAAACACATCATTTGGCTTATCAAAATAATTTTCAAACCACATAGCCAATCCAATCTCAACCTTACAACACCTCGAGTGATTCAATTCACACCTTAATTAATCAGTTCACCGGTTTAGAAACCCTTACCATAGCACCCAAAAACACCTTATCCTATGAACAAATCTATAACAAACTAATTCTTCTGTCTGTTCTAATCAAACCCTACCCTCCTCATTGGAAACTTCCTACATTTACTAAGTTCAACAATAAGGAATATCCCCAACAACATCTACTCGCATTTAAACATGCATGTTGTCTTATTGCACATGATCATGATCTACTTCTTCACACTTTCCCTATGTCTTTATCTGGTCCCGGGTTGGACTGGTACAACAATATCTCGCGACATTCCTTATTCTCTTTCACTCAACTTGCACAGTTGTTCTTAGAATAATTTTCTATCAACATCACATGCAAAACCACTATCACTGATCTATATACCATTCGACAGTTTGAAAACGAGCCCATCTCCGACTATGTCACACGATGGCATGATGTTATAAACCAACTATCCTTCACTATCCCACAAACCAAACTCATCGATTTATTCTCGTGTTCATGTGCAAAACATATATCATGTACTTTGCAGATCTAATCATTTTGAACCTTTAATGAATCTTTCACAATGGCTCACAAACTTGAAACCCATGCCATTTAGCAGGGTC
This sequence comes from Taxus chinensis, assembly GCA_019776745.2. Classification (NCBI taxonomy): domain Eukaryota; kingdom Viridiplantae; phylum Streptophyta; class Pinopsida; order Cupressales; family Taxaceae; genus Taxus; species Taxus chinensis. The sequence continues at coordinate 86,974,245 of CM034148.1, read as the reverse complement.
ATCTTAAACTAAGTTCAATTAAACCTAAAATTGAATCTACTAAACCATTCACACATAACGAAGAGTTCAAGGCTACGACCAACACTGTGGTCATTGAACCCTCATACCCATCTACATCAAGCACATGGTCTCAACAATGATCTCCTCAATCAACAACCAACTACACTTCTTTAGGAGAATCATACAATTTTGTATTTGATAATTTGATGAGCGTAAACTCCATCCAAATTCCTCTCATATGACCCGTGGACAACTCACAAGTCAAGCTTATTTGGTATCAGGAAGCCCACTATTGTAAATATCATCGAGTAAAAGGTCATGAATTGAGAGATGTCGTTCCTTCAAAGATCATGTCCAACAACTATTAAATCAAGGGGATATCCAAATTGATACCTCCACCACGCAAACTAATCAACCACTAAAAAATCATGCAGTGCCCTTTACATCTCAACTATCAAATGCTTATATGATTGACACTGTCACTCAAGATCCCATCTTATCACCAACTCCGCGTGTTCCCAAAGTGGAAATTATTCCCACCTCTTATTTAGAACCTGTTACACCTACATCAACTTTCACTACCTATCTTGAACCTACACTTTCTCCTATCCTTATCACATCCACATATAATTTGACTATACCATCCACTTCTGCCACTTCAAACATACCCCAATATACCACATTAAATTCATCCTTAGCACTTATTTTGGCCCCACTCATATCCACTCATATCCCTACATATCTCCCATCTATTTATTCACCCACATCTGCCTCAAATAAACCTATTACTACACCTACATTACTAACAACCATCCCAACTAAACTCGGTTCTACTACATGCACCCTTACAATCCTACCTTCGACATCAACCCCATTAGCAAACATATCATTCTTACCCCATTGAAATATTTATGAAACAACTAGTCCCTTCTACTTCTACATCCAAAAATGCTCCTACATTTGTTGCATTACCCATACCCATAAGGTCTACTCCATCAGTTATCATACCACCCACATCTCCACATATTCCAAATATGCCTACATCCCTATCCATCCCAACTACCCCTATATCTATCATACCAACAAATACACCTATTCCTACCCTAACATCTTTACCTATATCTTCACCCATGGCTGCATCACCCAGTCTACCCCAATACTCTTTGCCTAATTTGTCTATCACGCCAACCAAATCCTCTCGATCTGTAACCCTATCAAAGATACCCTTTGGAACATATATTAAACCAACATAACTACCTAAATCAAAGAAATATGGTTTACATTTTCCCTCTAAAAAATTAATTCTTTCCATACCAAAACTGAAACAATCCACATCTCACATAGATATCATTAATCGCATCATATAAACACCTATCTCTCCATTAACATCCTCATCTTGTTTTAGGACATTTTCTCCATTAATAACTACACCACCGCTATCAGATCCACCAGTTGAAATTATAATCATCCCGGCTAGAGGTAAATCCTCTCGGTTGAAGTCTAAGGCTGAGGGCAAAAATCCCTGAAAATCCCCTATGCATCCTTGGAAACAATCAGGTTTTCCCTCTTCTCAAAAATCCAATGCCACCACATATATGTTAGGATAAGTCTCTCCATCTACGACATCTTACAACAATCGATCCACATCCAAACAATACAATCCTCCAACCAAATTTTATTTGTCCTCCAAAACACAAAATTCATCCATCTACTCTACATCCACTTTTTCTCCTAACTCCAACCTAAGATATCTTATTAAAAGCCACAAGAGTTACCTTCCCAATGACACTTCAATGGGGTTTTACGTAGATATCCTTTGACATTTAACTCGAACATCTACCATCAAACTTCCTCCCATTAAATCCTTTAATCCCTATGGTCCCAAGCCATCATGGTTCAATCCTAATTACAGTTGCACTTATCATCGTACCCCAGGTCACGACATCAAACTTTGTAAGGATTTTAGAACGATCGTCCATAATCTTATTGAGAAGGATGATTTCCCCATTCAGGGGAAAGTTCCTTCTCCATCTACATTGAATCCAATTCACATCCCATTTTTCGGGTCTCCCATGATTCTATCATACACATCATCCCTTAATATCCCTCTAGTCTTGTTATCTTGTAAAATTGACAAGGGCAATTTTATAGGTAACTATACCAAAATTTCCGTTTTGGTCCCCCATTGAGGTCTCTTAACGTTCGGAATGGCATAAGACCCCTTTCCGGAAAATATAGTTTTTGGAACTTGGTAATTTTTGACCTTTTTGGGTTGGGCGCAGTTTCCTTTCACGTTACATCAACCAAAACTGCGCCCCCTATATTCCTTTGGCACATTCTATCAAGTGTCAACATTATGAATGTTGCACCTATGAATATTGCGCCTTTAAAAAATGCACCAAGGCACATGCGCCCACTTTTCAACACTCCAAATGTTGCGCCCATCAATGGTGTGCCAAGGTGCTGAAAACGCAGTGTCAACACTTTAAAATTTACACCATTGTGCAAATAGTTTCCTATCAACATCTCCCTAATTGCACCATAGAAAAGTTGGTGGCACATTTATTGCACCTTTTACTATAAATAGGCGCATCTGACCTATCATTTTCACAATTCAAAAAACGTGAAAAGTTATTCTTCTGCACTTGTCAGCATTCCTGTCAGCCTCGTGTGTTGCTTTTCATCACATTCGTGGATCCCACATCGTTTCCTCTATCTTATATATTCCTGGTAAGTGGCCCTTGCCATTCTTGTGGATTTGTTGTGGTTTATTTATTTTTTTTGGTGGTTTTTGTTATTTAAAAACCAATAATGAACCTAAGAAGATGACTTCACTCCCATTCATATTATAAACCACTTTCAAAACTGTTTTTACTCTCTTTCCAGATCTGCTTACCTGGGAGGCCCTGCCTCAGATTGGATCCTTGTCCCTTTTTCCTCCGTTCCCCTCACTGTCAAACTCTGAGTTAAAAGAGTCAAAAAACCACAAGCAAAGGCAGTGAAATTTCTAAAAAGTTTTTGCAATCAAACCCATTATTTTTACAAGGTGCTGACTTCATTATTGTTACACAGAACATAGTCGTGCCATAGGTGCACTGTCCCTGCACGTAACATTATCCTTTCCCGCGCCTTATAAACTCATAAATTCCTAAGCGCAAGCACACATACACCTACAAACAACAGCATCTGAATGTTGTGCAAGTCCTTCCCGCGCCGCGTAAAGCTAAACCCTTGGCGCACTTCACTTTAATGTTACATCTACCATATCTATGCCAATGGCACACCCTGAGGCCTTGCTACACCAAATAAATCTACACCCAGTTAAAACCCTTTATATGGTGCAAGCACATATCCTTTGACACCAACATCTGAATGTTGTGTGTAGCTTTTCCCCGCCTTGCGCCCCTTATGGTGATGTTTTCTTCCCTGCAACACTTTCCTAAAGTGCGCCTTGCTTTTTGAGACCCTGCTGCTTGCAATAGAACTACACCTTGTGCCCACAGGCTTGTAAATTGCTAACTTTTCATTTTGTAAGCTTTGATGGACGACTTAACAGCTAACATGGCTCTTCTGTGATGGACTTCCCTGCTTCTTCTTACAGATCAACCGTTGAACTCAGATTCACACATGTCTTCATAGAGTAAGAAGCCAAACAAGTCCAAGGGTAAAGCCAAGCTAACAGACGAAGAAATGAAGTATAAATACCAAAGGGTCAGGATGCCCAAATCCCTTGTAGAGTGTGACCTGGATATCAGAGATTCAAAGCTTTTCCATATTGACATGGAGGACTTGTTGATGTCGAATCACAACACCCCTGAATGTCTGCAACATGATGGGTTGAGACTCTCAGTGCGATTGCATAACATGGAGCTTTTCCCAAGTGTGGGACCTTGCGAAATCGGAAAAGCTCTCCGAATGAAGGCCGGTTCCTATTCCTTTGTTCAGATGTACACAAGTAAAAATGTAGAGGGTTTACTCAAAACCTAAACTAACTTTCCAAGGAGACAGGGTAAGAAGATGCATAAAATAAAACCTAAACTACAAAGGTGATGCACTGAGGAATGAAGAACACCTGTCTTGCCAATAAACACAAACCATAAAAATGCAATGCAAGATCATGCACAGATAACCAGATTTGCAGTGAAATATCAAGAGGATGCAAATGAACATAGAGAGGGTTGAGAATCATCCACAGATATGCATTATTTGCTCCAAAGATTGATATAACACACTACAAAATGCCAAGAGGAAAAGTTGCATTACAGTTTTTAATGGGAGGTTTGAACTCCACAAATTCACCTGCCAAAGAGAAGAAGGGAGGGGCAAAACAAGAATTTCCAACATTTAGAAAGAAGCCCCTCCTTATAATTTATAGGAAGAATGAGAGAGGGAAGAGAGAGGAAATCCAAATCTACCCCAACCACCTCTAGGTTACATTTAATTCATCTCATTATGGTGGTAGGTGAGGACCCTAGCAAACCCAAAAAGTGGCGAACTGTATTTTGCATGAATCCGAGATCCCTGTCAAAAGTTATGGCTATCTGAATATCTGCGCCAGGGTCTGCTTCCTATCAGCGCTCAAAATGTTGCACCTCCTGAAGGTGCACCTTGGCGCATCCATATTTATGTCAACACCTCTTGTTGTGTGCTATGGGCGTATCCACCTTCATGTCGACACCCATTTTCATGTGCCCTTAACCTGCACCTTGGCGCATCCATTTTCATGTCGACACCCATTTTCATGTGCCCTTAACCTGCACCTTGGCGCATCCATTTTCATGTCGACACCCATTTTCATGCGCCCTTAACATGTGCCTTGGCACATCCATTTTCATGTTGACACCCATTTTTATGCGCCCTTAACCTACGCCTTGGCACATCCATTTTCGTGTTGACACCTTCTGTCGTGCGCCTCTTACCTACGCCAAGGGTGCATCCATTTTCATGTCGACACCTTCTATCGTACGCCTCTTACCTGTGCCAAGGCACATCCATTTTCATGTCGACATCCATTTTCATGCGCCCTTGACCTGCGCCTTGGTGCATATATTTTCATGTTGACATCCATTTTCATGCGGGCGACTCAATAAATGTCGGGGTCTGAGTTTCTTTGATTTCCATATTCTTCCGTTTGTCTATATCTACCCGGGGGGAAGATATATACAACAGGACTTCTAGGCTAGAACCAAGAAGGTGACGGGAAGCCCGTGGATGGAAAAATTGGTCGGCAGTGGTCTACACTTTGCTACAGGAATTCCCATGAGCGTAATCAACAACGAGTTCATGATGGTAGTGGGCCGTTCTTACAATAAAGACACAAGATGAGTCCAAAATGAGAAGGGCGAGGGAATAATCAACCTCACTACCCGGCACTTTGAAATCATGTAGGGTATCCCTCACCACCGACATTTCGTAGCAGTAAGCAATAAGGATTGCATGAAGACATGGAATGAGAATGAAGACAAATGCATACAGCTGATGAATGAGGTGTGCCTCAAAAACAAGAAGGTGATAAGTAGGTGGCCACAAGTCATTCATCGTAGTGACTTTTCAGAAGAGCTGAGTGACACCATCACTTTCCTGAGAAGGGTGTTTGGGCTCCCTGATGCCCATTACTTTCACAAGTGGATGCTCAGATATTTAGAAACCATGAGCAAAAACATCCCTGAGCAACGTTTCGAATGAGGAGAGATCATCAGCAGCACAATCTCCGAACAACAACTTTCAACAAATGGGAGGCTCTATATGAACTCCTATGTAGTGTACGTTGCTGCCTTAGAGAGGGACTACCCAGCATTAACTCAATGCAAGGTATGGCCCCAGGTTAGAATATATGAGTATTATCCAGAGTTAAGGCTAGAAAACAGTATAGCCCAATTCAGCAAAATCAATGATGCCTTCTTCTACGGCGTCATCTACCTCTTGAGGCCCAATATGACTCACGATCGGACGACCAAAAGCGTGGTATCCACCACAGAGAAGTGGGGAGCATTTTTCACGCAATTCCCCACTTTCACCTATCTTAGAGCCACCAACTTCTTGGGAGAGCCCACTAAATTTCCGAGGTATGCGGGACCCAAGCTGATCTTATTGGAGCTGTCTAGATAGCTTATCACATACCATGAGAAGTGTTTAAAAAGAAAGAAGGGTGGAACTCCATTCCCCCTCATGGTGGGTAGGTACACCTGCGCTTCACAAAGTAAAGCCCGAGAGATGTTTACAGAGCTTGAATTACTCAACTTAAAGCATAATTTCCCGGTAAGGCCAACCTTTGATCCTTGTAATTTCCTTCCAATGGCAAAGCTCGATCCAATTCACATCCCTTAGATCGAAGATACCTACATCGATCTGTATCACGAAGTCGAGCTCTGAAGAAAGGACCTCTCATAGTTGGCCCTGGCAGAGATCATTCAGTATGGTGTGGCCATTGTCCCAAAGGGTTTTCAAGCAACTGATTAAGAAGTTGATCAGGTTTATCTAGACACGGATGGGGAAAATTTTCCGTTTGCCGAAATTGATAGAAACAAGGCCCTTGAGATTATGGAGGAAAGGTTCAAAGGCACTCTGTAGTGCACTAAACATTGGTGCAATAAAAATGGTCTCATCTACCTTAGAGTAGACTTTACCACGTCTCCCTTGGGAAATGCACCCAACAAGCCAAAGCATTTTCCTAAAGGTAAAGGAAATGATAAAGAGGGAGAGACAAGCACTGTTCAAGAGGAAGCTCTTGAGAGCCCTCCCTCTGTCGCGCAAGAGCAGGTAGTAAGCCTGACATCCCCAGAAGAAGAAGAAGCGGTAAGTGCTCCAACGGGCACATCCACTCAAGATGTTGCCACTACTACAATTGGTGAGATTCCCACCATCCCATCTCCCGCTCCTCCTTCCCCTCCTCACATTACTCAAGCAACCACTCCTTTGGTTGTGTCTTCTCCCCTATCTTCTACCCCTCCCCCTCCTTCTTCCTCCATCTTCTCTTCCCTCGCGGATCTGTCCCCCAGCATTTCTTCTCTCATCTCACAGATCCCTTCCACCCCCACGGTTTCCTCTCCTATAGTGACTCCTACCCCCGTGAGCGTTGGAGGGTTGGCTTCTTTTTCAATGCCACCAATCAGTGTCTCGACACATTTCCCCATGTCCACTGTAGTTTCTCCTTCGTTCACTCCCGTTTCCTCTTCTCCCTCTGGTCCCACTCCCCTAAGTCCAGAATGGATCTCCAAACACCTGAGTCAACACAAGAGGAAATTCCCCATTGCACCTATGGACTTATCTGTTATTCCAACTAAAGGGGCTAAGAAGTAAAAGGCCATAACCTGCTTCTCTCAAAGCACTTCAGGTGAAATAGTTATGGAGATCACGTACCCTGATCCCACAAAGGAGAAAAAGGATCTATCTCCTATAGATTTTATAGTGACTCAGATCACAATGGGAACATCCTCAAAAAGCCTACAAGGAGAGGCCTTATCCACAGTTGATGACCTTTGCAAAAAGCTTCAAGAGGCAAAGGAAGAGAAGAGGATATTGAAAGAGTAGAACAAGCATCTTCTTCAAGCCCTGCAAAAGATGGGCAATGCATCTCCTGTAGTTGCCACCAAAACTCCTGAAGCCCTTAGTCAGGAGAAAATAAATGAGTATGCCAAGATTTGTGAGCAAGGTGTAACAGTGTCTGCCTAGAGAGAGAAAATCCTCAAAGATAGTGAGGAAGTGATTGTAAACTTCACGAAGCTATATCAAAATATAGATCAGGCTAATAAGGAACTCTAGGCAATTGCAGGACCTATCTCCGAAGAGTTGGACCATGCCAGGTTACAACATGAGACATTCTAGAAGATGATCGACTGCCCAGTCGATGACTTAATGAAATTCAGTGTCTTCAATCACCCAAGAGCACCCAACAAAGTCCTTGCTGCTTTGGACTATCAGGTTGACCAAATGGAATTCATCTTGGAGAAAATAGATAAAATCAAGGAGGAAGCCTTGGATGCAATGCATCAAATGGAGTAGATCATTTTAAGGATGTCTCCAGGTTTGCTCACCCCATCATACGCCTTGAGGAAGGTAGATGACACTATTCAGCTCTTCAAGGAAATCACGTCGTAGGGTTTAGAGTCAGAGGTCACTTTTGATACAGAATCTATCAAGAACCTTCTAGCCTGCCGCGACTTTGTTGGATACCTGATGGAGGTAGGTAATGAATACTTCAAACTCCCGGAAAGACTCAGAGATGAACAGGAGACTTGTGAATTCATCAGAGATCATACCAATGCTCCTTCTCAGGATCAACTTCAAATGATGGTCAGTAAGTTCATGGAGTACCGAGGTCAATTTCACATTTCCTCTCCTGAGCAGAAACAAGATACTCCTTTCTAGCCAAGGGATGACGACGAATAGGTTCCTTCCTCTTGGGATTTATCCCATTTTTGTAAAATATTTAAAAGAATGTTGGCACAAATGATGACATCATCCATGTTGCATCATGAGATGTTGTCATCCACCAAATTTCCCTAAAGTCAACATTTGACTTTTAGTTTTTTTTTTTGTAAATAGTTGTTGGCTCCTGTTTGCCTTCTTTCTCCTTCTCCTTCTATAAATACTTAGATACTTGTTGTATTCAGGGGTGAGCAAATTTGTATAAAAAATAGAAGTGAGGAGAGAAAGACTTTGAGCCTTTTTGTAACAGAAGAAAACATTAATACAAATATTGAGACTTTGTGCTGAATTCTTGTGCTATATGCATTGATCTTTCTTACGTTAGATCTGTGTGTTTATTCTGTTAGACTCACCTATGCTTTTGTCATTTGCTCATCAGTATTGCTTTGTTTGTTTATGCAAGTAGGTTTGGCTCTGTTTACTACCAGACCAAAACATAAACCCTCTGACCTTTCTGCTTTGGAATTCATTTCTTTTCTCCCTTTGGATCTATCCTATCTCCATTCCTCCCTTCATTCCTTTCTGTTCACAGTCGGAAATACCCCTACTAGGATGAGATCCAAAACCCCTGAAGGCAGAATACTATAAGACTTGCACAGGTTCCTGCTGGTAGAATAGCAATAAACCAGTTTCGCTTTGCTGTCTCAAAGAGGGGCTATGCCCTGCACACTGTTGGCCTGTCTCTCCATAGATCTACCCACCCAACAAATTTTTGGACCAACTGTTTTTGGTGACTCCGCTGGGGATAGAACCAAATCTATGTGAGTTGTATGTCAGCTAAAAGACACTAACAGTTTCTAAAGCTGCTAGAGAGACTAAGAAAATAGATAAAATTGTAAAAATCACTATCTGTTTGCAAATCTTAACGTTTTGTTTAAAATCCAAAAATTTTTTTTGCAAAAGTGATCCAAACTGAAAATTTTCTTCAGAGATCCATAGATCTAGACCAGCTAGAAACCTTTAGTTCGCTGAGTTTTTATAAAAACCTGTATATTTCCGTAGATCTGAGATCTTGATTTTTTTTTTACAAATATTTTCAAACCCTTGCAAAAATTCAAATCTAAGATCTGAAAATCAACTAAGTTAACCATCATTTTATCCTCATTAATCTTTGTCATTAAACCGCAATCAGTTTTCAAAAGAGGGATAAGTTAAATATTTGGAAAATTACATATTGCTGATTTTTGTCAGAAAAATCAGATTATTAACAAGTACAAACAAAAAGAGTTTTTAAATCTACTCTAAAAGACATTACAAATCTGAGCATATACACTAGCGGGTGAGCCATTTACCCGTAGTAGGGGAGCCCGTGGAGAAGTTGATCCTACTTTTGATCTACTTCAACAACACAACTTCAGTATTACACCAGCACGCTTCCCATCGCTGAGTTCAGCTGATCGATCAGCCAAAAGTGTCTCGCCCCCACAAAAGAACCAGTTTTCACAATGATCCTCCACATCCCTTTGCAGTGCTCTGTTACTTAGTGGAACTGCACTTCCTGGTCGCGTCCTCTTTCTAGCTTTTCAACTGGTTGTACCATAGGGAAACGCTATGGGCCCTCTTGCGTTACCGCATCTAGTTCATGCACTCCCTCATGGAAACAACAAGAATTTCCCAAGATTTGATGGGAGTGGTAATCAAAGCATGGATTCACATATATCTACATTCATTATGTCCTGCAACATCTTAGATCTAACCCATGAAGACGTGTCAGTACACCTCCTTCTAGAGACCTTCCAAGGACCCACAGCAGAATGGTTCCAACATTTGTAGGCCAGATCTATCACCAGCTAGGCCACATTACGAACTGCATTTGAAGACAGGTATAAGCCTTCAGAAGACACATTTGTGTTACTGTCAAAGATCACTCACCTAAAGAAGGAGGTCAATGAAACCATGCATGATTTTATCACCCGTTTCAATTCGCTGATTAACCATGTGCCACCTGTCATGCTACCAACATCAGAAAACCAAAAGTGTTTCTTTGTCAACGTCATGAGCTCAAGAGTAAGTTTTTTACTCTTACAAGAACAAATCACCACCCTCATTCTCGCTCAAGCTACGACCATTTGGATAGAAGACAATCTGCTTATATCTGGCGAGTTAAAATAAGAGCCATCCAAACCTAAGGCTTCAACTCCTTCTCAAGCCACTTCATCAGATCTGACCTTCCAGAATATGGAAAACGACTTACTCGCATTAAATAAGCAATTAGCTCAAGCTTCTCCTAACACTCCATATTGGGATATCCCATGGAGGAACTTCACTCCCAACAATGCCCCCCAAAGGCCACGTTTTCCTGTAGCTACTCCGCAATTGGCACTTGAGGCTCCTCTAGTCAATGCCTTGGTTGAGATCAAAGAAGAGGAGAAAATTTATGAAGAACCTTCATCACAAGGTGGGGATGATCAAGATGTCGGTGAACCGGATGGTGACTCTACTATCGGGTATATGGAATTTGAAGATGAGGAATATGATGAAGAAGAGGGTACCCAAGGGTATGCAAGTGGACATTCATATGCCATTTTCACCCGCTCACAAGGAAAAGAAGTAGAAGTTGTTGCCAGGATACAAAAAGAGAAGGTTGTGTCAAACACACCTCCAACCATTGCTAAAAGAGGTAATCCTCTTCCTGCTCAACCTCCTATTAAGCCTTTTATGAAGAAATCTTTTCCTCCCATCTCTCCTCCAAATCAGCCTTTTTTTGTTTCCATCAAGACTAGTAACCCTACCTTGCCATCACGAAATGAAGGATTCATTCCTTCATCAATGCAACCCTTGGTCGCATTCGACATTATCAATCACGCTAAAAAGACCAAGATTCAAATCTCTAAAGCCTAATATCTTCTGTCTAACCCCGAGCAGCTTGTAAAATTGACCGAATACATCCAAAGCCAAGCTACCATACCCTCTCATGTCTCCCCAAAAGGAATCCTTTCCACTCCTCTTGCATCTCGCATAAATGTTGCCTCGACTTCCATGTCAGGAAAAATTGAACCTTTTTATCTCTCCCTCCTAATTAGTGGTCACAAAATAAGCAACTGCATAATTGATTCTGGAGCTTCTGATAATGTCATGCCGGCAAAGGTTGCCCATGCTTTGGGCCTCACTCTTACCAAGTCTTTATGCAGATGTTACTCCATGGAAACCAAACAAGTTCCATTGATTGGTTAGATCAAAGATGCACAGTTCGCATTTACAGCGTTCCCAGAGAAAAGGGTAAAGATGACCATCCTCGTTGCTGATATCCCAGTGGCATATGGAATTATTCTAGGAAGAAGCTTTTGTAGAGAATTTGGTGGGGAGATTCATATGGACTAGTCCAAAGCCAGAATCCCCGTCAAGGGTGTAATACAGACTTTGGAGCCTGAATCACAAAAGAAGTACCTGGTCACCAATTATGATGACCCCAAAACCCAAATTCTCTTCGAATCATTAGGGATGGGGAACTACTTATCCATTGAGTCTGATAAAACAGACGTTCTCGTCCAAGAAGAGAACCTTAACAAGGTTTGGACACTGCAGTTTGATGGTAGTTGTGTAACTAGAGGATGCGGTGCTGGAGCTGTGCTAATATCTCTTGAAGAGGAGGTTTTTCCTCTCTCTTTCAAGTTACAGTTTTTCAATACAAATAATACTACTGAATATGAATCTTTGCTACTTGGCATGCAAGCTGCAAAAGAAAGGGGAATCAAGAACCTAAAAGTACAGGGCGATGCTGAGTTGATCGTTAATCAAGTAAAAAGAATATACCAAGTAAAGAATGAAAGGCTCAGACATTACCGTAATGCAGTATGGGACATCATTGAGGAATTTGATGCTTTCTCAATAAAATTCGTTCCAAGATCTCAAAATGACATGGCCCATTCATTGGTCATCTCAGCATCTCTTATGCTCCCTCACCCAAGGTTGAAAATATACACATATACCATCGAGGTAGTCTTCCGCCCAAGCGTGCCAGACAATTCTCAACACTAGCAGGTATTTAACAATCACAATCAACTCATTGCCTTTCTAGAGAAAGTAGAAAATTTTAATGAGCTTCATTTTGAAGGATCTACTTCCGCATGCCATGAATCTGTCACTAGTCAAGTACACGAGTCAAAAGAAGGTGATGGCATATGTCAGCTCAAGGGAAATAAAATTCCAAAAGGTTTAGTCTCTCTGGAACAATTGTTTGACAAACATGATCGTTTTGTCAAGAATAAGTGGCAAGATGACCCTAACTCCTCTTCAGAGACCGAATCGATCAATCTAGGTACTGTGGAACGTCCACAGTTTGTGAACATCGGGAAATGTTGTACACCCAAGGAAAAGTGGAAGTTTGTCAAATTTCTAAAGAAATATATGGATGTATTGGCATGGTCTAATGCCGATCTAAAGTCATTCAAGCCTAAGGACATTCAGCATGACATCCCGTTAAAAGATGATGTCAAACCTTTCTGCCAAAAACAGAGACACTATAACCCCAAGATCTCGGGCACCATCACGGTGGAAATACAGAAGATGTTGGATGTGAGGATTATCTTTCCTTTCCATCATAGTACTTGGGTTGTAAATATCGTGCCCATACTAAAGAAGAATGGCAAGTTATGCATATGTGTAGACTTTCACAATCTGAATCAGGCGTCCTTGAAGGACAACTACCCACTGCCCATAATGGATCAAGTTCTGCAGACAGTAACTAGTTCAGAGATGTTGTCCATGCTTGATGTTTTTTCAAGCTATAATCAAATCAAAGTCTCACCTAAAGACCGATTCAAAATGGCGTTCACTACTCCCTGGGGCACATTCACCTACAGCAGGATGCCTTTTGGCTTGACCAATGCTGGTGCCACCTTTTAGCGAGCAATGGACTTCGCATTCAAAGGTATGATGGGAAATGTCATCATAGTTTATCTAGATGACTTGACTATGTTCTCTAAAAGGTGAAGTGATCATTGCGATCATTTAGAGAAAGTATTGAGTAGATGCCGAGAACACGGGATTTCCCTAAATCCAAAAAAGTTTGTTTTCGAGGTCACTGAAGGAAAGTTGCTGGGACATGTTATCAGCAAGGAAGGAACAAAGATAGATGTCGAAAGGGTTAAGGATATTCAAAACCTTACCTTACCCACAAGCAAGACCAGTGTTCACTCCTTCTTCGGAAAGGTGAATTTTCTCAGATGCTTTGTTCCTGACTTCACTAAAAAGACTCGGCACATATCAAATATGATGAAAGGGTCACAAACTTTCTGGTAGAGCGAAGAAGGAAAGGCGTCATTCAAGGATATAAAAGCCTCCGTCGCCCATGCACCCATCCTGGTATGTCCCAACTTCTCCAAGGATTTTATCATGTACAGTTATGCATCTGCGCATACTATATCAACCATCTTAATGCAAAAGAATTCTGAGGGTGTTGAATCTCCAATCGTGTTCATGAGCTCTCCTCTCAAACTCCATGAATTGAAGATGTCTCAGTTAGAAAAGTATGCATTCGCCATTGTCAAAGAAGTCAAGAACTTCTGGTACTACATCCTAAACTCTCATACAGTAGTGTTGGTTCCTGACATGACAGTCAAGTCTATCTTAACTCAACAAGAGTTAGGGAGCTTACGAGGGAATTGGATCGCAAAGGTCCAAGAGTATGATCTAGACATAAAACCAACCAAGCTAGTAAGAGGCAAGGGCCTATGTCATATTATGGATGAAAACAAAGATTCAGAGGTCCCCAAAGAGAAAGATGATTGCATCAACAGAGTGCAGGGTAAATTGAAGAAATTTGATTCTCTGTCTATGGTTCTATTTGTTACAACCAGTGATGAATGGTATTCCGATATCACTTTCTTTCTCACCTACGGTGAGTGCCTAGCTCATCTAACCTCAAAGGAGAAGTAGACTGTAAAGCTCAAGGTAGCCAGATATGTCATATGGGATGACGGTTTATACAAGCGCGATATTGATGGCATCTTCTTGCGATGCGTTGACAAACCGCAACAGATCAAATTGCTTGAAATTTTTCATGACTTGGCCAGCGAAGGTCATTTCTCCTCATCCGTAACAGCACATAAGATCATACGGGCCAAGTACTACTGGCCAACAGTATTTCAGAATACAGCCACCTGGGTAGTAAAATGTGAACTCTGCTAATAGTTTGTCAGCAAGCCAAAATTAGCTACTTTTCCCCTCAGGCCTGTCATTATTGACGAACCATTCAGGTAATGGGGAATTGAATTTATCAGAGTACTACATCCCCAATCAAGTGCTGGACATAGTTATGTCCTAACAACAACAGATTACTTCACCAAATGGGTGGAAGCCATACCCGTTAAGAATGCCACCTCTGAAGTTGTTTGTGACTTCATCAAAGAAAATATCATCATGAGGTTTGGCATCCCACACAAGATCATTGTTGATAATGCTTCCAACTTCTCCTCACCGGAAGTTATCGGTTTTTGCTATGAATACGGGATAACCTTGGCCCATGCCTCGGATTATTACCCCCAGGGAAGTGGTCAGGTAGAATCCAGTAATAAGAACCTAGTGACCATCATACGGAAACTGGTTAATGAGAATCAGTGGTCCTGGCACAAGTCATTGTATGATGCTTTGTGGGTAGACCATATTACTCCGAAGAGGTCTCTCAGTATGTCACCTTTTCAAGTATTATATGGAATTGACGCTAAACTCCCCATTTCCACCGAGCTCCCCGCTCTACGCTTGGCACGAGAAATCGAAGATGAGACTTTCTAGAATTCTCTAGAAAAGAGGATCATGTATCTAACCGAACTTGAAGAAAAGAGAGTAAGGGTGGTCGATAGGATCACTGAACATCAGAATCAAGTCAAAAGATTGTTCAATAAAAAGGATAAGCAGAGGAATTTCTAGGTAGGAGATCTCATCCTTTTGTGGGACAAGTGAAGAGAGCCAAAGGGCATGCACAGAAAATTTGACTCTCTATGGAGGGGGCCTTTCAAGATCAAGTAGCTCAACAGAGAGAATAGCTTCTATCTCTCATATTTGGATGGAACTGAGCTCCCACTTCCCTATAGCGGGCAACATCTCAAAATATTCAGGAAGTAGAGCTTGCTCTCTTCTTTGTACAGTTTTCTTTAGTTGTGTGTTTGTTTTTGTCGTGTGTTCATTTTTTTTGGTTGTGTGTTTTCCTTCCTTTTCCGTCGCCCTTGTTTTTGACTCTCCAACCCAATGGATAGGCACATGTAGATCTGGGATTCTCTAACCTTAAGCTTCTCTCAAAGCTAGTCCCCAGAAAGAGCCAACTGTTATCCTTTAAAATTGACAAGGGAAATTTTACAAGTAACTATACCAAAATTCCATTTTGGTCCCCCGTTGAGGTCTCTTAACGTTCAGAATGGCATAAAACCCCTTTCTGAAAAATCTAGTTTTTGGAACTTGGTCATTTTTGACCTTTTTGGGTTGGGCGCAGTTTCATTTCACGTTACATCAACCAAAATTGTGCCCCCTATATTCCTTTGGCACATTCTATTGAGTGTCAACATTATGAATGTTGCGCCTTTAAAAAATGTGCCAAGGCACATGTACCCACTTGTCAACACTCCAAATGTTACGCCCATCAATGGTGCGCCAAGGCACTGAAAACATAGTGTTGACAACCCCAAATCCGCTATGCCATTGCACAAATAGTTTCGTGTCGACATCTCCCTAATTGTGCCATAGAAAATTTGGTGGCGCATTTATTGCATCTTTTTCTATAAATAGGTGCATCTGACCTATCATTTTCACAATTCAAAAAACATGAAAAGTTATTCTTCTACACTTGTCAATGTTCCTGTCAACCCCGTGTGTTGCTTTTCATCACATTCGTGGATCCCACATCGTTTCCTCTATCTTATATATTCCTGGTAAGTGGCCCTTTCCCTTATTGTGGATTTTTTGTGGTTTCTTTGTTTATTTTGGTGGTTTTTTTAATTTAAAAAAAAACAATGAACCTAAGAAGATGACTTCAAACTCCCCATTTTACATATTGTAAACCACCTTCAAAACCGTTTTTTACTCTCTTTCCAGATCTGCTTACCTGGGAAGGCCTTACCTCAGAAAATGGACCCCTGTCCCTTTTTCCTCCATTCCCCTCACTATCAAACTCTGAGTTAAAAGAGTAAAAAACCCACAAGCAAAGGCAATGAAAATTCTAAAAAGTTGTTGCAATCAAACCCACTATTTTTACAAGGTGTTGACTTCATTATTGCTACATCGAACACAGTCACGCCATAGGCACACTATCCCTGCACGCAACATTATCCTTTCCGGCACCTTATAAACTCATAAATTCCTAAGCGCAAGTGCAGGCGCAAGCACACATACACCTATAAACAACAACATCTGAATGTTTTGTAAGTCCTTCCCGTGCCGCACAAAGCTAAACCCTTGGCGCACTTCACTTTAATGTTACATCTACCATAATGTTTTGCAACATGTACCACATCTAACTAAAGGCGCACCCTGAAGCCTTACAACACCAAATAAATTTGCACCCAGTTAAAACCCTTTATATGGCGCAAGCGCACATCCATATGACACCAACATCTGAATGTTGTGTGTAGCTCTTTCTACACCCTACACCCCTTTTGGTGACTTTTTTCTTCCCATGCAACACTTTCCTAAAGTGCACCTTGCTTTTCTGAGACCCTGCAACCTGCAGTAGAAGTTGCACCTTGTGCCCAGAAGCTTGTAAATTGCTAACTTTTCATTCTATAAGCTTTGATGGATGACTTAACAGCTAACATGGCTCTTCTGTGATGGACTTCCCTACTTCTTATTGCAGATCAACAGCTGAACTCAGATTCACACATGTCTTCATCGAGTAAGAATCCAACCAATTCCAAGGGTAAAGCCAAGCTAACAGAAGAAGAAATGAAGTATAAATACCAAAGGGTCAGGATGCCCAAATCCCTTATAGAGTGTGACCTGGATATCAGAGATTCAAAGCTTAGCCATATTGACATAGAGGACTTTTGGGCCAGAACTAAGAAGGTCACAAGCAGCCCATGGATGGAAAAATTGGTCAGAATTGGTCTACATTTTTCCGCAAGAATTCTCATGAGCGCAATCAACAACAATTTCATGATGGTGGCGGGCCGTTGTTACAATAAGGACACAAGATGTGTCGAGAATGAGAAGGGTGAGGTAATAATCAACCTCACTACCCGACACTTTGAAATCATGTTGGGTATCCCCAACCACAAGCATTTTCTAGCCATAAGCCAAGACGACTGCATGAAGACAAATGCATGCAGCTGATGAATGAGGTATACCTCAAAAAAAAGAAAGTTATAACCAGGTGGCCACAATTCATTCATCATAGTGACTTATCAGAATAATTGAGTGACACCGTCACTTTCCTAAGTAGGGTGTTTGGGCTTCCTGATGCCCATTACTTTCACAAGTGGATGCTCAAATATTTAGAAACCATTAGCAAAAACATCCCTGAGCAACATTTCGAATGGGGAGATATCATCAGCAACACAATCTCTGAACAATTTCTACATAATTTTCTCCGTTGTCTTCTCCTCCTTTCTTTTCTTTGTCTTATTTCACTTCATGTTTATCATCCTCCTCTATGTTTTACCTCACACTTCCTCCTTACTTCCCCATCGATAACTTGACTCTTCAACATTTTCCCATCTCCTTTATCATCTCATCATCCACATGCATTTCCATGTGGTCAGTTCCATATTCTTTTCCTTGGATTTCCTATCTATGATATGCTTCCTTTAATTTTCTTTACTCTATCATCTCTTTCGTTTTTCATTACCGTTCTCATTCTTATCTCTACATCATTGACCTATTCTCTTTTTGAGAACCCTGCCACATCTTTTATCTTCGTTAGTCCTCTCGCAAGGACATCATCATATCCATGTCTATGACTCTCTTCCCATCTTCCTTTGACATTTTTGTCTTGGAAGATACCATAACGGCCATCACCTATCTTATCTTGTTCTCTTCCATGAATATTTGCTCTGATTTTGTTTTATCGCAAAAGTATCTTGACTTATTTGTCTTCTTCACCTTCTAATTTGCTAACACTTATGCATCTTTCCTATGAAACATGATTGCCATCATATTTATCACCCTTTTAGGGCATTTTATCTCACCCTTCTATCATGTCTGCTCATCATGTCCACATTTATGATTATTCCCCCTGGGATATATTATTTCAACATCCATCTATGTATTATGTTGGGGCACCTTTTCATTCTTGTACTTGTTAACGCATATAACTCAATTCTTTTCCTTCTCATGCCCTGTGCTGGGGCATCATTATCTTCATCCTCGTCCCTTTTGTGGATGCACAATTTTTTTTGCGTGATTCCTTACAAACAAATGATTTCACACATCTTTCGCATTCAGTTGCACATATTTTGATGTTTTCATATGACCCATTGGTTATCTTGGTTTACTTCCATACTGCAATGGTCTTCACCCACTCACTAGTCTGTAGAACATTATTTTCTGTCTCCGTTGAGACCGCAATCATCCTCTACAGATGTGATATTAGAGTCAATGTCATACTTTTTTTTATTGTTATTGCGATCCTTTTTTACCTAAGGCATCTTTCCTTTAGTCATGTCTTCATCCATCTTCATTCACATATCTCATCTAACCATTTTTGTTTTTGTCTCATGGCTTGCTATTGCAAACCACTCAAAAAAAGGGGCAAATGTTAGACACAAATTTTTGGTATAGCACCCCTCCGTCATCTCGTGTTCATGCAATTTCCTATCTCACCATTATTTTTCCTAAATTTCAATAAACCTAATTATCTATTTAACCAAATTTAATTAATTATTAAATGGGCTCCATATAAACCCATTTAATAATTGACTTTTGGCATTATCCCCCATCCCTCACAAATTATTCAATCCATGGGTATTAATATACCCATCTGACATCCCTTTCTAAATGGAATCTATCATCTCACCTACCATGTCAATCATGCTCCCCACTCCATCTAATAATTCAAGTCGTGTTCCCCACATGATCACATCATATCTCTTAACTCAGGTTACTCTACCCAACCTTGGTTACTTGTTAACCCCAATCTCACCTCACATCCAAGCTATAAATATGGGATTTCCCCCATATTTCAATGAGAGAGATATTTTTTTGGAGGAGACCGATATTTTTCAAGAAGACCTAGAGATACTTGGGCCCATAGAGGAGAAGAAAGAGCTTAATTAAGTTCGACAAGTTTTAGGGAGAAATATTTTCCATGGTTCATTATCTTACCATCTTGATGCCCAGTTCATCTCCATATTAGAGTACAAGCTAAGTCCTCTCGTCATTTTAGTTGTACTTGTCATTTTATATTCCATTTTTATGCATGATAACTACTGTTCAGGATCTATTATTATCTTGTCTGACACGGGGGTTGACATCTTACAAGGGAGTTAAAATCCTCTTGGAATCGGCACTGTCTGGGAAACCCCCGCATATTGTTATCTAATCCTATTTGCTTTAGTCTTACAGATCTAGCTTCTTTATATCATGCATTTATCTTATTTTTTCCCGTAGATCCACATCTGCATCTGAGGTCCTAAGCCCTCCATTATTCGAAGTTGCTGGTGGCTCCTAGTTTCGGCCTTCACCCCGCTCGAGAATGAAGTTACATGTACAACCTCCTTGTCGCCTAGGTCATCATCAATGCTCTCCCCCTCATAGATAAGGTTTGTGAACTTAGAAATCAAATGGGGAGTTATGCGCATCTTGTGCCCCGCAAAATAAAAATGGTCTTCATGAACACGTGCCATCATCCATTGATAGAGGTGCTTAGATTTTCCGAAGTAGGGTAATTCATAAAGTTGTAGTAACCATGCCTTCTCCACTTTAAATTTTACTTCGTCATTGTATATGGGCATGCCCTCCAGTGTCCTCTTGTTTGTTGGGCGAACCAAATCCAAAGTCATTTCTTTCTCCATTGTGTTGGTGTAATGATGATATTCGCTCACAGTCATTTTCCGCAAATGAGATGATGTACGAGATGATTATAGTGCGATGATTATAGTAACTGGAAAGTGCCCGAATCAAGAATGTAAGAGATGATGTAAGGTCCCAACCTATGGACTTTCAACTTCCCAAGATGGTGCAGATATTTGGAATCATACAACAACACCAACTGCCCAACCTCAAATTTCTTGTTCTTGATGTGATGATCATGCCATGCCTTTTGTCTTGTTTTTTCTATCTTTTGACTCCATCTAGCAAGTGATCGCCTTTCTTCTAACTACATCAATTTATCAATTATTTCTTCCAGTGCTTGCTCATCAGCTAACCCTCATGTGCATGCTATACGTAGCGAAGGTAACATGAATTCCACTAGTAAAACAGCTTCTGCACCAAACACCAATTAAAACGGCGTGGCCTTATTCAACCTTTTGTAGGTTATCTTGTATGCCCATAGAACAGATGATACCTTATCATCCCAATCTTTTCTTCAACGTCACATATCTTATTTAACATTTGAATTAGTATTTTGTTAAATGCCTCAACAGTTACATTTGCTTGAGGGTGATATGGGGTAGTCTTATGATGGGCCACCATAAATTCTGCCAACAAAATTATGATTGTTTCATTGAGAAAGTGTGTACCCCTATCACTTATTAAACTTAAAGGGCAACCATACCTACTTATTATGTTTTCCCATAAGAATCTAGTAGTTGTCACCGCTGTACAATCCTTTGTAGGTGTTGCCTTTGCCCATCATGCCAAGTATTCAGTGCAAGTGATGATATACCATGAACCAGTCCTTCGCATGACTGGTGCAATTGGTCCTACAAAATCGATTCCTCATTTCTCAAAAGGTTTAGCGCTGGTTATTGGTCGTAAAGGCATTTCATCTCTCTTTCCATTTTTCCCAAGGTGCTGGCAATGTGAATGGTCACAAGCCTTACAAAACTCAATATAATCTTTGTAGATGATTTCCCACCAAATCCCTACTAATAAAATATTCTGTGCGGTAGCATTTCTTGCATAGTGTCCTCCTGCAATCCCACCATATGCTTCTTCCATAATAGCTATGAGCTCATGTTCCAATACACATTAGTGTAAAACCTCGTCATGACCTAACTTATACAGGTCTCCACTAATAAGCATATAGGGTGTGGCACATATTGCTAACTAATTTCTTTTCAAGGTCTACATCCCTTTTGGCGCCACACTTGTTTTTAAGAACATTGTGATCTCTTCCAAGTCTGAGGGCATGCGCTGCAACCTAAATAGTTATGCATCTGGCATGGTATCCTCAATGTTTTGTGCATCCTCTCCTGATTCAATCCTTAATAAATGGTCAAGCCCTAAATTTCTCTTTCCTAGCTTCACTACTACTGTGAACTCAAATTCTTGAAATAGAAGGACCAAACTACACATGCGACCTTGCAGAATGGGTTTGTTGACCAAGTACATCAATGCCATGTGGTCCGTGTAGAATATAAACAGTGTTGCCAATAGATATTGCCTAAACTTATGTAGTGCGTAGATCATAGAAAATGCTTCATGCTCAGATGTTGTGTAATTCTGCTCCGTTAGTGTTAACTTTCTACTTGCAAAGCACAAGGGATGATCAACAATTCCCTCCCCAGGTTGTGCTAGTACTACTCCCATAGTTGTTCCTAAGGCATAAACATGCACATGGAAAGACTTATCCCAAGAAGGAAAACATAGTATGGGTGTCGTGACAAGCCTATCCTTCAAGGTGTCAAATGCCTTCTGTTGCGCCTCTCCCCAAAGAAAGGTACTCTTGTGTTTCAAGAACTCCTCTAAGGGTGTGGCAATCTTGGCATATCCCTTGATGAATTTCATGTAAAACCCCATATGCCCAAGGAATCTACGCACTGCGCTTTGAGTAGTATGCTCCCCTAATCCTATAATAACTACAACTTTAGTGGGATCTACTTGCAAACCTTCTTTGCATATAATGTGTCCTAACAGGGTTCCAAATGGAGTAGCAAAGACACATTTCTTAATGTTGATGGATATCCTCAATTGTCGACATCTCTCAAACATCAACCTTAAGTTGTCACAATGATATTTCACCAATCCATACATAGTCCAGTCATCCAGGTAAACTTGAATAAACTTATGGATGAAGTCTTGAAATGCTTGTACCACAATGTGTAAGAACACAGCAGGCGCATTTTTTAATCCAAAAGGCATAATCGTGTAGGAAAAAATTCCCCATTCATTGGTGAAAGTTATATTTCTCTGGTCTTCCTTTGTAATCATGACTTGGTGGTAGCCTAAGAACCCATCCGTGAAAGAGTAGACTTTGTGCCCGGCCACTCCCTCTAAGATTTCTTCAGTAAACGGGTTTGGGAAGGGATCAATGACACATACTGCATTCTGGTCTCTATAGTCAACATAGATCCTGATCCTCCCGTACTTCATGATGATGATGACCATTGGGCTTATCCATTCTAACTCTTTAACAGCCTCAATGATTCCTGACGTTATCATTTTTTCTATCTCCTCCTTGACCTGTACATGTAAATTTGGGTTCATCTAATATGGCCTCTTTCGGATTAGGCGTGCACCTTCCTTCAACTTGATCTTCATCTCCCCCAAGGAATGGTGAATGCATTTGAGTTCATGATACCCACGAGGGAATAAATCCTAGAACTCACACAACAGATCAATGATCCTTGAGACCTCCTTCTCCAACCAATAGTCTCTAATGAGAGCTTCCTTGGGTTCTGCTTCTAACCCAATATTAACCTTCTTCATTTTTAGGGGCTCATGGTAGGCATGCATCCTTTCATTAGTGTTATCTATAACATTGTGCATACCTTCAGAGTGGTTAACATCTAGACTTTCCATTTCCACCCCATCTATGACATAAACCATATTTCCTTTTTCCTTCTCTTTGCATGCGCGCTCAAACTACATCTCCTCTGACTTATCCTCATCGAAATGTGCCTCTAAACTGGGCTCACCTAGAAAATCTAGTAGCATGTCCTCTTCCATGGCATTATCCCCCATCGTAAGGCACTTGATCACTTGCAATGCCTTATCCACTAATGGCTTGGTGCTCCAAAATTCAAAAGCTTGGATGAGATCAGTTGTCATCTCCTACTAATCTCCCATCTAGCGGCATGTTTTTTGAGTGAATATACCATGCGCACGTAAAACCTTGTAGTGTGGAATACATCTTATGCACCCATAATTATGGTGGTAAGGCCTCTGTGCCTCCTATCTAGGCCTTCTCACATGCTTGGATATGAAATGAAGCGTTCTCTTTACCATGGTAGTCTTGTATGACCGTGGGCATGTTTCTTCTATAGAATCTAAAAGAGAAGGAAATCCTAACTTCATGTCATTCTAAGATACTCTCGCAGTGTGTAGCCCACCACCCTCTTGTAGTCCTAAGTAGGGCATAGTTCAACATCCCCCTTCTTTCATCCTCACTCCTCCATTGAGCTTTCATGTCCCATAAGAAAATTTCAGGGTATGCCCCTCAATAGTAACTTGGAAACTTCTTTCCCCCTAGGTGTTTGACTGAGCATGCCTTGGTCACTCTTATTATAGACCCCCTCAAATATCACCCAATTAACTCATAAGTCATGTGTGCCCAATTGTCACATGCCATGCTTGTTGTATCACTCGCAGACTGAGCATCCTCAAATTGGATAAATCCTTCTGTAGGTTGAATTATCTCTAGGTCTCTTATGGAGCACACATAAATTCTATCAAGGACCTCTTCTCCCAAAGGCTCAGTGTAAGGTGCCAACTTCCAATTCATTAAAGGAATGATGACCTATTCCTCCTTGTTTTCAAAACTAATATATCCTTTGTCGAACTTCAGGTCATCATTGTTCTTATAGCACCATGGGCGCCCAAGTAATGCTGGAAAATTGTCTTCCTCGGTGAGCACCAAGACTTTGAAGTCCCCAGTAAACTTGGTCCCCTGAATGGTGATTACTACTTCCTTCAATACTCCAATGGGCATTGCCTTAGTTGTTTTTACCATATACAACACATTCAAAGATGGTTGTAATGCAGGCCTTCTCATTTGATGTCAGGCATATAATGTAAGTACATTGACTTCTTCTCCCGTGTCAATCAATATGTTTCTCAACAGCCAACCATCCACAACTGCATTCAGTGTGATCTCTTTGTCATAGTCAAGGCTATGGGGAGGGTAGTTTGCATGCAACACCTACCTTTTGCACTATGCTCCGGCGCATGGTACCTTCTCCCGTAGCCATTCTCCTAGCAAGGGAATAATTTTATGTTACCTGAACATTTTGCACACTTCCTTGACCTCATCTAGGTCCTTCTACGGAGTCTCAACATTCCTCCTTTGCTCCTGCTGCCTGGACTACTCCTTTAGACACTGGATTTCTCCCTGTAAACTTTGAATGACATCCATTGTCTCTTGATATACTTCCTTCTGATGGGCAGGGTCTAGATAATCCCATGCACTATTTCTTCTCTTAAGACTAGAGTCTTTTTCCTTGGTACCTCCTTGGCGCACAACCTCTACTCATGTTGTCACCAAAATAGGTTCTAACCCTGACTCATGCACCACTCTAGGCATCCACTATGTATCGGCCTTCTTTATACTCACCATCCCAGCGCCATTATCTTTTTGGTGTTATTGGCTCATGTGCTCAAACAACTCAGGGCACTCCTCGTACTTATGCTTCTTCTTGCACCATGAGCACTGCAATAAATCTAGACACTCACATTTATAATGTTTTATAGATCCACAATTATAACATGTTCCTCATGGGAACTTAATTTTTCCTCCATCGTGGTTATTACGACCACAAAATCCTATGCAAAAACCTCTTCCACATGCCCCTCCATCTACGTGCCCTTCATAAAAATGGTCATTATCCTTTGAACAGCTTGCAAGGCTAGTCTGGCACACACCCATATCAATAGCATCATAGATTTGATCAATCAGTCTATAGTCCTTGATATCCTGGGTCATAGAGGTATAGATCTTGTAATAACAAGAAACATTCTTGTGGATTGTGCACTGTAACAAGGGACATCTACTCACATCATGGTCCCCGTGAAAAATTTCACAATCTACTACTATGGCGCATACTGACTTTCAGGGGAAACTATCCTTTACATGTCCCTCCACTTCATAATCTATACACCAAAGCCCACTATGAACCTCATGCGCTGATTTTACAGATAGATTCTCCAACTGCTTGGCCATTATGGCAATTTGAGCCTCCAAAAAAGGACTAACGTCAGTGACAATGCTTCCAACAGCTTCGGTGCGTAGGGTAGCTTCAAATGCCTTGTGTGGGTCTGTGAAAGTATTGTGTGAAAATGCCCTCCTAAATGGAGTGATCAACCATCCAACAAACCATTGAACATGTTGTGAAGGGTGAATGTCATATGATAGTTTTTACAAGAGATTTTTAAACTATGCATCATACTCCCGCACACTCTCTACCATCCCCTGTTGGATATCCTTCAGAGTGTTGATGTTCTTCTTCTCAAACTCTAATATATGGAATTCTACTAGGAAGGCATTCTTAAATGCGGTGTAGTTTACCACCGTCTGATGGGGTTCTTACTTCCTATACTAGTTATGTGCACGCCCTTGTAACATTGTTGAAATTTGACTTACCTTCCGCTCCAAGGTAGTGATCCCCTTCACGTGCCATAGCAACTCACATTTGTGCACATGATCTATAGCATCTTCAATACCCCTATAGTCTGGTAGGTGCAAAGACATCTCGAAAAACACTTGGGGAGCTGGTTGGGGTCCTTGTCCTCCTGATTCAGAGCCTTGGTTCCCTTCGGTGTTTTTTCCTCCACCAGATCCACTGGATCCACCAGGTCTTGTGCCTCTAGATCTACTAGTTCCACCTCCAAATCCACTAGTTCCTACCAATGGGCCTGAAGTGGTCACACCTAGTGTCCCCAACATTCCACTGAACTACATGCCAATGGTATGTGAGATTGTTCCACTGCCAGAAGTGTATCTCGTGCCACTCTTAGGCGTGTTGCCTAAACCTTATGTACTTACACTTTGCCCAAAAATTCCACCAAACATCGGAATGGTATGTGCAGCTATGGATGTTCCAAATGAAAAATTATATCTCCTGGGTGTCGATCGGTCACTGCCTCTGATACCAACTAGGTTATCAATACTTCTCCCTTGATTTGGAAAACCAAGCGCCAGGGGTTGGTTATTAGGTGGGTTTAGATGCCCGTTGACAAATCTTCTTTCTCCATGTGAAAAACTCTCATTAGAAGCTAAAGGGGCCTCTCTCCCACACTTTCCAAGATGGGGTAGCACAGACTGCTTAGGCTCCATGTCCTCCACATGAATTTCAAAACTCTCTCATAAATTTTTCCTCCATATATCCATCATGCTTGCAACCTCGCGTTGTCTAGTCATATCCCTTTCACAAGCTTTGTTATACTTGAGTCATCTCTCCTCCCTTTCCTTTTCAGATGTAATGTCTGCCATATTCCTCCACCCTAGCCTCCTCTCCTAGTGGTCAAAGAAGCTTTAGCCAGCCATGGGAAATGCTTCTAAACTCAAAGTAATGACCAATATCTTCATAGCCAGAGGAATAACACTAAAAAATGATCCCGTAGGCTCCCTCGGAAACTCGAACTCAGTAACTTTTATGAAAGAATACGTCAAAATAGATTATTCTAAAGTGTAACTAGTTAGCACTCCCTTCCACTAGTGATCAACAACATGTTTCCAAGTCATATCTGCATCCTGCAACCTTTGATAGTCGTCTTGGGTCCACATGCGTGATCTATAGTACCAGCTTAATCTGGATGCATATGCTGAAAGCCATTCATACATCTCTACTAGGAAGCAGCAAAAGAATGTCTTATACAGCTCATGGTATAGGTTCTCTTCTACCCATCTACATGCATCAAACTTAGTTCTAGTGTTGAATATTTGAGAAAACTCATCCACCGTGCTCTTCAACCATGTTCCAACACTTTCTAAAGTCAAACGCTCTGTCATCACACATTACAGGGACAAAGATGCATGTCATTTCTCACAACAACTTTGAAAAGAGGTCTTGGCAACAGAACCAAGATGTATTCATTTTTATGCCCCTTCAAAGAACAAGGAAATCTCATGCAAGTTGGCCTATCACCCAATGGGAACTGAGCACTCACCCGAGGCACGCGTGGGCGTCGAGCCCCTCCTTTATGTGAGTTATGTGAGAATGCATTATTTATGACAGAAACTTAAGTGAAGAGAATGGAAACAAACCATACATCCATCTTAGAGCTCAGAACGGGATTCTTAGACCAATGTATTCATTCAAATAAGAAAAGCATTACAAAACATAGATCTAAATCACAACATAAAGGAAATGCACAGGGGTTTACACCCACTCATATGCAATATATATAACTGATCCATACAGATATAAGTAAAACTCAAACCACATATATTCATATTAAACACGTTTGGTAATCACATTACATTCATTGAGGCCATTGCAGATCCTTATCATAGTGCAGACCAAACTCATGCATCAGAACTGGACTTAAGCCCCTCATAGGACAACGAAGAATATTCAGACCCATCCCCTTGATACCTCATACTCCTACAAATCCTCTAAACCCAACCCATAGAATGCTCGCAATATTTCTAAATAGTTTCACCTCTCTTCAACTCTCAGTGTGTCTCCATCCCTTTCCTCTACTGGGTGCTTGTATATATAGCCTCAGAAAGCACCGTCATGCCTGTCTGGAGTTGTAGATCAGTTGAAAAATGTCCAAGTGGCCCTCCATGGGAGCATGCTTCTTCAGACTCGAGCTCTCCATTCTTTTCCATAATGACCTTCCGAAATCTTCTATCACAAGGCATATTCCTTTCATGGGCACCAAGTTGCCAGGCTGGCACCTTATCCACTCCGTATGGGCAGTTGGGTCATGCTTTCCTCGTGTTCTACTTGATATGCCAAATATGGCTAAGTCCCAAAACCTTTTCTCTACCTTGCACATGCACGCCACTAGTTCTACTAAACCCTCCTAAAACCTTGTCCTACGCATTCTTGCCTTGTGTGCCCACGTGCCTTCTTGTACTTAGCCAATATTTTAGGGGCCCAATAATATTTCCTATTACCCAAAATTAGTAGGGATTTAAAATCCCTTTTGTCTATCTGTATTAATTTTATTAAATTAATTTGTAATTTAATAATTTCTTTTATTTTATTGATTTAAATTCCTCTTACATTTATAAAAAGATCATTTCTTAAGTTGACTTTAATTTTATTTCCTTAAGCGATAATATCCATGCCCACATTTATTTATTTAACTACACATTACCTACCTTTGTTAATTTTAATCCCTTAATTAATTTATTATACTATCCCATGTTCAACATCTGTTTATTTACCAATAATAAAAATAAATGTCACCACATAACCTAACCCACTTCTAACCATGTATAAAGTGCCCTAGGGTACCGCTTTAATTAAATACCCATACACTTTTTAAAACATTCATTCTCATCAATTTTAAGTGGTGAGGATTAAATTTGGGCCATTGAATTGATTTAATCCTCACCCTAGATTCTATTCTCAAAAAAGTCCTAATCCTCTTTTACTTTCTCTTTTATTCATTTGTTTGCCCTAATTTCCTCATTTGTTCATGTGGGTTTTGCAGGTATGAGAAAAAGAAGGCTATAGAAGCTTGTGGGAAACTATGGAGATTTTTCTTGTGATCAAGATCTAAAATGGGGAAATTTTCTTCCCATATAATCCTTCTAGTTTTTTTTTTTGCATTCCCTTTCTAGGGTTTGCATTATGTGGTTTATCTCTTCTTTTTTAAAAAGATTTAACCAGATTTCTGGTTGTGGGTATTTGTTTACCCTCAATGTTATTTTGTTAAAATACCTCGGTAAATCCAATTTGGGTGATATGTGTGTGTGTATGTATATATATCTATGTATGTATACATATACGTATGCATGTATATATATACTATATATATACATGCATATGTATATGTGTGTGTGTGTGTGTGTGTGTGTATAATATGTATACATATACATATACATATACATATACATATGCATATCCATATACATATGCATATACATATACATATGCATATACATATATCACATACATATACAGTCTATTTTAAAGGTTGTGTATATATACATATATGTACACACACACACATATTATGTTGTGTATAGGGTGCAGCCCAAAGGGGTTGCGCACATAGTTTGGTGTGGGGGGGCGCCCTCCTCCCCGACAATCCCTTACAAAATATCGTGGGAAGGGAGTTGTGTAGGCCCTCCCGGCCTAAATTTAAAATACAAACTTTTTTTTAATTTTTTTTTAATAAAAAAAATCTTCAACTGATTCATATTTATATTTTTCTTTTTAAATATTATATATATAATATTATTTTTATATATATAAGGAAAGTTACTGGTTTATTGTTGTAAAAGAGATACACAAGTGAAAATAAAACAATTTTCTTTCTTGATCAAAAGGAACTAAGTGTATAAAAAAATTTGTAATAGTGTGTATAGTATAACAACAATAATGGAATTCTACCACTTTGTACACCATTTTAAAAGGAAAATAAGGTGTAAACAACAACCCTGTATATACTTTTTTTTAATATATGAAGAATGACAAGATCATTTCCAAACAAAAATGTAATAAAATACAATCTTTAAACAAGTTGCAGATTTAAAAAAGGTACAATTCCATTAAAATGCTAATTTTCCAATGCTCTTCATTCAACCATATATATCTCATAATTTAATAGTTCATATCCGTTATGAATAATTTCTTTACAAGAACCTAAAACTTAAAATGCAAGTACAAATCCCTCTACACAAAAGTGAAAACAACATGCTCGATTTTACAACAAATCTCATTTTTTGTTCCAAATACACTTGTAACTCCATCCCATAAAATCAAACTTGTAACTCCTTTTGTTTTTTTCCATCTTCAACACAACAAGAAGGAATGGGAGCTAGGAAAAACTCACCTCCCAACCTTAATCCAATGAGAAGGTGAATCCAACCTTCTCATTGGACCTCGAGCCCTGACAATGGGAGAATAAGGGGTGTTCACAACCATGGCAGCCCTCACAAAATGGCTTCAAACAACACATTAAAACACACGAATATAGCTTAATACATCACACGAGAATAATAACACTAAGAAGAGTCTACAACATACAACAAACACATAGGCTCAAATTTGAACCAAAGAAGAAGGGAAATCATGGTGGCCATCTCCTTATGCCTCCCAAGTGGGATAGGGATCCACCCAAAACCTCCAAGTGCACTATA
This sequence comes from Taxus chinensis, assembly GCA_019776745.2. Classification (NCBI taxonomy): domain Eukaryota; kingdom Viridiplantae; phylum Streptophyta; class Pinopsida; order Cupressales; family Taxaceae; genus Taxus; species Taxus chinensis. The sequence goes on along the minus strand of CM034148.1, from coordinate 86,943,533 downwards.
CACACATACACACAAACTCCTTATTTCTCTGTTTTAAGAATACACAATAGTATAGATTTCCTTATATCCCCACATAGGTGGATTACCCTTCCCACACTCCCTCCACAAAACCTCACCCTCTCCCTTTTACCTCCACAAATGGCTCCATTTTCCTCTCCCTACACCATCACTATGGCTAATTATACCCAATCCCTTACAAAATCACATGCATTAATACAATTACAATACAATACACAAACAAGAAAACCAAAATACAAGGTATAAGACCCTACCTTGCCATTGAGAGCTCCTTTAACCTTCAAGCAACAATCTCCAACCTTCTTTCCAAATCCAAGCCAACTCCTATGCGAGCTCCCAAGTTTCTAAGCATCTAACCCCTAAAACAACTAAGAAACTCCAATAAATAGAAAATGGTGGAAAGGATGGTGAGGTGGCTCCATGTAGGATGCCACATCATTTCTCCCCAATCCACCTTACAAGTCAAACACATAATCCAAGACTCCATAAATGAGTAAGGTGAAGATATGACACTTTCATTTCCACACACAATCCTCCATTCCATACTTTCAAGGACATAATTAAGAGGGTTAGGAAAAGGGTGGCATTAATTGCCTATTTTTCCTTCAAAAACACACAATAGGGGCTAAATTTGTCCCCTCATATCATTGGTTGGGTTGGTGGGAGAGTTTAAGGAGTATAAGACAAATATAATTTGTCCGACAAGCCTCCAAAAATGGGCTCAAAGCCCAAATCCTATTTTTGGTGATGGGGATGGGTACACCAACCAAAATAAAATAAAATACATCCCAAATCATGAAGGAAGTAAGGAATATCTAACACATTCATTGCCCCCACAGTCACAGCACTCAATTAGCATAATCCACATAGTTAATTAACTTAATCAAGGGCACACTAATAAGTACAATAAAATGAGTAGATATTACAATTAAATAAAATTGCATACTCAACTAAGGAAAATAAATAAAAGGGAAAAAATACAACATTCATACCCATGGTCACTCATGAGGTTGTTCCCCCATTGGAGACCTCCTAACAAACACGACAAGTAAAATGACTATGCACATGGACACATGGCTGCCAAGGTGACCATGTTGTAAACATCTGGTATTCTTCCATAGTTAGTCTCCTAGTCCCTTTCTTTGTTTATTGTGATTTTGTTTCCTACAAATAACGAAGACAATACCGCCTTCAACCTCAAGGCCATATCAATACGTCAAGAAATCAAAGCACATATATCATTTATCTGATACTATCATCATACAACATGGCTGCATGATTATCATGGTTAAGCAATTCTATTCTAATTCAATTATTTCCAATTACTAATTATCACAATTTTACCATATCCATTAACATTTACTATCACCCTACACCTAAGCAATACATCTATCACAATTCAGATTTTATGATAACCATGCATTTCGTACATCCATTGTAACTTATATCTATCTAAATGCATTCACAACATGTTACTAATCACCTATTTTCATCACATTATTACTAAATCATAACATCAATGTGCTCATATGGTAAGTCTAGTTGTCTAAACATGATCACCACTAGCATATAACAAAATAACAATAAATCATCATCATGTACTGTAATATCTATCAATGTCCTCTTTATACCTATACAGTCCATAATAAATGCCAAAACACAATGATAATCACAATGTCCATAGTATCCAACAATAAGCAATCAAAAATATTGAACAATGTCCATAATGTCACTAAGTAACTAATAATCATGATCATAGAAAAATAGTTGTCGAAGAGGAGTGGACACTACAGAAATCTTACCCTCTTCACCTGATTCTAAAGGTTTTAAAGTAAAAAGTATGCAGCCTTTATTTTTATCCTTTTTGAGTTATATGGCTAAAATTTGTCTAACTAAAAATTCTCTTTTTAATCCCTATATTTTTGTTGTTTTCTACAGATCATCTAAGCATATGATTCATTTTTCATAATAGTATACATTTTCTTTATGTTGGGCTAGCCAGTTCACACATATAGCTATGTCATACGAGTTTAAGAGTGCTACGTACAAGTATATTTCTCTGGTGAAACTTGGCATCTCCAATGTTGTGTCAAACAAGCATTGGTCAACTGTGTAAACAATGTTATTCCTATATTGGACATTCCATGATCTTTTTATATATCTAGCCTATGTTTTAAGTTTAGAAGCTAACTTATTAGAAATGAAACATTTAGTTGCACCAACATCAAATAAGATAGTTATAGGCAGTCCAAATAACTTACTTGGTACTTCAGTAAGCATTTTTTTTTTCAGCTAGTTTATTAGCTACTGCAACATGTATTTTATGTTGATGATTTTTATCCTTCTTCCTTTGAGGTAAATAACTTGCATAATGGTCTAGGTCACATAGAAAGCAACCCCCAATAGGTCCCTTTCTTTGTTCATCTTTATTTTCAAATTGATTTGGTGCGTTAACATTAGCATTTACAACATTAATATTTGTTGTGTTATTTTTATTTCCCACATTGGGATCTTCAACATTCATGTTATTTTCAGCATTAGGTTGTTGCAAAGGTTTCTGATTACCATTAATGTCATTATCATTTTCATTTCCCATCACTTGTTGTTCAAAAACAACCATACAATTCCACTTGTCCTGAAGGACAACAAGTATCTCATCTAATTTTTGTGTCGTGGTTGCTTCGCCACCTGCGGGTTAATTATTAACAACACGTCCTCTAACCATTTTTTATCAGACAAGAATTTTAAGTTTAGTTAGCGAATGAGCTCAATAGGTCCAAGAGTTGTAACCTTCAATTTTGATACCAAAATGTAATAACCACTTTTAACACTTCAATTCAAGGGAAATTTTTTAATCAGATTTCAATGTTTCTTTATTCTAAATTAACATAATTTAGAACCAACATCGATCTAGATCAATCCATTTTATAATAGTTAACCATGTGCAGTTGTATGAGTCAGATTAATTCTGATCCCTCATGTATTACTCTTTGCGAGTGTGTATACAAGGTATACTATTGGCTTCCTTTTCTAGGCATTAATAATCAAGTGATGCTTTCTAAGTATATACATGGGTATTCATTTCTGAAACCCGTCTGGTATCCTATAGCTTAGATCTTGGTGAAATTAGGATGGTGTAATCAGCAGCTTACAATACTTTAGAAAAAGTTTCAAAGACACGTTTGCCATGCTCAATTCCATGATGGCACAGTCATTAATTGGAACTCGTCTTTCACCATAACACTTAATTTTTATTATCTAGATTCAAACTAGATAGTAGAGTTATAACCAGTTACAAGTTGCGTTCAAGGTACAAATTCAGATTAGCCTATATGGATAAGTGCCACTATGTCGACTTAGGATGATTGTGGGATAAGAAGCATCTCTGTAATGATTTGCATCATTAAGAGCCCCCTTCCTATCCTATAGTCATCATAAGATGACATCGAGTACATAACCATTTAGTACAATATGCATTTGTGCCTTTAATGATACTTTAATCTTAAGGTATTACGACTGTCGCAATTAGTGAAGCTTGACAGGATAACTTAGTATAACAGTTGTACCACAGTAGAAAAATAATGATCTAAGTCATTAAATGGGTACTATGATATAGTGGTCATAATGAGTTGGCTCGCCAAGTTTACCTAATTGAAACATTGTATCTTATTTGACTTAAGGCAATTTAATTGAATTACGACATGTTGATTCCTAGGTCTCAGTGATACTCTCTTCACGATTGCATTTGTACATAAGGTTATAAGTTGTGGAATTTACGTAAATCAATTGCACGTTTAGGTCATTCCATTATGTTCACTATACATACTAGTTGCAGATTTAAATCCTCTTACTGCATTAAAACCACAGTTCATTCGTCTATTTACACTAGCAATGTATTATGTCAAGAATAATTCTTAATAGATTTAATATCAAAATGATTAAGCAACAGTCCATAATAAAATTTAACCATTCATATTTAAAATGTAATTATTCATACATTATCCATTTAATATTTAATACTTAATCACTTATCATTATAATATATTAATCAACATAAGTTCCCAATCATATAATTAAATAACTTGAGTAACCTTTTCCCATAAAATTCATATTCATAAGAAGACATAATTAACTAATGATTACAACTTATTTATTTCCTTCGAAACAGTCACAAAACAGAATAGGCTAATTTAGTCTCTTTAATCAGTTAAACAGAACAAAGATATTTTGCTTGATTTTAAATTCAATATTCAATATATTGTAGCATTTAATCAATCAATTTGAAATAAATAATTTATTTCAACCACATTCATCATGTGAACTTAAATTACGCCATTTGTAAAATGTTAACAAAGGTTAGTTCAAATGAATTGGCATGATAAGTTCTCTTTCCCACTTAACATTTTATGTCATTTAGTATTTTTATAAATGAATTACTGCAATAACTAAAATCATTTAAGAAACATAATAACAGACAAAATCAGTAACATCTCTAAAATATAATTTACTATACATTCACATTATCAGTTCACTTCTTTCTTATCTAAGTGCTTAAAGGTAGAAATGCAAATAGCATAAATCTTATCAGCTTACCATCCAAACCATTCCTTCTCAACATAAGATCATAAGTAGATTAATTAAATTGATATCATACAATTCCAACTTAACTTATACAACATCAAGGAAGTATATAATCACCCAACTTATGATCAAATTGTCCTATGGTAACAGTAATTAAATGTAATGACAAAATAAATATATCTTATGGATATCTTTAAAATTTACACCATAACCTATAATCGGTTTATCTCTTAATAATACAACAGTCCCTTATCCATGGGAGGGTCACATCCAAGTATGAAATTGCATTATGAATCCACATACCACATTAAATACCATTCAAATGGCTTTGACCATCACGAACGTAGACTACATAATAATAGAACAATTATAACTCTTAGCAGAGTATACAAAGTTCGGCAAGAATAAGGTAAAGCTTATTTACCTTAAAAATTATGAAAGGGTTACAAAGCCCAAAATTCCTTACCCAAACGAAATCAAATCACACTTCTTAGATGACACCAAAAAAACCTGTTAAGGGAGAGACACTCGAACAGTTAAGCATTTAAGCTTTGGGAGCCTAGTCAAAAGTGTTGGAAAATATGACACTGAAAGGGGGGTGAATCCGTGTTTTGATAAAATTTACTCCTTCAAACAAACAAGATGATCTAGCAAATTAGAATGAGCAATCAACACACCACAAAATAGAAGACAAGAAACTTTAAGTGGGAAACCCAAATAGGGAGAAACCCCACTGAAACAATCCACTATGTGAAGGATGGTTACAAGAGGTTTTGTTAAGCTACTACTCAACACTTGAGGCTACAACCTCATAATCACCCAAGCTATAACTTGGTGAAGGAAGCAACAACTTCCTAAATGATATAGCCAGCTACAACTAGCCTTCTGCAAGCTTCTACTTTCCAGGAAGTAAGAACTCCCTGATACACAAATGAAAGTTTGATCACACTTCAAATGATGCTTTGATTCATTAGATAATGATCCTATATTGACAATGTATCTTTGTTGCTCTGACTATCTCTGAATTTTGATTCTTGACTTAATTATAATCTTGAAACAAGAATCTTCATTCACTGATCTATATCTCAACTATAAATGATTTCAATGAATTTTTACTCCACTTATTAGTTGTAACCTACTATTCATCTCAATTTCAATCTCGATCTCAATTTCAGTTATGAATATTTAACTTGCATGATAACACCTCAACAAATTATTGTTCAATCTCCATTTGATAAAATCACATAATTAACTCTTGCTCTCACTTTACTGGACAATACACATACAACTTCTGCATCCAATTTTTATCTCTACAATATTCTTCTTCTATTTTCTATCTCATTCTATTATTTTTCTCTTATCCCACATACACTTCATTTCACACACATTCAACACAAAAAATTGAAGAGTCATTTTCCAACTCAAGAATTAGGAATTCTTGTCCAACCATTCACCTTCCACTCGAGTTGATTCATTCAACTTCACTTCCAAAAAAATGAATAAAGACAAAACCTGTGACTTTTCAACATAAACAAAGAAATAATTCTATTTACCTTCAACTCAATTCCATTTCTAGATTGCAACATGATAAAGCAAGTGACCTTTCATTATCAGATAGGCATACAAGAAGTCACTCTTGTCTCTTAGGCTTATAAGTGAGCTTTGAACTTCTCTTGCAAGCTTAAAACATGTAAATATAGATAATATTGTTTTTTTCAAACTAGAGACATTGTTATAGAGATCAAACTAGAAACTTCACTTTGATGAAGATCTCATGTTTCCTTTGGAGATCATGAATACCTGTGGAGAATGTAGAAGGAGCTCATTATGAATGAGATTGCAACTAAATAGTAGATTTAGATATTGTGTGGGTTTTAAGTCCATTGAGCATAAAATTACAACCTTCGTCAATTGATTTTGTACCATTAATCCACATACATATTTCCAATGTGCTCTCCAACCTCCTGGTATCATGTCACATCCTTAGACCATCGAGGAGATTTCTTAAGTTTATCAAATGAAAGAGAAAAATTGTAAAACGTGCACAACACTTTCCTAGGAGAAAATGAATATTCAAAACAATCTTCATGAGCTCAAACTTGATTTAAATCCCATGTTCATACCTTCATTTAGGTTCCTGAGTGACTTCCCTTTGAGAAATCAATCATTGAGTGCTTGAAAACAGTTGAAAAGCAAAGACATACAATCTACCAGTACTAAAAAAACGTGTTTACCACAATTCTGTGAAGGAAGTTCTCAAGAAATAATTCATTCATTGAGCTAAAACACTTTGCAATAGTTTTGTGATCCTTAAATGAACCTTTAGTTCAAAGAACATGGATTTTCATTAAGCAAAACGTTCTCAGTTATCATAATAACATCAAGTAAACCCTACGACGGGGTTTCTGTATCAGTCTTTACCCTAGAGATCTGCTAAGACATTCCTTTAACAAAATTTCAAGGAATTTGAGTATCAAGCCTTCTGATGATTCTATTAAAAGACTACCTTCTTCTTAACAACACAATATATCATATACTTAAAGGATTTTTCTTGAAAAAGGAGGATTACTGAGTGCATGTACAGTTTAAGCTTGATTGATCAAATAATAACCTAAGTAAGAGTCTTTGATGAAAATCTTGACCACTACTTAAAACAAGTGAACACTCTTAATGGGAAAAGTGTGCACCTTGGAGCTCTACACATTTGAGAGATGTTTGTCTCACATGGACTGATTTGGACCTTGATTTTTCATAGTCTTCACTGAGAATAGTGAGAAACTTCATTTTGCCTTTCTGAGACTAAGAAGACTAAACCTTCATGCTTCTAATCTCCAACCAGGTGAGTTAACACCCTTTATTTTGTCCATTAAACTACATTTTCTCCAATATGCATGCTTCATCATTGATCCAACATTGCACTTGACGTTGAGATGCTTGTGACAATCTTAGGTGCATTGAGATGAAGCTTCTTCAAGATAGTCTTGATAGTCAGATATCATGCCACTAACAACTCCAAAAGTGCTTGTAAAATCTCACACACAATTACCGGTTCCTGAAGATGTATTTTTAGAAATCAATTAGCACAAACTTCATTTGAAACAAATTATACCTTCATATGTCAGATTCGTTATACTAAGACATGGTGTCAGAAGCAAGTACATGTGCCTTCAAGAATTAAAACCTTCAAATTCCTTCTAAGCATTAGGAACATCATGATTGAACCAATAAAATACTCTAGAGGAGATGAAACTAGACTTGGAGTCCAAAAACACATGTTTTCTCTTACCGATTTCGTGCACAGTCAGAAGGAAGAAAGAACTACTCCACTAAAATGCTCATATATTTTTACCTACACCTTTTGACAAAATTATTTTTGCACATGAATTTTATTCTAATTTAATCCAAAAATTACTTCTATGATTTATCTGAAAGATAATGTATAATTTTGTTTGAGGGCTAAGAAGCCAGGAGCCTTAAACTGCATTTTCTAAAACAGTTGTTTTAGAAAAACTTACATATCTCAAAATTTCCATTATAGAATATAATTAAATTTGACATGAAGCATCAAGACACCTTCCTCTACCATATCCCAAAATTTATAGAAAATTATATGTTTGAATTTTTCTATCCCATCTCATTTGCAGCCATGAATACTGCCAGCTCTCTAGTCCAAATCTGACTGACATACAAACCTCACTCCTAGAGCTGAGTTAATCATAATATTTGCTCATACATGTTGTATATACTCTCTCAACATCTATCAAATGATTTTTCAATCCTGTAATATCTTGTTTCACTGCTTAGGTACCTGAAACCACTCTGAACTAGCACTGCCACTCACCATCCAAGACCCTATCTTCTTGAAACTTCATGAAATAACTTTGAGCCTTTGAACAACATCTGATAAGCATCATCAAATAATCTCCATTTTCGATTAATTCCTTTGGCATCAATGACAATAACTGCTAACTCAACAGGGTGCAACAAAAAGTACAAGAGATAATATGATGTAATGCCTTACATGTGTGACTGTAAGTCACCAAAGTAAACCCAATATCTTTGAGCTTGAAACACTTCAAAAGTTATAAGGTAATTTTACTTACCTTAAACAAGTTGGAACCCATTAATACATGTGGCTTATTCACTAAAACAAAATCCATACATAAGCAAGTTGGTACAAGGGTACCACTTCAAATCATATTAACCATTTAACAGACATACAAATATTATCACAGTAAATTGTTTTCACTAAATATAGACTCATGATCATACAACATAAGCTCACAAATTCACCTACGAATCCTTATCCACCAAATAATAAAATTTGGTTTGAAAACCATACCCAAGAGAGAGAATGGTCAACCATTATGGCTAACAGAGTATCAATTTTTACTAAATGAGGGTACGAACTAGATTTAGCTTGATAAATCAGAAGAACAATATCAGAGACATAACGTACCTTTTATCAAAACTAAGATAACTGGGAGTTGACCTAGAATAGGCTAAGTAGTTAATATCCTGAATAACAACATTCAATATAATAAGCCATAGACAAGTATTCGAATCAGGAAATTTTTATAAGGATAATCATAAAACCCAATTTTACTGGGTAATACTTATATCACAATCCATAGATTTATAAAATATTTAATGTATATATAAGAATATATCCATAAGGCATATCACACAGTTGCATTCCATACTGTATCTTTCTGAAGTTCATTTTTATACCCAGATTCAAATATTTAAAAGGAAATTGACAATACCCAAAAGAATATTACAACAAAAAAAACCCAAATCCACAATATTAAATAAGAACTATTGCAGATATTTTTATCTATTCAAATAATAAACAAAATAAGCCATTAGGGAAGAAATAGAAGAAATCATGCTTGGTAATGAAAGACCTCTTCTCCTCCTTCTTTTCCAAGCTTTCTTTCATAAACCTAGCTTTAGAATCAATTCCACAATAAAGCAAAGACCTCCAAGCTTCTTCATGTTTATTTAATGAATCCAAACATTAATGCATCCCACAATTATCTCCACTTATAGTTGCAAAACACATGCAAGATAAAAAAACAGAGAATCCCAAAATAGGGAGAGCTTCGAGAATGCAGAGCTCAACTATACCTCCAAAAATGAAAAACAACAATAACCGAAACAACCCATTATTTTTCCCCCAAAACTGCCTCATACTCTTCCCGAGGTCATGGGGAGAGTTTCAAGACATTACATGTGTGCGAGGATAACTATCAGTTCCCTTCAAATTTTCACCACCAACTTGCCCCTTCAAATTTAGCAGTGCCTTATAGACTCATAACATGGATCACCAAATTTTAGTATATTAACAGATAGCAAGCCTTCACTTTAGTTTATCTCCATAAAGGATGGTTGGTGACACTTCATAAATGCACCTCCTCATTAATATTTTCAATTTGTACATGCCAACTTGGGAGGGGTTTCCAATGTGCCCCTTTTAGATAAGCTTTTGAACATGTTAGGTTCGAATAAACATTACCTTAGCTTTACATTAGTTTATACCCTTTTATATTTATGCCATGATTTACAAACACAAGTTCTAATCTCCATAATTTTGAATGAATATCAACATTATCTTAGCTCCTTTCAATATAACATATGACCTAACCTCATTATTTAGCACAAGATCATGATCATATTACTATAGCTCATTTAGTCCCATTTGTATATCAAAATAATAACAACAAGGCCCAAGGTGAGTAATAGTAATAGTATAATTAGGGTCCACATACCTCAGTCTCATAGTTTTGGCAAAAGTGTAAGATAAAACAACATGGTTTTATTTACCTTATCCATTATACTCATTCACATACATGTTCACAGTTACCTAATAAATATGGAATAACAACATATTGGACAGTTATACAGGTAGGAGTTAGAATGCAAGAACTTGTTAGGCTTACTCTAGCAATGTAATAGCAAAGTATAAAAATAAAATCAATGTAACAATGATACACAAACATGTTCACTGTAAGTGTACTAATCCCATGATTTCAAGTTCGCTACAAAAATGCAAGTAGCTTAAGATCATGAACAGTAACCAAACAAGAATATAGGCCTAGTGCAAAAGTATGTCATAAATTCACCACACTTATCACAACAAGGTAACAAAATAGTAGGGGTGTTACAACTCTTTTTTTGTGATACATAGACACCTTCCAAGGTATTGAACAAGTGTTCAAAAACACTGTTATGAGATCTGAATGAGATGGGAACATGATGATCTTATTTTATCACAAGGTAGGAGTTAGGAAAAGGAGATCACTACCTTACTCTTCTCGGCCTCAAAATTCACCTCCATGGAAAATATGTCTCCTTTCTGAATGCAATAAACTTTATGATGCTCAAACATGTTCTTTCTCATCTGATCCTTGTTGAAATAGGCCTTCTCTTCTAGATAGAAGGATTGCTCCCAAAAATAAATTCTTAGCCTCTAACCACCCATTGAGTTGGAACATGGTGATTAAAAATTCTTCCTCCTATGAGATGTAGATACATTCCAAGGAATTGAATGAGTGTTGAAAAACACTACTAAATGAATTGTGCCATGTGAACTTGAGATGATTGTCCATTCTTACAAACATGATGATATTGAATACCTCGATAACCTTTCTTCTCATGACTCTCTTGAACTTAATAATTCACCTCCATGACAACTACTCAAATGATTAAACCATGATGATTCCTTTTTATGACAATTAGGATGAGTTGAATCATCTAGCTTCTTGCATCAAAGTGTGTCATACAAGATTCACCTCGAGATTGATGTTTTAGGAGTCCGCGAGGGATTTCTTTCTTGTTTGAGCCATAAGAAATTTTCCTAACCTTGCAATTGTGGCAAAAAATAGTGAGATATGTAGAATGTGAGTTGATAGAAGTGATTTCAGCCCGATTGCAAGTCTTTCTTTTCTTAGTAGGTATTGACTAGGATTGCCATTTTTTTAAGTTTTCCCAATTTTTGCTTTCATATGGTTTTTGCTTGTTCGGAGTAACAAGGATGTTGAGAATTTACCATTTTTGGAAACTTACTATATTTGGACACATGAAGCCTTGCACACTTACTAATTTTAGAAGGAGCTATTTTTTGTGTCAGATTGGAATGAAACTGGTGTCGATTTTTTTATTTTTTTTTCAAGGATGCTCTACTCTAATTTTATATGATTCTCTCATCTGAATTAGTGGTAAAATGAGAATTTCATCCAAGAGGGAATAATACTGAGAGAAAAATCATTCCTACATATCTCCAAAAATCATCTACCTCATCATGCAAGAAATGACTTGGATGAAAAATGATTTTATAAGGAACATTCGTTCCAAATTTCTGGAAATTTGGCTCATTGGATCACTGGGAAAATGCAAATTTATTTAAAGAGGGAAAAATAATGAGAGAAAACTCATTCCTCCACATCCCTTAAAATTCTCCACTTCATCATATGAGATGTGGCTTAATTGAAAGATAATTTTACGAGGATGGTCTACTCCAAAATTCAGGCAATAAAGTCACTAGGAAATTGGAAATACATTTTCAATTGTTTCGTGCAAAAGTGGAGGTCATGGATGGAAAAATCAGCCATCAATAATATTTGGGTGGTGGAGTCACACTCCATGAATCATAGGTCATCATGAAGGTGTTTTCAAACAAAGTGCATTGGTGAAGCTTTGCGGAGATTGAGTGTACGAATTGAGAGATATGGGCAAAAATCAATTTATAAGCTTGATGTTCTAGGAAAAACCAGCATCATACTTAGAGGTTTTGTAGGGAAGAACACATCATTTTGAAAGTTTGAAAATGACTAAGTGTTGACATGAAGAATTATCCATCTTCATTTGCAATATTTTAACTCATCATTTATCTCGACAACTTAACTATGGTTGTGAGATGGTTAACATGGAGTTACATAGGTGCAAGAGGGGAAAAGAGGAAAAAGGGGACACACAAGAATAAAAAGTGTACTTTTCACCAGATCTAAACAAATTTCACTTTGTGGTTTAGTGAGAATGAGATTCAGGGAGCTGAAAATGGTCACTAGGAGCTTAAAAATGGTTTTCTATGTGACCAAAGTTGAATGATTGGATGGGGGTCACAATTTTGTGTCCCACTTGCCCCCTTTTCACTTGGTGAAATCCAAGGGGACAAAAATGGTGAAAATTTGTGACCAAGCCATTTTGAAATGTTGATGTCACCCGCTAAGTGCATTTTAGGACATTAGGAGTGATTTTTTGGCCCTGGGAGCATGGAATGGTATTTTGGGGTCAAAAATTATATGATTTTGAATTTAAATCACTTGTTGAGATCATTCCAATCATTATCAGGATACAAGTCTTCTTGAATTTTTATTTTTAGGGATTATTCCATTATTGACTCGAAGGGGCAGTTGTATTGTTTTGGATTATCACATAATAGTTTTAGATCTTGGAACAAAAGTGATGTATCCATCATGTAGATGGTTCTAAGATATTTCCATTGATTATTTTTTCCCTCTCAACTCTTTTTAAAAGTCCCAGAATCATCTAGACAAGTTAGCTTTCACCACTGAAACCTTAATTCCCTGTACCCAAAATTACCCAATCTTGCTCAAGTTATTTCTGACTTCAATTTCTTCCACCAATTTTCCCTAAAATTCCTTGGATGAAATCATTGTTCTCCCATAAAACCATAATATGGTTTGAATCTTCCTTATCATTTTCCGGAGGGTGTTTACCAATAGCAAAATGGATAAAAATGGCCCTTTATAGGCCTTCGAGGGCAGTTGTCCTTCATTGATTCTCAATGACTTCTTAAATCACCTTAAGCATACATCCCTACACATGAAAAACACTTGATTTTTTTTAGCATGTTTATATGAGCCAAAATGAGGATGAAATTGTGGACATAATTGCTAGAGGAAAGGTTTACAATGACTGGGAGAGGATTTTTCAAGTATGGGCTTAGTTGTCATGGCTCATTGTTTCCACTTTCACATGCTAGACATTTAGAATCACAACATTTGGGTCTAGCTCAAGACATTAGACCGTAAGTGCTAATGAAGAACCTCGCGTATCTCATGGGTAAGCAAACTAGTGCCTTAACAATTGGACAATAGAGTTATTCCTTCACAAACTAATACAAGCAACAACATGAACAAAGAAAAACAAAACAAATACACCAAATAGAAATGGAAACATGTAATAGAAGGGAAAATTTATGCTACATGGGAGGGAGATGGGGGAATAATATACACACACCCAACAACAGGCTGAGAAAAATAGGTACCATCATGGAATAGTGGGTTGAATTCATGCCTCTTCTAAAGCTCAAAAACAACCAGCTAGTTGTACCACACTCTAATGATGGCTTTGCACAGTTTCGGAAGAAGAAGTGAAAACAAATTTCCATTTTCATATTGTTATTGAAAAGAAAACATATTTGCATCCATTGACCACTTCATTACTTGTTTGATTTATTTTCTCTCTATAGTCTCTGTATGATATCTTGTGACCATAAGAAGCGGTTCCTTCATGTTTTCAAAAATGGAATCTATGCTTTCAACATGAAGGTAATCACCATCATGGATTTAATTCTAAAATTGGCAAGGAATTCATAAGTGATAAGAACAAATTTATTCTCTCCCCATTCACCGGCTTCTTCTAGCTTCTCATTTTGTTGTTCTAAATGATTGTTATATGTGCATACTAGTTCAACCTCGATGTGGTCAAATTCACATGGTGCATCTTCACATGGAAAGAGAGAGGGCACAATATCGGAGCTGCAACATGGGAATGGTCATTTATTCCATTCTGAACATCTCCTAGAGATTCCTCTTCCTTGAAGGGAAAAGAGAAGACTACAAACTCACGGTTATGATTGCTATCACATTCTCTTGGTGATGATAGGGAAACCAACTCATCAGAAAGTGCGTGTACTCTTTTCTCATCAATGAATGATTCAAGAGGGAAATTGAACTCTTCTAGTTTCTCTATTTCATTATTGGGCATTTTTGCATCAAATGAAGAGACAAAATTAGAAAGGAACTAATCAATAATTACCTCAAAATCATTCTCTTGGAGAAACTTTTGGAGAGGAGGATTTATCTCTTGAATGTCTTCATGGTTGGAGAAACTATTACGAGAAAATAATTTTCATCTCCCATGCACATTGCTTCTCCAAAGGATTGTGCTTCAGGACAAAGTGCAGTTATGGATGGAAACTTAACTTCTATGCCTTCTTCATTTTCTGTCAAGGTGTTGAGTTGAAATTAATTGGAATGCTCAAGAAGAGGATAGTCATGAGAGGCATTGAATATTCTTTTTGGAATAAACACTTTGTACTATAAAGAATCAACATAATCTTCTTCCGAGAGATGGATCTCTTCCTCCTCACTATGAAGTGCCTCAAGCTGCTCATAAATTTCTTGCATAGCCACAACATAATTTAGAATTTCAATATTGTTTTGAGGGTTGGAACTTCCTTCTACAACTCTAAAAATTATTTACACAAACTCCATTTTCAAGGTTAACATTTCTTCAAATCCATAAGCAATAAGATCATCTAAAGGAAGAGAAACAAAAGACATTGTTTTGATCTTTTTAACCAATAATGTATAATTCAAAACATTACCTTCAAGAGATTATTCTTTGTTTACTTCATCTAGAGATTTATCATCATGTTGTTCATACAACATTTCATATCTCTTCTACATTCTTCTCATCAGGTGTTTATATTCTTGATCATTATCTAGTGTAATCCCCATTTTATTTCCTCTAGCAGTAATTTTTTTGAATTGAAGCCACACAAATTTGATAGTAGGATCTTCAGATGCAACAATTGTATCCATCCTAGTTATCCTATCCATAACTTATGAAGGAATTTATTGACCTTATTTCCTTTTGTTGATTGTAGATTTTTAGTTGAAGCAAGATACCTCTTTGTTGTGTTAGGATCCATACTTTTGTATGAGTTGTTCCAGAATGATGGATGATATGAAATCTAAATGTTTTGATGGTCATCATCCTCTTCATTTTTTTTGTCACTTATTGATGTTGAACATTGTTATCCAGAATGACTCCCCTAGTTATTTAGATAACCTATATCCCCATTCTGGTTCTATGGTTTCACATTGGAGGTTACGTGCACTTCACTTATTCATTTAGCACATCTCCATGGATGCAAATTCCCTGTGCACCTCGTGCACCCATTTCATGCCTTCTTCCATCTTATTTTTCCTCTTTTTTCCAAATTCCCCTCATGCGCTCCTGCACATTCACCCTCTTCTCGGTAGTGCATTCACCCTTCATGCATGCCTTGGCCTTGCTTCCCAAAATCAAGCTAAGTACAATCGGCATCCTCTTGTGCACCCTCTCATCATGCACCACATATTATTTTGTAATAATTGCACCTCTGACCATACGTTTCCCTCCTCACCATGTTTTCCTCATTTCCTCCACGTGTGATGAAATTATGTACGTCACCTTATTTTATCATCCTCTTGCACTTTCATCTTCCATGTGCATACCTTTGCACCCTCCTCTTCACCATTCTATGCCACTTCATCCTCTAACACACTTGAGTGTGCCACACGCAACCAATTAAAGCGCTCCAACAAGGCATCAAATCCTTACAAAAAATCAATGAGTGACATGTGGCAAAAAATTACAAACCATTTACATAGCTAACCATCCTCTCATCCAATCTACATGCACCATGTGTTTTGCATGCCCAGTCATCTCTAACAATCTTCTGACATTCATAACTTCTGCTCTAGTACATATATCCTTGCACACCTGAACTTTTCAAAAATTTGTTGACCTGGGCTATATGTTAGGCCATTCAAATTCAAATTTTGATGGATTTGGTAGGTGAGGAGTTGGTTAATATGTGATCTGATTATTTCAACCACTCATAATTGACCTGATATGTTTTCTTTTCTTCTCCAACATGCCAAATAGACATGGAGAACTGCACTTGATAGATTTACAGGTGGATTTTCAAGAATTGATTGGTGGTGGTTGAGTTTTCAAATCAGACTCCCCTCCTTCTCCCCTTTTTATCCCTCATCAATCTATCTATAATTTTAAGTGCTTTTCTCATTCAAAAGGGTTAGATATTTTTGCTCCTCTAACATTTTCTAAGGACTCCATATCTTTATATTTTGAGTTTCAGACCTCTGGATCTGGCTCGTGCATGTGCATATCGACCTCTTGTGTCATTGTAACAGACTGTGCATCCTTGGAAGTAATAGAAGCATCATTTTATGGATATTCTATGCCTTAGCATTTTTATATTCTTCTTTCTTACCTCCCTCTTTCATTATGTGTTTGTTGTGTCAATTCAAATCCCTTGCATTGCTATTTTCTTGTTTTGTTTCATGAAATCAATTGTGGAAATGCTTGTTGGTTTGTGTTACACATGCCTAGCCTTCCCTCATGCTTTCTCTTTCATTTTCACTCATAACATATAGTGTTCATCTCTCTTATATTGGTGTTATCACCTTCCTTTTAGTTTTATGTTCTTTTTTGTTATCCTTCTATCCCTGGCTTTTGACATTGTTAGCTTAGTTTTTCCCTTCCAGCATTAGGAGTAGCAGTAATAGTAGAAATAGGTAAAGAAATCAGCCTTCTCTGGAGATTTGTCTCAAGCATGTAAGGTACCATAACTTGGAAAGGGTTCCATTGTTGTCTCAAACAACTTGGTTCTTCCAGACCTAAGACACGAGTGCATGTTTGACAACCAACAGTTTCTAGCACACTAGGTGGGACCAACATTGAAAGCTTAGATTTCAGATATTGCTAAGTTTGGTGTGTGATTTAGCAATTTCCAACCTTTAGAGGCTTGTTTCATCACATCTGGCAACTCCCAACACTCAAATCTATCGTTTATGCAGCTAGAGCACCTTTTATGAGAAGAGTGCATATCAGATAGAGTGTTACAGCTGAAGGATCCTTTGAATATCTCCATCTTTCACCAAGAAGCACACATAGTAGATCTTCCACACACACATCTCCATCTCTAGCGCATCGCGCACACTCCATTCCTCTAGACAACAGACAGGTGTGTCCTATCATGGTACTTCAATCACCTCCTCCGAG
This sequence comes from Taxus chinensis, assembly GCA_019776745.2. Lineage (NCBI taxonomy): Eukaryota > Viridiplantae > Streptophyta > Pinopsida > Cupressales > Taxaceae > Taxus > Taxus chinensis. The sequence goes on along the minus strand of CM034148.1, from coordinate 86,925,830 downwards.
GAAATTTATTAACTTCACTAGTGGAAGCCCGCTCAATCTCAATGCACAACATGACATACCAACAACCGTGATCAAGAGCATATCGTACTTCATAAGAGAAAATCAAGTCACCCCTATCAAGCACATCCAGGACGTTAGAAATGTGTGTTATGTCTACTTGATCACGCATGATGATGTTGATGTCAAGCTCTTTGCAGCCTCTTTCAAGGGAAAGTGTTCCAATGGTACCGTGGCCTAAGACCTGCATCTATTGCCACTTGGGATGAACTTGGAATGACACTATGAAAATACTTTGAAGACTAATATGATCATCTATCATTGGTGGAGTAACTGAATACAACGAAGAGGGCACCCAACGAGCAAATGACTGATTTCAACATCAGATTCCAGAAGACTTGGGACAGAATTCCTCAAGTGGTAAGGCCTATAGCCCAACATGCTTTCTTGTATTATCTAAGGGCTTTGAATAGTGACATTTTAGTCATGATTCAATCAATGGGAGGTAAGACTCTACCTGCTACATACAACATTGCATAAGGGCATAAAATAGCCTCATTCAGATGGGAAAGTTAGATCCTAGACCACCCATGCCCTTATTTCCATAGATGTCTCCACTGCCTCAGATTTCTATTGGTCCTGTTCTAGTGTAGAGTGCACAACTTATTACATCGATGTCCTACTCTCCCACGCAGCAGAAAGAAGATGAAGAATTGAAAACCCTGATTAGAAATTTGTCCAATAAGGTCATATCTCTTGAGAAGCAGCAGGCACAAGCCTACAAAAGCAATTCTAATCAGGCATAAAGCCAAATCAATCAGCCTTGGTAGAATCAGTATGGAAACCACATATATGAGCAGAACGAACAAAATGACAAATGACACGGTAATGTGCACTTGCCTTTGCAAGTTGTTCCTCATGCACCTCTTCTGACAATGTCCAACACAAGTCAAGTACTTGTCCCAGTTCAAAACAACATGGCACAGGAGTCAGAATGGTGCTTCCCTTGCAACATACCTCATAGTCAATATCACTGCGTCAATGCTACATGTGCGCAGGCCTATATGATCCAGAATGCTTCTAACTGTGAGTCTTCCATTAGATTAAGAGAGCCTAAGAACCAAGAAAATCTAGAAGTTCCTCCTAAATCCAACTTGATATTCTTTGGCGCTGAGGACTTTTGTGCAATCAACCAAGTTGCATATGATACAAATAGACCACGCGCCTAGGTTGTAGATAACACAAGATACAAGAAGAGAATGCTCGAGTCTAGCGTACAGGTCAAAATTCCAGCAACATAGGTTGATCCTCAAAAACATAAGGAAGCAACCAAGGCATCCAACAGTAAAATAACTCAAGTCCATACACACGAGGCTCTGTGCAAAAATGCTACTGAAGTGGCACGTGCCCCTCCTTTGGTAGGTCAAGCCTCTGCTTCAGCTGAGGCCCCTACCTCTACGCCTGAACAATCAAGAAAGAATGCTATTATGCCCTAGATGCACAAGTCATTGGGTCTTCCATTCATCATTGTGGACCAGATGAAGAAGAAAAACATAAATGTCACAATGTGGGATGCCCTGACCATTCCATCTCAGTACGACTTGTTGCATGAAGCTCTGGCTCAACTTCCACATGTTGACCCAATTGTTCAAAAACTACACACTTCTATCAATATTTGTCAAGAAGAGGAGAAGCAAGTAATTAATTTGTCTAAAACCCCACCCTTTTATATGTCCTTGATCATAGGAAAACATCTTGTGCATACAGTCATGATTGACTCGGGCGCTAGTACTTCTGTTATACCCTAGAAAATAGCTAATGTTTTAGGTCTTAAGTATAACCCCTTGTCCAAAAGAGTCTTACAACTTGATGGCTCAATTGTTACTACCCTAGGAGTCATCAAGGATCTTGAGTTAACCCTCCATGCATGTCCAAGCCTCACCATAACTCAAGATGTGTCTATCATTGACCTACCTCCTTTGTTTGCCATGTGTCTATCAAGAGAATTTACTACAAAAGTGGGTGGTTACTTGTCTTCTGATTGGTCCCATATGTTACTCAAGACAAGGTATGGTACCTGATTTACCATACAAGCTGAGCCAATTTTTTCCTATCATGTAGAGTCATATGATATATCCCCTCTCCAAGCCAACTTCCTAATCCAAGAAAATCAAGACCAAGTTTCTGAAGAATAGCCTTTGTTCCTCCTCCTCTACCTGACCTAGTGCTAGATGAGTGGGCAGAAAGGCACCACAATTTTGATCAATATGCTGAAGAGTTAGAATCTTTTGAAACCATGCTTGGTACTTATTGCATCCTTGAAGAAGAATCTATGCTACCGCGTGCGCTCAAGAAAAACCAAAAATACCCTGGTCTATGGAATTTATACCTTGATGGATCCAGAAGAAGAAATGGAGTGGGCACAGGAGTTGTTCTCATTTCTCCTAAGGATGAGAGATTTCTTCTTCGCACATAGGTTGTAGTTCACATGCTCCAACAATGTAACATAATATGAAGCGCTGGTGCATGGCCTTCTCATTGCTGAGAAGAAAGGGATTAAGGCACTACAGATATTTTGGGACACAAAATTGGTTATCCACCAGGTCACAAACAAGTGTGATGTAAAAGAATAAGCTTCTCAAAGCTTATAAGAATAGAGTGTGTGACCTCCTTGAGAGATTTTATGCTATGAATCTATAGGTGGTGCCATGAAAATTAAACAAGGAAGCTGATCAGATGGTCATACTTGGGTTCACAGTTCTCTCCTGTTGAGGAATTTGTCAAAGGGAACACTCATCACATTAAGATGGTGATCAAACCATCAATACCAGACAACAACACTTGTTAGAAACTGTTTGATAGTGATGCGTAAATCATCCAGTTCATTCAAAATGAGGTAGAGTTCTCCCTAAGCATGTAAGATGACTTGCATGAAAACTATGGTGACCAAGTAATTCATTTGAAGACAAATAAATTGCCTAAAGGATTGGTCACCTTAGAGAAAATGTTCAGCCTGATGATGAGTTCAAGGGTGAAGAAAAGTATATGTGCAAGGGTAAAGAAAAGTACAAGAAGACTATATTCCAGTCAGAATTACATGTGGAAAAGAGTTGCTGCTTAGTAAAGTTTGTGCGCATGATGAAAAGTAGGCCTTTATCTCTCTCTGTCAAAAATATAGTGACATATTTTCATGGGAGTATGAAGACCTCAAAGGTTTTAATCCAAGTGTTTCTCAACACTCCATTGACCTTGATCCCAGTATCAAGCCCATCAGACAAAAATAGAGGCCAGTCAATCCAAGGATAGAGCCCCTCATGAGGAAAGAGTTGTCTAAACTCATTGAGGAAAGATTATTTTTCCTATCAAGTACTCTACCTAGGTCATGAATCTAGTTCTGGTGTGCAAAAAAGAATGGTGAAATCAGACTACGTGTTGATTTCAGATATTTGAACAAGGAATCCCTTAAGGATCATAATCCTTTTCCTTCTATGGAGTAGATTCTAAAAATAGTGGTTGGTGTACAGAGATTCTCTATGCTAGATGGGTACTTGGGCTTCAATCAAATCATGGTAAATAAAGAGGATCAATTCAAGACAACGTTTATAACTAAATGGGGAACATACACATTTCAGAAGATTCCCTTTAGTCTATCAAATGTAGGCACAATGTTCTAGTATGTCATGGACATTGCCTTTAAAGGTTACATTAATGAGTTCATCTTGGTTTACCTAGATGACATTATAGTCTTCTCAAAGTAGAGCACAGATCATATGGCGCACCTGGAGAAAGTCTTTGAGAGGTGCAGAAAGTTTGGGGTATCTCTTAACCCCAAGAAGTGCAATTTTGCAGTGGCACAGGGCAAGCTTTTGGCCATGTGGTTTCAAAGGATGGCATCGCAATCAACCCTGAGTGCATTTCATCCATCTTGGATCTTTCCCTTTTAGCACACAAGAAATCCCTGTAATCCTTCCTTGGAAAAATCAATTTTATTAGGTAATTCATTCCTAACTTTACAAGAATGGTTCAACCCATCACCTTGATGCTCAAGAAGGAGATATCCTTCATATGGACAGTAGAAGAAAGAGAGAGCTTGAATAAGATCAAGCAAGAAATTTCTTGCGCGCCAACACTCATCAACCTAGATTATGTAAAGGATTTCATTTTGTATGCTTATGGTGTTGATGCAAGTGTTGTTGTTGTCCTTACACAAGAAAATGAACAAGGACTAGAAAAACCAGTGGATTTCTTTAGTCAAACACTAAAGGATTATGAATTGAAATATAGTCACATGAAAAAACAAGTCTTCGTCATCATGTGCACACTCAAGAAGTTTAAAAGTATGCTTGCCACAAATCACATCAAGGTGTTAGTTTCTCACTCTAGTGTTAGAGACTTCATCATGGGAGTAGAAATCAGTGAAAAGAGAGCGAGATGGGTGACCAAAATCATGGAGTATGATGTAACTATCAAATCCACCAAGCTAGTAAGAGGTAGTGCACTCTGTAAGTAGATTGTTGAGGATGCACAGAATGGACCTGAGACTTCATTATTTCTGGATGAAGATCTCCCACGCACAGAACTTGAGCAGAAAGCAAATCCTAGCACACACGACTGGATGAAGGACATGATCACATTCCTTTCTGAGGGCACATACCCTCCTGGTTTAAATAAAGAAAAGAGAAGACATCTGAGGTTACAATCCATTCCTTATGTTTTGGTTGATGGTCTTCTCTTCAAAAAGAATCTTGATGGCATAATGTTAAGGTGTATCGATGGCATGCAAACTGAAAAAGTGCTAGCAGAATTTCATGATGGATTCTCTAGTGGACACTTTTTTGCCAAGACTACAACAATGAAGATCATAATGGCAGGACTATTTTGGCCTACCTTGTTCGTAGATGCATACAAGTGGGTCACAAAATTCAAAGAATGTGGTTTCTTTGCAGGTAAGAAAATATTGGCAGCGCTTCCCCTCCAACCAATCCAAGCAAATCAACCTTTTGCATAATGGGGTCTTGACTTCATAGGCATGATCAATCTGCCTTCAAGCACTGGACATAAGTGGGTGCTGAAAGCTACAGATTACTTCACCAGATGGACAAAAGTTGTCACGCTCAAGGAATCAATCAAGTCAGTCATCCTTAAATTTCTCCAAGGAATAGTAATAAGGTTTAGCGCCCCTTAAACCATCATTTCAGATAATGCAAAAGTCATCCTTGGTACTAAAATCACTGATTGGGCTCTTAGCCTTGGAATATATTTGAAGACTTCTTCCAACTATTACCCTCAGGGAAATGGTCTGGTAGAGTCAACAAACAAGAACCTGATCAAGATCATGAAGTGCACAATGGATATAAGCCAAATATAGTGGCATACAAAGGTCTCATGCATGCTCTAGGTAGAAGATAAATTACAGTGAAAAAAACAATAGGAACTTCTCCTTACAAGTTTGTCTATGGCAAGGAGGCTTCTCTTCCTTTGACACTTGAGTTGAAATCTTTGGCACTTGCCCAATAGCTAGAGTTAGAAGGTGCAGACCAGAGAGAAATCAGAATGACAGAGCTGGTTGAACTTGAAGAATCAAGAAACTCTACCATGATCAAGCTAGAACAACATCAATAAGCAACAAAGAATTGGTTTGATAGAAAGGCTAGGCCTCAAGCTTTCAAAGTTGGGGACTTGGTCTTAAAATGGGATGCTGACAAAGCTAAACTAGGGTGCCATACAAAGTTTGATGCACTTTGGAGTGGCACGTATATACTATCAGTTCATGCAAGGAGGCTAACTCTTTCAAGTTATCTCATCTTGATGGAGGTGCGCTACCAATCCTAGTAAATGGGATCTATCTTAAACCATCCATTAAGTTTGATACATCACCTTGTAAATATTAGAGTAGTTTCCATTCCTCCAAATGCATTACACGCACATTGTTACGTTTGTACATAGTTCTTTCTTCTCGTGTGCTTCTTGCACAAGATCTTTTGTTGCTTCTAGGATGTTGGTCTCCTTCCAACAGTTTCAATAGTTTTGTAGGATTTAGAATATGTTTCACAGTGACTTCAAGGGTAGTTCTTCAAGATTGCATATCAGAAATTCACACTACATAGCAAACTCCATACCCAATGGATGCTCCAGGCTACTGATCTCCTTCATCTAGCAGGCAGATGGCCATGAAAGTCACCAAACTATTATCCAGAATAACTCCCCTAGTTATTTAGATAACATACATCCCCATTCTAGCTCTATGGTTTCACATTGTAGGTTGCACGCACTTCTCTTGCTCATTTGGCACATCTCCATGGTTACAAATTCCCCACATGCCTCGCACGCCCCTTCTGTTTACATGCTTTTCCATTTTCCTTTTCCTCTTTGTTCCATTTTTCCCCCTCACCCATCTACACCCTTCTTCTCGGCAACCTCACACTCACCCTTCACGTGTGCCTTGGCCTTGCTTCCCAAAATCATTTAAGTCCTTGACATCCTCCCGCACCCCTTCCTCATGCATTGCACATTATTTTTTAATAGTTGTGCCTTTCCCATACGTTTCCCTCTCACCATTTTTCCCCGTTTCCTCTGTGCATGTTACAATTATGTGCACCTTCCTATGTCTATCCTCCACACCTTCATTCTTCCATGTATATGCTTTGTATCCTCCTCTATGTAATTTTGTGCCACATCATCCTCTGACACACTAGAGTGTGCCACACGTAACCAATCAAAGTGCTGCCAGTAGGGTATTGAATCCTTACAACAAATCAATGTGTGATACGTGGCAGAAAATGAAAAAGAATTTACACATTTGGCCATCCTCTCATCCAATCCACATGCGCCACATGTCGTGCATGCCCAGTCGGCTCTAACAATCTTCTGACAGTCATAACTTCTGCTCTAGTGCTCAGATCCTTACGCACTCAAAATTTTTAGAAAGATACTGATGTGGGCTACATGCTAGGCCATTCAAATTCAAATTTTGGTAGATTTGGTAGGTGAGGAGTTAGGAAAACATCTTTCACACCATTAATATGTGAATCGATTGCTTCAACCACTCAGATTTGATCCAATTTGTTTTTCTTCCTTCTCCAACATGCCATGCAGACATGGAGAACCACACTTGATGGATTTGTAGGTGGATTTACAGGCATTGATGGCTAGTGATTGAGTTTTCAAATCAGACTTCCCTCCTTCTCCCCCTTTTCTCCCTCATCGATCTATCTATAAATGTAAGAGCTTTGCTCATTCAAAAGGGTTGGACATTTTTTCTCCGCTAGCATTTGGTAAGGACTCCATATATTTGTATTTTGAGTTGCAAACCTCTAGATTTGGCTCGTGCATGTGAATATCAACCTCCTGTGCCATTGTAACAGACTGTGCATTCTTGGGAGTAATAGAAGCATCATTTTATGGCTATTATCTACCTTAGCATGTTTATATTCTTCTTTCTTTCCTCCCTCTGGTATTATGTGTTTGTTGTATGACTTTAAATCTCTTGCATCGCTCTTTTTTGGTTGTGTTTCATGAAATCGGTTGTGGAAATGCTTGTTGGTTTGTGTTCTACATTCCTAGCCTTCCCTCATGTTTTCTCCTTCGTTTTCACTTAGAACAAATAGTGTTCATCCCTCTTTTTCTGGCTTTATCACCTCCCTTTTAGTTTTATGTTCTTTTTTGTTATCCTTATATCCCTGGTCCATTGGCATTGTTAGCTTAGTGTTTCCCTTCCAGCATTAGGAGTAGTAGTAGTAGTAGAAATAAGTAAAGGAACCGACCTTCTCCGGAGATCTGTCTCAAGTGCGCAAGGTCCCATACCTTGGAGATGGTTCCATTGTTATCTCAAACAACTTGGTTCTTCCAAACCTGAAACATGGGTGTACGTTTGACAACCAACAAACACCAATCATGGAACTTCATCATTATGATGCAAGAAATGAACATGACATGGATTTGTTCCTTAATAGAGTCACCTATAATTTTTTTATTGGAATATATTTATTTTTTAGATTTTAGAGATTTTTATAGGGTGCATAAGGGTAAATCTTCCCCAACAGTCATCAAAAAATGTTGGTGAAATAATTTGCCATAGTACAGATTATTGGTTTTCACCAATGGTCATGAGGATAAGCCCCTCCTTCTTGGGTATGGGGAGGCTCCCATTATTAAATGTAACTAACTAAAACTCCACTAAACTTTTGTAAAAGTTCTTGTACATTTTATAAGGGAGGAATTTTCATAGGAAATAGGTAAAGGGGAGTAGGAGAAATATGAAAAGGGGTTGATGTTGTGAGTATACTTACATAATTTACATACATAAGCCAAAGTAGGTCTACATTAAATTATAAGAATTCAACCATGCAATCAACAAAAAGACTAATAAATCAAAGACACAAAGTTTTATAGATCCATTAATCAAGGACACAAATTTCCTTCTTGGTTGTAAAATATCACAATGCTTTCAAATTTGTAAAGTAGAGAGAATGGAGGAACATAGACAGGGAGATAAAAGAAATGTAGATTTTATTCCTTGTAGTAGTAGTGAAATCCAACAACTTACAATAATGAACAATTTCCCACCTCTTGAAATGGAGAATTTGTTTCAATTTATAGCTTACAAAATGACTCTTCCTCTCCTCCCCTACATGACTTTTCACCTTTCCCATCACTTGTGACCTTTCATATTCCTAGGGAAAAAAAGTGAGCCTTTTTCTTATTAATAAAAAGTGATTCTTACAATGTTAAGTTGAAGGTCACTTAAGTGAATAAGACAAAATAGTTAAAAAGTAAATTCTTGATGAAGAATTAAAATATGGAGAGAGAAGAAAGAGGAGAGAGAGAGAGAGAGAGAGAGAGAGAAGGGTTGATCAATCTAATGAAGATGAAGCCTCTGCCGATGAAGAATTTTCTTATGATGGACCATTGAGGGAGTGTTTTGTGAATGAGATTCTTAACTACATGTTGAATAGGAACATTGAGATTGCAAAATCTTTCTTTTGTAAGACATATATACCTTCTAGGGTATTGAATAAGTGTTCAAAAACATTATAATGAGATCTACAGTGAGATGGGAACATGATGATCTTATTTTATCACAAGGTATGAGTTAGGGCATGGAGATCACTACCTTACTCCTCTCGGCCTCGAAATTCACCTCTGTGACAGAGATGTCTCCTTCCTAATGCAATCGACTTCAAGATGCTCAAACATGTTCTTACTCATCTGTTCCTCATTAAAATAGGCCTTCTCTTCCAAATAGAAGGATTGCTCCCCACATGAAATTCTTGGCCTTTCACTACCCATTGAGTTAGAACACAATGATTGCAAATGCTTCCTTTTATGAGATGTGGATACATTCCAAGGAATTGAACGAGTGTTCAAAAATAATAATAAATGAATTACACCATGTGAAATTGATATGATTTATCATTCTTGTAAACCTCATGATCTTGAATACCTCGATAACCTTTCTTCTCATTACTCTCTTGAACTTCACAATTCACCTCATTGATAACTACCATAATTATTCAACCTTAATGATTCCTTTATGTGATAATTAGGATTATTTGAATCATCTACCTTCTTGCATCAAAGTGTGCCATACAATATTCACCTCGAGACTGATGTTTTGGGAGTGTGTGATGGATTTCTTTCTTGTTTGAGCCCTAAGACATTTTCCCACCTTGCAATTATGGGAAAAATCAGTGAGATATGTGGAATGTGAATTGATAGAAGTGATTTGAGCTTGTTGGTGAAATAATTTGTCGTGTTGCAAATTATGGTTTTCCACCAACACTCATGGGGCTACACCCCTCCTATTTGTGTATGGGGAGGCTCCCATTATTGAATGTAAACTATCCTAATTCTATCTAACTATTGTGGGGTGGTCAAATAGGCTTGGAATAACATGGGAACATTTCACTGAACATGTGGAAAAGTGCTTGTACGGTGTATAAGGGAGGAATTCACAGCGATGAGGGATAAAGGAGAGAATTTAGGAAATAGGGTTATTGTTGTGAGTAGGCAATAACAAAATTCACACACAATAACTAGAGTAGTTCAACATTCAATTATAGGACATCAACAATGTAGGCCACTAGCAAGACCAAAAAACCATAGACACGTGTATTTAGGTTCATCAATCAAGGACACTAAGTTCCTTCTTGGTTATTCAAGATCACTATGCTTTCAAAGTTGTAGAAAAGAGAGAGAGTAGAATTTTATTTCTTTTATAGTGGTGATACAAAGTTTCACAATCCACAATTACTAAATAAAAGAGTAACCTTCAAGATCCTTTGGAATTTAGAAGCCATCCCAACTTATAGAATTGAAAATTCACCTCTCTTCTACCCCCCACATGACTCTTCATGTTCCTATCCCACTTGTGACCTTTCAATTTCCTTTAAAAGAGACAAATTAAATACCTCTCTTATAATTTTGAGAGAGTACTTTTAAAATTTACAAATATTGTTACTTAAGTAAATAGGAAAAAATACCATGATTGTGTATAATGAAGAATTAGAAAGTGGTCAAAGGAGAGGAGAAGGGAAAGAGATTGTTTGATCTACTGATGATGAAGAGCTTGCTGATTTAAGGTAGGGTGATCTCAATTTCCTCCTCCTATAAGATGCACATACACCTCTGACTATCAAATGAGTGTTTAGAAATATTGTTGAGATACCTTATGATGTGAGCTTTGAGATGAACATGGGCATCACTCATGATGATGCATACTGTATCTCACAATTAGATTGAGGGTCACTCTTTTTCTCCTTAGGATTTCACAATTATAATTCATGATTCACAAAAAAACTCCATAATGTTTGAACCCTTTGATGATTGACCACACTGTTAGGTGTTTACTTGAGTGTTTAAGAACATTGTTATGCAAATGTTTCCAACTGAGGCCAAGATGGTTTCTTGTTCTCATCTTTGAAGGTGCCCCAAGTGAGGATCACTTCAATAGTATCTCTGATGTTTTCATACCTTAATTTTTGTGTTCCTCTTATAGGAAAGGATGAGCTCTTGACTATCTCACTTGACTCACCCAACTCACTCATCTCTCCCATCTGACTAATCTCAACTCAACCAGATCACCAAGCTCAACTCAACCAGCTCACCCCAACAAGCTCACCTTGATGAGATGATGGCCAATTTAAGACCAGATGATGAGCATGATGACCTCCTCTAATGAATTAATGTATTTCTTGACACTTTTTGAACCCTTTCCAGTCACATAGTGTCTCTAACTTTCCTCTGCTACACCTTGTTATGCTCCGCTTTGCTCTCGGGTAAAATTTTGACCCAAATGATGCTTTGGGATCCCCATGAAGTGTGAATTATAATTTTTGAGCAATGAAACCACCTTATAACTCTGTGAGCATGTCAAAAAGCATCAATGTGTGTGAAATCGGAACCAAGTGCAACTTTCTGCATTAAAAACTGAGACTTTTTATTTTTAGCAGGTCTTAGCCAAGAATGTTATTTTAGGAAATTTTACCCTATTTACATTCCCTGGTGCTTCTTTCCTTTCTGTAGGACCACGGATGTCGAGAATTCAAATCATTCAACCACTTAATATTTTTAGTCTTGTCTTGTTATGGACACATGCTATTTTTAGTAAGTGCACTTTGGGTGTCAGACTACAACGAAAGAGGTTTTGAAATCATGGGTTTTTTATGAGATTCCCCACTCCAAATTTTGGATAATTCCTTTGCTTGAATGAGTGAAAAAATTAGTTTTTCATCAGAGGGGGAAGAATAATTAGAAAAAATCAATCCTCAATATCTTGACAAATCAGTAACTCCATCCTGTGAAAAGTAGTTTACATGAAACTAGTGTTATCCAAAATGTGCCCCTGCTCATTTTTGTGGCTAACTCCTTGTGTTCTTACCTCTCTTGTGCCTCAATCTCCATTTTTTATTTTTAGGCACTCAAATATTTCTAAAAATGGCACCATTGGATAGAGCTCTCTCTCAGCTTTCCAGAAAGGTAAAGTTTTCCTCCTAACTCCTCATATTTTTCAAGTTATGGCTCGGCGGAGTTTTTGTGGGAAATTTTCCCTTAGAGGGCCCGTAGCCAATCAGAAGCATGCCATGTGGCACTTGGAGTGGCGGAGCATGGGGAAAATTTGAAAAAAAAAATTCCAAAGACCAAACGGGTAAAAATTCAAACTTTTTGCCCGCCGATCCGATTTTGGCCTGTTTTTGCCCTAAATTTTCAAATCGCCATATCTTTCGATCCAGAGCTCAGATTTTCACGTTCTTTATATCAATGGAAAGCTAGTGAAATTATCTACATGATTCCAAGGTCAATTTTGAATTTTGGTTCAGTTGGTGAGAGAAAATCAAGAAACATCTCTGGCACGTGGTAATGGCCATAAATGACGTTTCAACAACCAGTTTTAATGCAAAATGGGTCGCATTCTTCTTCAGCATGGCCAAAAATGTCAGGGCATGGGTCTGTAAGGACACCCATGTTGTTTTAATGCATCTTCATTCAATGGGGAATGGCTCTCACATTTTTTACATGTTTTCTCTCTCCTGGGCTCGACCCATGCGTTGTAAAAGCCAGATTTGGCTCATTTTTTGAGGGTTGAACATTTTTTTGGATAGCAAGCTTCTTCTTTCACCTTCAACAAGTGATTTTTTGCAAGTATCAGACCTTCTTCATGATTGTAATAGGTTTATGCCTCTTTGATGTTGCAAATGCAAGGATTTTGACAGTGAAAATGACAGTGCAGACTCTGTGATCAATTTTCAGTCCTTTGTTTGTATTGTCTTGTTTCATTTCAGACCTCTAATTGCATCTTATCAGCCTGTGTATGATGTTTCATGTTGCATTTCATGAAATTGTGTCAATTTTCATGAACAAGAAGTGTTCACTACTCCTTTGGTGTATCACCTATTAGTTTAGTTTCAATTTTTACATTTTCTATCTCTGTCTCCTTGGAATTTAGAGTAGGATTAGGATTCAAACCTCTGCAATTGTGCAAATAATAGATCTGATCAGAGGAGTTTGAGAAACCAACCTCTAATCTGGATATTCCTCTCTCATTTTACAAGTCCCACACTTGGAGAGAGGTTTCAATGTTGTGTAATCACACTGGATGCCTGAAACATCAACTCAGAAACCTGATTTACATCCAGGAGTGCTGCTGATTTGTAACAACAGTTTTGGCACGCCCGGTGGGACCTTAGAGGTCTCATTTTCATTGCAGCAAAGTTGATGTGCATCTGCTGCAATTTTCTTGCTTAAAAGAGCTATAAATTACACATCTGGCGACTCCAAGGGGAAGAATCAGCTGGTTTTGGCAGTGCAGACCTGAAAACTCATGAGAAGAATCAACACAAGGTCAAGAGCTGGAGAGGAAGAGGTGCTGTTTGAATATCTGCAGTTATCTCCAAGAAAAAGGTAAAGTGGGAGGAGAATCCAAAGGTCTCCATCTCCACCAAACATAACTCTCTCAACTCCTCCACCTGGTAGGCCTTTCATTCAGTCAACAAGGGTTCTAAGACCAATTAGAATGGCACAAAACAACCCCTATGTCAATTTCACTGGCAGCAGCCCACTTGCTCTCAATGCACAAAATCCAATCCCAGTTGCATCATTAAAGAACATTCCATACTTAACTGGAGAAAATCAGACCTCACCTGGTGATCATGTTAAGGATATTGCTAACATTTGTGCAATCCATGAGATCAATGAGATACAAGTTGCTATCAAACTACTGGCATCTTCATTCAAAGGGAAAGCTTTGCAATGGTTTAGGAGTCTTGCCTTAGGTTCTATTCAAAATTGGAATCAGCTATGTATAGCCCTCCATGAGCAGTTTGGGGAAAAGGGAGACAACTTGTCCCTTTTGGAGCAGCTGACAACTATCAAAAGAGCTCCCAATGAGCAGCTGACTGATTTTAATTTCAGATTTCAAAGGACTTGGGAGAGAATTCCAGTGGCAGTCAGGCCAACAGCAGAAGGTGCTTTTCTTTACTATCTCAAAGCTCTAAATTCTGATATTTCTATGTTGATTCAGTCCATGGGAGGCATAACTATCCCTATGGCTTATAGCATTGCCATTAGGGCTGAAAATTGTTTGATCCAAGCTGGCAAACTAGCCCCTAGACCTCCCATGCCATTGTTTCCAAGTTTAGAGAGCCCAAACACTAATCAAGCACCTAATTTGGCTCCTTCTCCCACTCCTAGAAATCAGAGTTCAAATGAAGCTTCTACTTCATCTCCAAGTGCCCCAAATGAGCTTCAAGAAGTCATGAAGCAATTGCAAAATTTAGGTAATGAGCTGGTTACTCTCAAGAGGCAACAAGCCCAAAGTTTTAGACCTTCCTTCCAGCCTCAAGCTCAGCCTAACAGGCAGCCATATCAACCTCATAGACCACCCAATCCAGCTGCAAATCTAAATCAAGCAAGGCCTCCTGCCAACAGACCATTTCAGCCCTATAATCCAAATGCTATATCTGCCTCTAAGGCATTGGTGCCAACACAAAACAACGTTGCTCAGGAGTATGATTGGTGTTTTCCATGCAATGAACCTCACAACCAATCTATGTGCTTCAACGGTGCCTTGAATCAAGCATTAATGGTGACAACTACTAGTGTGGAGGGTGAGGGCAGTCAAGGAAACAACCAACAACAAGAAACATTCCAGCAGCAATCAGCTCCAAATGACACCACACTTGTGAACTAGCAGGTAGAGGATTTTTGTGGCATAAATCAAACAGTCTCTCAAGGTGTTGCAGCCAACACAAGGTCAAAAAGAAGGAATTTGGGTGAAGAACAACCATTAGCTCCAACCAATCCACAACCTTTATGGCTCCACAAATGGTTGGCAAACAAAATCCAGTTGTAAATGCACAAGGGCAGCCAAGAACAGCTCCTAGACCAACTCAAATACCAGTTGTTGCTGCCCACATGCAAGGGATGAATATGCAAACCAAGGGACAGCAAAGAGATCCTTCATCACCATTTAGTATCATTGATCAGATGAAGAAGACAAATGTAAATATATCAATGTGGGAATCCCTATCTATCCCAGGCTAGAGAGATTTGCTACAAGCTGCCATGAAGGACTAGCCAACTTCGAATCAGCAAGTCCAAATGCAAGAGAAGGTGCTCACAAATGCTGCCCAGCCTGAAGGGAATCATGGAGGACAGTAAGGTAAAATGTTGAAGCCCCCTCCTTTTTATGTCTCATTAATCATTGGAACCAATTGGTGCACAATTGCATGATTGATTCTGGGGCAAGTAGCTCAGTGATGCCCAAGAAAATAGCTGATCAGCTAGGACTTCAATATGAAACCATATCCAAAGGGGTAGTGCAGTTGGATGGGACAGTAGTAACAACAGTTGGGGTGATTAGAAACTTGAGTCTTACCTTGCATGCATGTCCAAATGTTGTTGTTTTACAAGATGTATCAGTTATAGACCTTCCACCACTCTTTGCCCTATGTTTGTCAAGAGATTTCATAGCCAAGATTGGAGGATATTTGTCTGCTGATTGGTCACACATGTTGTTCAGAACGAGGTATGGAACCAAAGCTACAATCAGGTCTGAACCTATTGCAAACTTCCACATTGAGCCCTACACTCCAAGTCAGATCAATGCCAATTGTTCGGCATTTGATCAAGAAGATCACCCAAGCACTGATGAAGCTGACACCAAGGTTGGAAGCATCCTGGATCTAACTCTTGATGAATGGGCAAACAAGGTGCATGCTTTTGATCCTTATCAAGAAGTAGAAGAATCTGAGCTAGGGGTCTATTACATACATCAAGAAGATCAGCCCATTCCTAGCATCACCAAGCCAAACCACAAGGATGAAAATGAGGTATGGCAGCTGTTTTTTGATGGATCAAGGAGTAGACAAGGTGCAGGAGGTGGAGCTATGCTTATTTCACCTCAAGGAGTAAAGTACTATTCATCTTTTAGATTTCAGTTTGCATGCTCCAATAACACTGCTGAATATGAAGCCTTGGTGCAAGGGATGCATTGGGCAATAAAGAGAGGAATAAAGAACTTGCAAGTCTTTGGTGACAGTGAATTGATTGTAAACCAAGTTAAGGGGCAGCATGCTGTCAAGAATAATCTGCTCAAGTGCTACAAGAACAGGGTGTGGGACCTCATTGAAGATTTTGAGGGCTTTAGCATAAAATCCATTCCTAGAAAAGAAAACCAAGCTGCTGACAGGCTTGCAGCAGTTGGGGCAGCCTTTGATATTGTGGAAAGCATTCAAAAGGACAAGGTATAGCCAAACATCCATGTGATTGTGAGGCCTTCAGTGCCGGATAACAATGTAAGTTGGCAAGTGTTTGAGAATGACCAGCAAATCATCCATTTCTTACAAGAAGAAGCTGAGTTCTCAGCTAAAAATCAGGAAAAATTGGAACAGCAGTATGGTGACCAAGTGGTACAGCTGAGAACTAACAAGCTGCCCAAGGGACTTATCACTTTGGAGTCCATTTTCAATCCCAATGATCAGTTTAGGAAAGAGAAAGCAAACATTCAGGTCAAGAGAGAAGATTCAGTATCCATCTTGGTGGAAGAGAACAAACCATTGCAAATTGGAAAGATGACAACTGAACAAGAAAGGTATGAGTTCATACAACTGTGTCAAGAGTTCCCTGATGTGTTTTCTTGGAGCTACGAAGATTTGAAAGGTTTCAATCCCAAGTTAGCTCAGCACACCATTGAGTTGGATCCAAATACTAAGCCCATCAGGCAGAAACAAAGGCCAGTTAATCCACACATGGAACCTCTCATGAGGAAGGAATTGAACAAGTTGATTGAGTCAAGAATCATATTCCCAATCAAGCATTCTAGTTGGGTTGCCAACTTAGTTCCAGTCAGAAAGAAGAGTGGAGATATCAGATTGTGCATTGATTTCAGAGATTTGAATAGAGCATCTCTCAAGGACCATTACCCACTTCCTTCTATGGAGCAGATTTTACAAGTTGTTGCTGGCTCCGAAAGGTTTTCATTGCTTGATGGCTACTCAGGGTATAATCAGATTATGGTGAAGGAAGAAGATCAGTTCAAGACAGCCTTCACAACCAAATGGGGAACTTATGCATACAGGAAAATGCCATTTGGGTTGTCCAACGCTGGAGCTACCTTCCAAAGAGCAATGGACATGGCGTTCAAAGGTTTGATTAACAACATGGTGCTGATATATCTTGATGATATCACTATTTTTTCAAAGAATGCAGCAGACCACCTCTCTCATTTGAGACAAGTCTTCCAAAGGTGCAGGAGATTTGGAGTGTCTTTGAATCCTAAGAAGTGTATCTTCCTAGCACATGAAGGAAAGCTCCTTGGCCATATTGTCTCCAAAGAAGGATTAGCAATTGATCCAGAGAGAGTTGAAGCCATAAGAGCACTACCATTGCCAAGCCACAAGAAGGCACTTCAGAGTTTCTTGGGGAGAATAAATTTTGTTCGAAGGTTTGTCCCAGATTTTGCAGCCCTTGTCAAACCTATCACTAAGATGTTGAAGAAAAGCATGGCTTTCAAATGGACAGCAGAAGGCAAGGAGAGTTTTGAAGCAATCAAAGAAGCCATCTCTCAAGCACCAACTCTCATCAACCCGGACTTCTCCAAGGATTTCATCCTCTATGCATTTGGGGGTAATGATACCATTTCTGCCATTTTGGTACAGCAGAACAAGGACAATGATGAGCAGCCAATTGCTTTCTTCAGCCAAAGCCTAGATGACTATGAGGTGAGATATTCTTTTATTGAGAAGCATGTACTTGCAGTAATCAGAAGCTTGAAGAAATTCAAGCATCTAGTCTCAAACAACAAGGTTCAGTTGTTGGTCTCTCATGCGGGAGTAAAGGACTTCCTCCTCAACAAGGATTTGAATGAGAAAAGGGCAGGTTGGATCACTCGTGTCATGGAGTATGACATTGAGATCAAGGTCACCAAGCTGGTAAGAGGAAAAGGATTGTGTGAGCAGCTGATTCTGGGCAAGCAAAAAGGAGTATGCAATAAAGAAGAGGTTGTTTTGATAGTTCAAGACAGCCATGTGCAAGGTAGCACTCAAGAAGAGGATAATGTTGTCCCCACTCCTTGCTGGACCCAAGGTATAATGCACTTCCTAAGCACAGGCCTATGCCCTCTAGAGATGAACAAAACCCAAAGAAGACACTTCAGATTGCAGGTTGTCCCATATGCCATAGTAGACGGTGTTTTGTTCAAGAAAGATGTGAATGGAGTGCTGCTGAGATGCATTAGCACAAATCAGATTCATAGGGTGTTGGAAGAGTTCCATGGTGGACCAGCTGGTGGTCATTTTGCACCAAGAGTGACAGCTCTAAAAATCATGAAGGCTGGTTATTATTGGCCCAAGATTTTCAGTGATTGCTTTGCGTGGATCAAAAGGTGCAAGAATTGTGCATTCTTCACAGGTAAAGAGAGGCTTGCTGCCCTTCCATTGCATCCAATTTCAGTTGACCAGCCATTCATGCAATGGGGTTTGGACTTCATTGGAGTCATTAATCCCAATTCAAGCCAAGGGCATAAGTGGATTTTGACAGCCACAGACTACTTCACCAAGTGGACTGAAGCAGTAGCACTCAAGGAAGCAAATGAGTCTAGCATCTTAGACTTCTATGAGGGGATAGTAACCAGATTTGGCATACCTACTACAATAATCTCAGATAATGCATTAGCATTCATTGGATCCAAGGTGACTGAGTGGGCTGTCAAGAATGGGATCTACCTAAGTACTTCATCAAACTACTACCCTCAAGGTAATGGCCAGGCTGAATCTACAAACAAGAACTTGTTGAGGATCATTAGGAGGACTCTTGATGAGAATCAGAGGTCTTGGCATACCAAACTGAAATCAGCCTTATGGGCTGATAGGATAACTCCCAAGAGATCCACAGGTAACTCTCCATTCAGGCTTGTTTATGGAAGAGAGGCAATCTTGCCCATGTCACTTGAGTTGCCAACATTGGAACTCATGAAGCAGTTAGAGTTGCTAGAGTTTGGGCCCATGGAGGTGAGATATGCAGAGTTGATGGAGCTCCAAGAGATCAGAGATTAGGCATCCCAAGCAATGGAGAAGGATCAAGCTTTGATCAAGAAGACCTTTGATAGGAAGGCCAAGAGTAGATCTTTCCAAGTTGGAGATCTAGTGTTAAAATGGGATGTAGATAGAGCAAAACTGGGAAGGCATTCAAAATTTGATGCCATTTGGAGTGGCCCATACATGGTCACAAAGTGTAAGGACAACAATGCCTTCCAATTGTCTTCATTGGATGGTGAAGAACTGCAGATTCCAGTCAATGGAATCTATCTAAAGCATTGCTACTAAAGGGAAATTCTCCACCTTGTAAATATTAGCTTAGGTTTTCATTCCTCCAAGTGCTTGTGGACATTGTTTTGTTGTAGGTTGTTTTGCTTTCCCTAAGTGCTTTGGCACAGGCTTGCTGTCCCTAGAGATGTTTTACAGTCCTTGCTTCCATCAGGTGATATTCCATCTTCCTCCTTGCAACATTCTAAGTCAGTTGGGGTTCCGAACAGAAAATTTTATGACTCCATGCCCAATGGGCTGCTTCAGGCAACTGGTATCTTCATCTAGCAGGCAGATGACCCCTCTGAGTCGCCAAAATTGTTATCCAAAATGTGCCCCTGCTCATTTTTGTGGCTAACTCCTTGTGTTCTTACCTCTCTTGTGCCTCAGTCTCCATTTTTTATTTTTAGGCACTCAAATCTTTCTAAAAATGGCACCATTGAATAGAGCTCTCTCTCAGCTTTCCAGAAAGGTAAAGTTTTCCTCCTAACTCCTCATATTTTTCAAGTTATGGCTCGGCGGAGTTTTTGTGGGAAATTTTCCCTTAGAGGGCCCGCAGCCAATTAGAACATGCCACATGGCACCTGGAGTGGTGGAGCGTAGGGAAAATTTGAAAAAAAATTCCAAAGACCAAACAGGTAAAAATTCAAACTTTTTGCTCGCCGATCCGATTTTGGCCTGTTTTTGCCCTAAATTTTCAAATCGCCATATCTTTCGATCCAGAGCTCGGATTTTCATGTTCTTTATATCAATGGAAAGCTGGTGAAATTCTCTACATGATTCCGGGGTCAATTTTACATTTTGGTTTAGTTTGGAGAGATAAAATAAGAAACTTCTCTGGCACGTGGTAATGGCCAGAAATGACGTTTCAACAACCAGTTTTAATGCAAAATGGGTCGCATTCTTCTTCAGCATGGCCAAAAATGTCAGGGCATGGGTCTGTAAGGACACCCATGTTGTTTTAATGCATCTTCATTCAATGGGGAATGGCTCCCACGTTTTTTACACGTTTTCTCTCTCCTGGGCTCGACCCATGCGTTGTAAAAGCCAGATTTGGCTCATTTTTTTAGGGTTGAACATTTTTTTGGATAGCAAGCTTCTTCTTTCACCTTCAACAAGTGATTTTTTGCAAGTATCAGACCTTCTTCATGATTGTAACAGGTTTCTGCCTCTTTGATGTTGCAAATGCAAGGATTTTGACAGTGAAAATGACAGTGCAGACTCTGATCAATTTTCAGTCCTTTGTTTGTATTGTCTTGTTTCATTTCAGACCTCTAATTGCATCTTATCAGCCTGTGTATGATGTTTCATGTTGCATTTCATGAAATTGTGTCAATTTGCATGAACAAGAAGTGTTCACCACTCCTTTGGTGTATCACCTATTAGTTTAGTTTCAATTTTTGCACTTTCTATCTCTGTATCCTTAGAATTTAGAGTAGGATTAGGATTCAAACCTTTGCAATTGTGCAAATAATAGATCTGATCAGAGGATTTTGAGGAACCAGCCTCTAGTCTGGAGATTCCTCTCTCATTTTACAAGTCCCACACTTGGAGAGAGGTTTAAATGTTGTGCAATCACACTGGATGCCTAAAATATCAACTTAGAAACCTGATTTGCATCCAGGGGTGTTGCTGATTTGCAACAACAACTAGATTTTTCAAAAACCCCTTGCTCTGAGTTTCAGATGATTTTACCTGTTGGATTTTTGGTAAAGTGAAAATTTATTCAAGGAGGGAAGAATGTTGATGAAAAATATAGTCCTCAATATCCCTAAAAAATGGGGACTTCATGGCAGGAAAACTAGATTTTTCAGGGATTGTTTCCTCCAGTTTTCAAGCGATTTCACCTAACGAATCCTCAGGAAGTGAAGATGAGCCCCATTTTCCTTTCTCTACTAAGTTATGGAATCCATTAATGGATCTTGAAGCTTTGACAATGAGTAGAATTATCTAAGTACAAATAATGAGTTCTAGTTGAGTTTTTCCTCATACATGGATCTTGTGCTTTGATTTATGGATGAAGAACTATGTACAACACTTAATCTTTGTGGTCATGATTATTTTGGAAGGTATTAGACAACATGGATGTTGTGTTCTGAAGAATTTTTAGGTTTCATGGCCTCCAAAATGGCTGATGGTTCGAACCAGATGAGTAAAAAGACTTGGTAGTTAGTCATTTTCATGTTTTGACACTCTCCCAATAGTCAAATTTGAACATGAGAGAGTAGAAGTAGTTAGGGAAAAGTTAGGGTTTACAAATGCTTGAACTTTGTAAGATAGTCAATAATTGTTGGAAAATCTTCAGGATTAAGAGAGGCAATCTCAATTTCAAGTTACATGGCTCTCATGTGATCCACCTTACCAAATAAACCCTCTAATTTCTCCCATATTTTGAAAGAAGAGTCACATTTTTCCAAATGAAACAAAATACTATCACTTACATAAGTTCTTATCAAACCCATACACATAAAATTTGCATTGTACTAAAATTTCTCATATTCTCTAGTGAGCATTGGTTGTTCTAAAGAAGTTAAATCCCATAATCCTTTGCTTTTAATGATTATTTCCATTATTGGTTTCCATGTGTGGTAATTATGTGGTATTAATGGCTCAATTTGATCTAGTGCAAAAGTAGATAAAAACGTCATTCTCAAAAATCACCAAAAAATGCAAGAATCAAACAATGCAACAAGACCCCCTAGACTTGGCACTTTATAATTGAGTGTGTGTTACAATATGGAACTTTATAATTTTAGTTAATTTCTCAAAATAAACAGTTCTAATAGAACAAGCACATAAAGTCAAGCACTTTTGCAAAAAACGACACTCAAATTTCAGTTACTGATCAAAAGATACAAGCTTTCCAATCTTATGCTCTATTATTTATTTCATTCGGCACTATAAAAAAAAATCTCTTGCCTTCACCACACAAATACAATTAAAGGGGGTTGGAGTTAAGCACCTACTAGTAGGACTCAAAAACTTAAGCCCTCATATGATTAACCAAAAAATATGTAACACAAAATAAAAAAACCCAATTCCCATGCAGACATAGATTCCAAAGTGGATTTGTATGTGTATCCACCTCTGTAAAACCAAAAAAATTGAAAACAAAACAATTATCTCCATAATTGGTTGAGTTTACAGTCGTTCTCAAGGTTTTTCCACCTTCAAAATCTAATGGAGGCCTTTGTTTTGCATAAAAATGCATGGTGCAATAGAATACTAATAAATTACAAAATGGAACTTATAGGCAGATGTCAACAATAATATCCTGCTCTGATACCATAAAAGAAACAATAAACAGATCATTCCAAGCCACAAAGAACTCAGAAGCTAGTAAAACACCACACTCAATAAAACGAAAGCAATTGGCTAGAATAACTTTACAAAAACCTTTGCAAACAAATGATCAGCAATATCATATAATATTACGGAACTTTATGAAGTAAAATGAGAAGGGCCTTGCTTATATAGGCAAGGAAGATCAATCTAAAAACCAGTCAAGGCCATAAATCAAGCCATAAATCAAGGAAAGAACTAGTCAATACCATGGATTTAGGAAAGAACTAGTCAATACCATAGATCAAGGAAAGAGCTATACCTAACAACTAGATAATATCTAAATAAGATAAAATAAATATCCACACATAAGTGGGTGAGGGTAAATAAAATAAAAGGTAAAAAAAGTACCTAGGTGAACACGAGCTAAAGTAAATACCTATTTTAACACGTAATTGATTTAACAAAAATAGATTTATTAAACCCTATTGCAGAGTAACTAGTGTAAATTATGATATGCAACCGCTAAGTACAATATGACACAAGCAAATAAGCAAGTAAGTATGAAACCCTAAGAAAGAGATATAGAATGAATGACTTAGCTGATTTACGATTGATCCGGAAGTTCTCTGAATTGGGAAAATCGTTGAACAAGAAGTGAACAGTGTCGTAAATGCTCAGGATAAATTGTGGATTGTAGGAATAAGGTTAGACCTAGGAACCCACGGTAGGGCAGGGGCACCTCGGCGTTGGAGACCTCTTCTGGGCATTTGTGACTTTGAAAATGGTTAGAACCTGATATTTATTGTGTCACATAAGTGTTGCAAATATTCCTTGTTGATCACATGTGTGTCACTCTTTGATCACTGAAGGTACCCATTATCCAAAATTCCTACCTTTTGGGTACTTTTAATAGCTTGCACTTTCATATTTACTTGAAAAAGGGTAAAAATGGTAAAAAAATGGAGAATTAAAGTGTCCTAACACTTCCCCTTTCTTTTGCATAACTCATTGTTCCCATACTTAGCCAAAAAAACAAAGAAAAAATGTGAAAAAAGGGGTGAAATTAGTGTATTATAGCAAAGTTGTGTGAGTGATGGGAAGTTCATTTCATAAATTTAGACCCTCAATAGTCGATTATGAATGACAGAAATAGAGTGAATCATAGGGTAATGGTTTAAGAATGATGATACAAGTTGTGTATCAAGATGTGTAAGAGTGACTAAATATAAAGCACCGAGCATAATGTGTATGCATATAAATTAGAAAAAATAAGTGATGATTGAAAAAGGGGGGGATAAAGCACGATGCCCCCCAAGTGTTAGAAAGATATAAGGTTATCTAACAATAGTGAAGGGAAAGGGCCCTTCGCCTGATGTCTGATGAGATAAAGGTATGTGATGATGCTCTAAGCTTGATAGAGTATGGGAGTAGTGATGTACACGTGAAGGAGACCTATGTGGTGAAGGAGGTAATGAGCACCTTTGTGAAGAATATTTATGAGATGAAGGAGGTGGTGTACATCTATGTGAAGGGGTTGCCCAAGTAGGGGAGTTATGCTAATGATATGGACTAGTGGACCTATGAGGACAACGACATCGTGAAGTAGGACATTTGGGAATAAAAGAACTAGGTGTTGAATGTGCCTTATATTTGAGAGGCCCCAAAGGCCTAGATATTGTAGCTAGTGGAAGCATATCATCAAGACGAGGTTTAAAAAATGGTGTGCATGGTGGAACACCTTTAATAGTGATAACTTGTTTATTGTAAATGAATTTAAGATACATATGATTCATGGATGGAATAGCTTGAGTGACATGGAGCCAAGGGATACCTAAGAACATGTCACAACCTTCGATTGAAGATGCCACAATGAATGACACAAGCATGGTAAGAGGCCCAACTATAATGGGTAGCCTAATGTAGCCAAAAGAATTAGGAACATGATAGGTGATAGTAGATATTGGACATTTAATAGCCATAATAAGTGCAATAGATTAGACACTGATAGGAATCGTTGGATAGAGTATAGTGTTATTAATAATATATGAACCAATAGAAGCAGTGATGTGTAATGAATCAGAAGAAAATGTTGCATGCTAATCTACTTGGAAAATGTAATGGCTAGTGGTGATGCATCAACAAAAGCGACAAGAAAATCAAGGGGCCCCGATGAAGTAGGGGGCACAACACGATATGTATGATTATCTAAAGCTTCAGTAGCTTGTGTGTCATGTTTAGCCAAAGGGTCATTAAATATTTTGAGTTTTTTGTTATCGTTGACTAGTTCAGAAGAGGATGGCATAGGTAGCTCAAGCGAATTATTGTTAATAAGATCTTGAATGAGATACATGAGTTTGAAATAATGATTAGTAGAATGTCCAATGCATTGATGATAGTCACATTTAGCATTTTCGTCATAATTACAACCATGAGGGCGAGATGGATAAAGATTGAGTGGTGGTGGAAGAGTGATTAAATTACTTTTGAGAAATTGAGTCAGTATAAAGTGAGGCGCATGTGGTAATTTGGTGAAAGTATGCTTTGGAGGTTTCCATTGAAGCTTTTCAGGAGGAGAGATGACATTAACAATTGCTTTTTCTTCAATGGGCTTAGGAGAAGTTTTGAATGTTGATTTAAATTGAAACCTATTAGAAGGAGATGAAGAAGTATCTTGATATTTGAGTTTTCCCATAGAGAGTAGTTTGACTTCACGTATTTTAAGCATATGACATAATTGATCAAAGGAAGGAGAGGTCTCAAAGATGACACTATCATGAAGCGGTGGTAAGAGGCTTTGAACAAAAATATCTTGTAGTTCTGAATCAACAAATACATTGTGTTGAGTTGTGGAGCTCAATTGCTTCATAAAGAGCATGATTTATTAACTTGTTGGAATACACAATAACTGGTGTCGGTCTGGTAACCATCGTTGGTCACCTAGGAACCAGTATCAGTTAGGGTAACCGGTATCAGTTACTTGTGCGTGATTACTTTTATTTAAGTCATGAGAATTAGATCTAACCTTTGATATAAAGGTGATCTAATGGTTGTAATTACATAGCTAAGGTGCCTTACGCTTTTATATGCTTATATAAGCTAAAAAGCTAGGGTTATAAGATAGAAATAGAAGAATTATAAGAAGGAATTCTTGGAGAGAGAAAAAGAGAAGCTTGTGAGGAAGAAAGTACTGTACATCTGGGAGAGGTGTGGAAGATTGCAGATCTTCATTGTATATCCTCTGTGAAGCCTTAAATAATATATTGGTTGTTTCTTGGTGGACGTAGCCCACACTGGTTGAACCACGTTATATCTTGTGTATTGTTCTTTGGGTTTATTTTCATATTAATTGTTTATATGCTTAGATCTTATATATATCCGTACAGCTTGTGTAATTAACCCTAACAACTGGTATTAGATATTTTTTGTTTGAGGGTTTTGTGTGTTGACAAATTTACTCACAGAGGGATTTCTAATTGAGTGGGAGCTACAACAATGGTAGAAGATGGAAAATACATAGTTGAGAAATTTGACGGCCGTAATTATCAATTATGGAAGATGCTGGTGGAAGATTATCTGTATCAAAAAGATCTATACTTACCATTGGATGAGAAGGCAAGACCTACAAAGATGACTGATGAAGAATGGAAAATTCTTGACAGAAAGGCTTTGGGATCTATAAGATTGAGCCTGACAACATCTGTGGCTTCGAATATTACCGAAGCAGCAACCATGGTAGAGTTGATGAAATATTTAGCTAATTTATATGAAAAACCTAGTGCTTCAAATAAATTTTATTTGATGAAGAAATTATTATTCAAAGATGCGAGAAGGTGAATCTACATCAAGTCATTTGAATGATTTCCATTCTATTGTAAATCAATTAAAATCAATTAATATTCTATTTGATGATGAAGTGAAAGCACTTTTATTCTTATGCTCTTTACTAGATAGTTGGGATAACTTGGTAATGGTTATTAGTAATACAACATCTGCTACTAATATTTTAAAGTTTGATGATGTGGTTAGTATAATGTTGAATGATGAAATACGCAGGTAAAGTAGAGGAGAATCATCATTTGGTAATGTTTTGAATGTAGAAAGTAGGGAAAGGTGGAAGGAGAGATCCAAGAGCAAGAATAATGGGAAATAAAAGTCTAAGAATGGCATATCTAAATCCAATGGTAATGGAATAACCAGCTGGAATTGTGGAAAGAAAGGACATGCAAAGAAGAATTATTGGTTCAAGGAAAACAAAGAGAATGTACCATAGAAAGGTAAAGAGGCACATGTTGCATCTTCTGAGGTAATGCAAGATGCCCTTATTCTCTCCTTGGATAATAAAATTGAATCATGGGTTTTAGATTTAGGAGCTTTTTTTCATGCTACCCCTAATAAGGGTTATTTCAGAAATTATGTCTAGGTTAATTTTGGGCATGTTTATTTAGGAGATGATGAACAATGCAATATTATTGGTAAATGAGATGTTCATCTAAAATTGTAAAATGAAAATACATGGATATTGAAATATGTGAGGCAGGTGCCAAGCCTTAGGAGAAATATAATTTCTACAGGACAACTAGGTGAATATGGTTGCATGGTTACATTCACAACCAACTCTTAGAAGGTTACGAAGGGATCTCTTGTTGTGACAAGAGACAAAAAGGCAGGAAAATTGTATTTGTCTACTTGTATTGTTGATTCCTTTTGTGTTATCTTCTTCAGATTCAGATGCAAGCATGTGGCATAATTGGCTAGGCCATGTGAGTAAAAAAGGAATGCAGATCTTAAAGGCTAAGGGTAAGTTATCAGATTTGAAAGATGTAGATTTTGATTTCTGTGAGCATTGTATATTTGGAAAGCAAAAGAGAGTGAGATTTCTCAAAGTTGGGGCAACAAAAAAGGATAAAAAATTAGATCTTGTGCACTCAGATGTGTGGGGACTAGCCCATGTAGCTTCTCATGGAGGATCCCAATATTATGTGACTTTCATTGACGATGCCACAAGAAAGGTATGTGTTTATTGTATTAAACATAAACATGATGTTTTTGAGAATTTTAAAATATGGAAAGACCTTGTGGAAAATGAATCAAATTCAAAGTTAAAATTCCTTAGATCTGACAATGGTGGTGAGTACTATAGCAAGGCTTTCAATGATTATTGTTCAATGAATGGAATATGTAGAGAAAGAACGGTTCCTAGAACACCACAGGAGAATGGTGTTGCTAAAAGAATGAACATGAAAATCATGGAATGTGCAAGAATCATGAGGATACATGTTGGATTTCTCTTCCATTTTTAGGTAGAAGTAGTAGACACGACAATTTATTTAATTAATCATGGGCCTTCAAGTGCACTAGATAGTGGAATACCAGAAGAAGCTTGGACTGGAAAAGAGGAAGACCTTTCTTTTTTTAGAGTATTTGGTTCAAAAGCTTTTGTGCATGTTGATAAATAAAATATGAAGGAGTTGGATGTTAAATCTAAGAGATGCACTTTTATTGGTTATGGCTCTGGTGGTTTCAGATTCCATTTTTGAGATTTAGAAGATTTTAAAATTGTTAGGAGTCGTAACATTAATTGGAATGAAAAGAGAATGTACAGGGATCGGGTTTTAGTACCTAATAATGAACCGAGTGAAGATTTTGTAGAAGAAAATGCATTCTTGGATTTAAAATAACCATCTACAGGTTCATGCATCAGTCAGGGTGATCAGTGTCGCCAGTATCAGGAGCGGAGTTGATTGGGTAAATAGATGTTGGCTACAGGTGATTAGCATTGGTCACTATCAAAAGTGGATACCAATGTACAAGATGTCCAGATTGAGCCTCAGGCACACCAAATTTCTGTGAGAAGGTCACAAAGGGTAAGTAAACCTCTGGAAAGATTTACACCTTCCTTATCTTATTTATTATTGATTAATAGTGGTGAACCTGAGAGTTTTGAAGAAGCAATGCAATAGGATACCCACAAGAAGTGGGAGCATGACATGGATGAGGAGATGGAATCCTTGAAACAGAATCGGGCATGGGATTTGGTTAAGTTGTCAGCATGTAAGAGAACATTACAGAATAAATGGGTTTACAAGATCAAAGAAGTAGAGGGTGGACATAAAAGATACAAGCCAAGGCTTGTGGTAAAATGGTTTGCGTAAAAACCAGGTATTGATTTTTCTGATATTTTTTCTCTTATAGTAAAAATGAATTCCATATGTACTATTTTGAGTTTAGTTGCATTAGAATATTTGCACTTAGAGAAACTTGATGTTAAGATGGATTTCCTTCATGGTGATTTGGAGGAAGATATATATACGCAGCAGTCGTTTGGTTATGAAGTCAAGGGTAAGGAGAAACTTGTGTGCATGTTGAAAAAGAGTTTGTACGGGCTCAAACAAGCTCCAAGGCAATGATATATGAGGTTTGATAGTTTTATGCATGAGCATGGTTATATGAGATGTGAATTTGACCATTGAGTTTATTTCAAGAAGCTTGAAAATGGAAGCTATATTATTTTGTTACTATATGTGGATGATATACTTATTGCAGGATCTAGTATGCAGGACATTGTTGAGCTTAAATAAAAGTTGGCTCATACATTTGCAATGAAGGATTTTCAAAGAAAATATTTGGCATGCAAATTCATAGAGACATGAAGAACATGAAGTTGTATTTGTTTCAAGAACATAATATCAATAAGGTGTTGGAAAGGTTTAAAATGTAGGATTCAAAACTTATAAGTACACCTATGGCTTGACACTTTAAATTAAGCAAATATCAGTGTCCTACATCACATGAGGAGTTCGTGTACATGGCACGGGTTCCATATGCTTCAGAAGTTGGAAGTCTTGTGTATGCTATGGTTTGTACCAAACCAGACATTGCACAAGTAGTGGGATTTGTGAGCAAATTTATGGCCAATCTAGGTAAAGAGCATTGGAAATCAGTCCAATGGATTCTCAGGTATTTAAGAGGGACAACTAGCATGCAGTTATGTTATGGAGGGTCAAATACTTCTTTATGTGGCTATGTTGATTCAGATATGGCTGGAGATTTGGATGGTAGGAGAAACACCACTAGATATGTATTCATAGTAGGTGGCACGACAATTAGCTGGATTTCTAGATTACAGAAGGTTGTGGCCTTGTCTACTACAAAGGCCAAATATGTTGCTGCTACAGAGGCTAGAAAAGAGATGATATGGATGAACAGGGGCATGGAAGAGTTGAGAAATGAGCAAGAGGATTGCAAACTGTACAATGATAGTCAAAGTGTGATTCATCTGGCAAAGAACTCAACGTTTCATTCAAAAACTAAACACATTTAGTTGAGATATAACTTCATACGGTAAGTGTTGGAGGATGGGCAGTTGAAACTAGAGAAAATTCATACAAATGAGAACCCTATAGATATGCTAACGAAGTCGTTGGAAAATTAGAAGTTGGAGCTTCATTCCACTTTTATTGGTCTTCGAGTTTGAGACTTGAAGAGGGAGAAACAAGCCAAGGAAAGGATCCAAGAATGGAGTTGTACGGTACATTGCAACAATTTATCTCCAAGTGGGAGATTATTGAGTTGTGGATCTCAATTTCTTCATAAATAACATGCTTTATTAACTTACCAAAATACACAGTATTCGATGTCGGTTGGGTAACCTCCATCAGTTACCTAGGGACCGACATCGATCAAGCAAGTAGGAACTGGTATCGGTTAGGGTAACTAACATCGGTTACCTATGCATGATTGCTTTTATTTAAGTCACATGAATTAGATCTAACCTTTGATATAAAGGTGATCTAATGGTTGTAATTGCATAGCTAAGGTGCCCTAAGTTTGTATATGCTTATATAAGCTAGAAAGCTAGGGTTAGAAGATAGAATTAGAAGAATTGTAAGAAGGAATTCTTGGAGAGAGAAAAAGAGAATCTTGTGAGGAAGAAAGTATTGTACATATGGGAGAGGTGTGGAAGATTGAAGATCTTCATTATATATCCTCTGTGAAGATTTGAATAATATATTGGTTGTTTCTTGGTGGATGTAGCCCACACTGGGTGAACCACATTATATCTTGTGTATTGTTCTTTTGGTTTATTTCCATATTTATTGTTTGTATGATTAGATATGGTATATATCTGTACAACTGGTGTGATTAACCCCAATACATTAGTCATCTTAGCTAGATTGTTCTTATATCGCAAAACATATTCAACTAGATGTTCGTTAGATATTTGTTTAATTTGAGCGAGTTGAGCATAAGAGATATTGGTGTCGATATTGATTGAGAAATGAGAAAGAAAAACATTGGCTAGATGCATGAAATAAGTTACCAAATGAGCAGGTAGATCATAAAACAACTACATGGCATAATCTTGAAGACTCTCAGGGAATAGCTTAGCTAGTAAAGTATGATCATCCACACAATCAAGACATGCCATATGAAAATATTTGAGATGTTCTTGAGGGTCACCATGGCCATTGAAGGTGGGCAACTTAGGGGTGACAAAATTTGGAGGAAGTGGATATGTAGAAATGGTGGGTGCAAAAGGAGTGTGAAGGAGTAAAAAGGAGTCAAGATATGGATAGGCATGTAAAGTAGCTAACTAAAGTTGATGAATTTGAACTTGTAGATCCAAATATAAAGAATCCAAATCATGGGTGCCGAAAGAGGAGCCAGGTTGTGCATTAGAAGCATTGGTGTGGAGGACGGGAGAGGTAGAAATAGAAATAGAAGTAAGAATGTTAAGGGGATGGGTGGAGGCCATGACATTTGAAGAGGAACCTACAAGAGGTACAAAAGAATCACCTTGAGAGTGTTTGGAGCAAGTAAAGCATTGAGAACATGTGGAAGATGCGAAGGATTGACACGCAAAGCTTGACAAAAATTAGTGAGCTTGTCTAATTGTTCTTGATCAACATTAGTGTCTTCATTGTATGTTTCTCACTATCAGAGGTTTCAATGTATTTGAGAGGAACATTATGTGAGTTAGCAAAGAGGTTATCAGATTTGGCCATTGATTTAGAAAATTTTTGAATAGGAGGAAGCTCAATGTACTCAAAGAAACCAAAACAACCGCTACAAGTGATGGGCATAAAAAGAAAACCCTATAGTAGGTTGGATTCGAGCGTCGAGTTCACCAAATGATTTAACAAAAATATATTTATTAAACCCTATTGTAGATTAACTGATGTAAACTATGATTTGTAATTGCTAAGTATAATATGACACAACCAAATAAGTAAGTATGAAACCCTAAGCAAGAGATATATAAATAATGACTTAGCTGATTTACACTTGATCCATAAGTGTTATGGATTGGGAAAATTGTTGAACATGAAGTGAAAAATGTCGTAAATGCTCAAGATAAACTGTGGACTACATGTAGGGTAGGGTGCCTAGGTACTGAAGACCTCTTCTAGGCGTCTGTGATTAGGAAAATGGTCAGAACCTAATATTTACTGTGGCACACAAGTGTTGTAAATATTCCCTGTTGATTGCTTGTGTGTCATTCTTTGATCACCGAATGTACTTATAACCTGTAAAATAGATATCACCTGCAAAATCCCAAAAACCACATCAAATCCAAAAAAGAAAGATGCAAAATGGGGAGTCAAACTGACCCCAATGGTCACCCTAAGATTGAACTTATGACTGAGCGTTGCACTACATTTTAGACTCCATGTATCTTTGGTGAGTGTGTGTAAGAATTGTACCCTAGGATGCCCTTGTGCAAGTGCACTTGAAGTGGGTTGTAACTAGATGTTGGGCCCCTAGAATATTGACTAAGTATAAAAGGCGCGTAGGTGCGCAAGGTCCCAATTAAAGAAAGGTGCATAAGGACAAAGCGTGTAAGGTAGGGTTTTAGAAAAGAGGTTAAGGAAGCCCGTGGTGCATGTGGCGTGCATAGACAGAACCAAGGGTTTAGGACTTAGACAAATTGGACGTTCGGGGATGAACACGTGAAATGCATGACCCAACTGTGCGTGGATAAGATGTTAGCCTAGTGACAGGTTGGCCCAGGAAGGAGCATGCCTATGGTAGAATCTTCTAGAAGCACATCATGGGATAAAGTGGGAAGCTCGGGCCTGGAGGAGCATGCCTGCGGTAGAATCTTCTAGAAGCACATCATGGGATAAAGTGGGAAGCTCGGGCCTGGAGGAGCATGCTCACATGGAGGACCACATTCAGACACTTGGCATCGGTTTTGAGGGCACTGGAGGATGAGTTGGCAGTCTAGAAAAGCTATAAATACAAGCACCTACAGATTAAATAGAGAGACTTAGAGTGTGGGCGGAGCTCTGTAAAAATACTGCAAGAACTCTATTAATGGGTAATTGCATTCGGTAAAGGATGTATTGGGTATGGGGATTGAAATTTTATTTTTAGTAGCTTAGCTACATTAGTCCAGTTGCAATGCATGACTGCAGTCTGCTTCTCTGTGACACTCTGTAATGGCTCCATGGATGTAATGAGGTTACTTGTTATATATACATGAATATCAAGTATTCTAATGCATACTTCTCTCTCATGAGTTCTCTTTCCTTTTATGCTAAGTATGGATGCTTGTATGCTTCTTTCTGATATGATACACGTTATAGATTATGTTAAGTACTCTATCTAAAATGACTGCAAGGATCTACATGTCG
Organism: Taxus chinensis; assembly: GCA_019776745.2. NCBI lineage: Eukaryota > Viridiplantae > Streptophyta > Pinopsida > Cupressales > Taxaceae > Taxus > Taxus chinensis. The sequence continues at coordinate 86,892,613 of CM034148.1, read as the reverse complement.
TTCTAAGCTCTATGGTTCTTGTATGTACTAAACCCATTTAAAAGTCTTTTAAACACAAATCATAGATGATGTTTCCCACTAAAATCACATAAAAGAGAGACTCGACACCCACACGTGCCTCAGGTGAGTGCCCAACTTCCACTGGGTGATAAGCCAGCGCACATGGGGTTCCTTTCTTTTCTGTTAAGGGTAAAAATGACTACATCTTGGTTCCGTTGCCGGGACCTCTTTTCGAAGTTGTAGTGGGAGTTAGCATTCATCATGGTCTGTGTAGTGAGTAATGACAGAGTGGTTAACTTTAGAAAGTTTTGAATCATGGTTTAAGAGCACAGAGGATGAATTCACTCAGGGATTAAGTATTGGACCTGAGTTTAATGCATGTAGATGGGTGGAAGAGAACCTCTACCATGATCTGTATGAGACTTTTTTCTGCTACTTCTCACTGGAACTGTATGAATGGCTCACAGAGTATGCATCTAGATCAAGTTGGCATTATAGATCATGTGTGTGGACCCAAGAAGAATATCAGAGGCTACAAGATGTAGATCTAACATGGACCCGTGTTGTGGATCATTGGTGGAAAGGAGTATTGGCTAGCTACACTCTAGAGTACACCATTTCCACATATTCTTATTTGGAGGTTGTTGAGTTTGAGTTTCTGCGGGAGTTGTATGTACCCAAAATTGTAGGGTACTGTACCGCTAGAACGATGTTACACATGCCCCAATGATGATACAGGTCACCTTGCAAGGTGTTCAGGATCCAAAGAAGCTCACGAAGTATATGTTAACATCCCAAATGCTTTATCCATTTTCCTTATGCTTCGCTTTATCTTCTGCCTTCCTTTTCTAAGCTTTTGACCTTCAGTGACGAAACCGCCACCTTGCTAGGGCGGCGGTCCTTTACACATTTTCCAGCATGCTCCTTTGATCATGACTTGCGTAATTTTTCAACTTTCACCATCTTTTCTCAACCACCTTAGCTTGTATTAATGTTTTATGTTCCCTGGAATAGTGTTTGTTCATTGTTTAATGGTAAAAGAGTTCTAATGGGAATTACCTTTGGGTGAATGTGAAATCTATAAATAGCCAGCTTGTTTTCAAGTAAATGGCCCCTCAACTTCTCATTTCCATTGTTTAGTCTTTATATTTCTTGTTTAGAGCTCATTTTGTTTTCATGTTTGCATCCATGCTAGTTTTCCTTTGTTGTTGGAAGCCATTCGATCTTCTTGCTTCAGTATTGTTCATTGTTGTTCATACAAATTAGTTTATAGCAGAGTAGTGTCATTTGTAGATTGAATCCATTAGAGTTGCAGGTTGTGTTCTTCACAGAAGGTAGATTCTAGAATCTCTCAGTACACTTGTGTTGTATTCCCGCAATAAATCCCGCTAGGAATTACATATGCCAAGCTCTGTCACTTGCGTTGTCCCTCTCCTACTCACATTATATTTGGTCTATATCCAAAGCTGCCATTGTTCAAAATACCTTTTTATGTTAATGCTAGCATATACATGCTCTAATGGACTCACGTGAACATGAAGGAATGAGGAGATCATTCTGAGGGGACAAAATCATACACTACTGGATTCGCCACTATTCTGCAAATTCCAGGTTTTATCTGTCAAAGTTCTAGTTAAAACATATCAAATAGAGTAGTGAAATATTTCATTTCAGTTAAGTTTCATTTTCGTTATTACCAGGGAAGCTGTGCCAGGGATTGATAGTTTCTGAGAAACTATGATTCATTCCTCACTTTTGAGATAGGATTGATAATCTTTCAGTTAAGTTAATAAGCTATCTAGTTATTTAGGATAAACTCACAACTGCACAGGCAAGTAGCTACATTGGGCTACCTTGCTTGTTTTAATTTTGTTATTATATTAGTTTTCATTTTTTGAATGTATTAGATTAGTTGCTCTTTCAATTCTATTCAAAATTCTATAAAAAATACAAAAATAGAGGAATATATATATGTTGTAGATATATCTTGCATAATTAGTTTATTTTGTTTCAGTTAGGCTTATATTGATCTTGTATGGCAATCACGGGACCTAGGGAGCCCAGGGAATACGTTTTTGAGCCAATCGTGCCTCAACCCAATCTTGTTGTAGCATTAACTGACATAGAACAAAATCTCAGAATTCAAGTCTTCTGAACAACAGCAGACCTGCAAGAAATCAGTGCACAACTATTAGGGTAAGTGCACCAAGTTGGGGGACAATTAAGTGGACATCAAATCCTGAATTTTACATTAAAAACAGCAAAACATCAAATTTAGTCTTCCGCGGACTTGAACCATGCCAAAAAGTAAAAACTATGCCATAAAAATGGTACCATTGCATAGGGGAGACTATTAGCTTTGTAGAAATATTGATTTTAAAGTGAATAGAAGAGGATAAATATCATTTTATAATTTTTTACTAATAGTAGGTCTTTAAGACACTTTTTCCTGTGAATGTTTATGTCTACGTTTAAGACTGCAAATTTTGTTTCACTTATCAGAATGTGATAAAACTTATACCATCCCAACCGTGGTGAAATTATATACATGTTCAAAAAAATAAAATTTGATTTCAATATTTTTTGATGAAGTTATGGCGGGCAAACAGAAAGTGCTCTATTTTCTTTATGTTTTCATAACACTTTCACGGAAAAAATCATAAAAAATAAAATATTACTCAAAAAAATACAAAATAAAATCCATCCCAAGATAGATAGTGGCATATAACTTCTCACCAAAGGAAAAAAATATATATCAATTTTTGGTCTTCCAAATTGTGGGCAAACGGACTATAATCTTATCGGCGTTTTTAAAAAAAAATACCAAGTCATTGAATTTTGAGTGTTTAATATAGCTAATCTTGTCCATTTTTTACAAAAATTAGTATTTTAAAAACTAGATTCCGGATGGTACAATTCATATTAATATAATTTTGTCTAATTTTGAGTGTATGTATTGCTAATAATCCCTACAAGTTGATATTATGTTGTTATTTGCAATATGATGTCCACGGATGACCCTACCATAACTTCCTGTTACCCATTAAACATAGAAGACTGTTTTGGTCAAATCAGCCAAATTATAGTATAGATATCCGTATAACTGTACCTAAAAGAGAGCAAACTTCGTTGTGATATAGTCCCACAGCCAGATGCAGGAGACCTCCTTGTTGATATAGACACTAGCTTCTGTATCCAAGTTGCCAGAACACCTATTAGGTACTCTGAGAAAATCATGCAATTTCAAGTTCTAAACGTAGAGGCTGAAAAGGCATACGACTACTGGATACTCGGAATCAAGGGTTGACTCTTCATATGACCATAGGAGGTCCACAACAACCACGAACTTACGGTTATGATCCATAGGTCCCACAACCCAACGGGCCTACAAATCAATCCAACATTGATGATGGTTTTTGAACATTAGTATTTAGGTCCTCTCCACTCCCACCAGACATCATCACACAACTATCATTGTTAAACGTAACAACCAACCAAGCTAAAGATTTCTAGACTAGACCAGAGAATCGTCCATAAAGCACCAAAAGATCCACTACACATTTAGCCATTCCATTTTCATGACCTTGTCAGGGAATATATACGAAGCACCCACAGGTCATCTTCCACATATTCCACAACCCATAGATCATATCACGACGGAGCTCGATATTGATTGGAGCCTTTGAGCAGCTATCCTCGCTAAACGATCTATCACATCGGTTTAGGTTAGGAGGGTCTTCTTTGCCTTAGATTCATAGATCTCGCTATTACGTGTTGAAGACATAAGATTACCTAACTAGCTTATATGTATCCTACATGTATTCCATCCCCACTGGTTGTCTCGGCACGACCTCGGGAGGTCGGGTGCGAGGAAGAGTTACTTATAGATTCGCATGCTCGCATGTCACTTTTCCATCGTACAGGAGCCCACATGATTGTTTCTACGTGTTGTCCCTCTGGTTATGAAGATCTTGATGGTTACCATGAGTTTAGAGGCATTCCCAATGGCCGGCTAAACAATTCTAAGCGCTAGGAAAGGAAGCTAGGGTGGAGGAAGATGTTACGACAGAGAAGGATAGGGAGGAAAGATGACTCAAGTATGGTGAAGTGCATGAAAGGGAGATTGTTAGATAATGCAAGGTTGCAGGTGTGATGGATGTATGGCAGCAAACATTGTGGGAAGGATTTGAGGTTCACGCAGAGGACATGGAACCTGAGCAGTTTGTGTGACCCCATCTTGGTAAGCGCATAAGAGAGATCCCTTTGGCTTCTGATGAGAGTTTGTCACGCCGAGAAAGAAGAATCGTTGGCGCACATCTGAGCCGACCTAGTGACCACACCCTGGCACTTGGTTTTCCAGATCAGGGGGAAAATATTACCAGTCCAGTTGGTTACATTGGAAGTGATCGGTCTACACCCAGGAGGTATAATTTCTCATTTGGGCTTTCTATAGCTGTAAACACCAACCCAGTGTTATGAATTTTCAAGAAAGGTAAAGACACACAAGCTTTTGGTCTCGCATCTAGGAGTGGTGCGGGGTATACTATTGGCAGTGGGGCATTCTCGCAGACTGTAGGCATGCAGGTCAATGGAACTGTGGGGACCCTTGGCACGACCACTTTAGGGTCTAGTGGATCTAGTGGTTCAGGAGGAATAGGAGCTGGTGGGTTTGGTGGATCTGGTGGTTCAGGACCTGGTGGGCCTAGTGGATCTGGTGGTTCAGGACCTGGTGGACCTAGTGGATCAGGTGGTGGAGGAAACACATGTAGAAACCAAGGCTCTAGATCAGGAGGATTCGGGCCCCAACCACCCCCACAAGTTTTCTTTGAAATGTCTCTACATTTTCTCGATTACAGAGGTATTGAGGATGTTGCGGAACATGTTCACAAGTGTGAACTGCTATGGCGCACAAAGGGTATCACAACCCCAGAACGGAAGGCTAGTCAGTTTTGCAACCACATTGCAAGGGTGTGCGCATAGCTGGTATAGGAAGTATGACCCTCATCAAACAGTGGTGGACTATATTGCTTTAAAGAATGCATTCTTGGTAGAATTCCACATTCCTGAGTTTGAGCAGAAGAGCATTAGCGCTTTGAAGGAGATTCAACAAGGAATGGCAGAGAGTGTGCGGGAGTATGATGCGCACTTTAAAACTCTCTTGTCTAAATTATCATATGATATTCACCCTTCACAGCATGCTCAGTGGTTTGTTGGAGGGTTGATCACTCCTTTTAGAAGGGCCTTATCTCATAAAACTTTTACAGACCTGCACGAGGCATTGGAAGTTGCTCTGCGAGCCGAGGCTGTTGGTAGTGTTGATACTGGTGTTAGCCTATTCCTAAAGGCTTAGATTGCTACTATGGCCAAGCAGTTGGAAAAGTTGTCTACGAACTCAGCCCATGAGACTTGCAGTGGTTTGTGGTGCACAAATTGTGAAGTAGAGGGGCAAGTTAAGGATAATTTCCCCTGGAGGATAGTATGTGTTGTGGCAGTAGATTGTGAAATTTGTCATGGGGACCATGATGTGAGTAGGTGCCCCTTGTTACAGCTCGCAATCCGGAAGAATGTATCTTGTTACTGTAATATTTACACCTCTACAACCCATGATACTAAGGACTGTAGGCTCATTGATCAGATCCATGAGGCCATTGATCATGGGGTGCACCAAACCAGCCTTGCTAGTAGTTCCAAGGGTGATGATCACCGTTATGAGGAGTGCGCAGATGGAGGCACACGTGGAAGAGGTTTTCGAGGAGGATTATGTGGTCGTGGTAACCATGGAGGAGGAAGGATTGAGATCCCATGTGGAACCTGTTTCAACTGTGGATCTACAAATCATTACAAACGTGAATGCCTGGACCTGTTGCAGTGCTCGTGGTGCAGAAAGAAGCATAAGTATGAGGAGTGCCCAAAATTGTTTGAGCACATGAATCAACAGCACCGGAAAGACAAGGGTGCTGCAATGGTCAGTATTAAGAAGGCAGACACCCAGTGGATGCCTCGGGTAACACGAGATGTAGGTTTGGAGCCTGTCTTGGTAACAACAAGGGCAGAAGCCGCACGCACAAGAGAGATACCAAGACAGAAGAACCTGGTTTCAAGGGAGGAAGTAGTTCATGGAAAGTATCCAGACCCTGCGCATCAAAAGGAGGTGTATCAAGACACTATGGATGTCATTCAGAGTTTACAAGGGGAAATCTAGTGTCTAAAGGAGCAATCCAGGAGGGAGGAACAAGGAAGGAGAGTTGAGGTGCCAAAGGATGACCTGGATGAGGTCAAGGAGGTGTGTAAAATGCTAAGGAAAGAGAATATCATTCCCTTGCTAGGATCATGGTTGAGAGAGAAGGTACCACGCGTCGGAGGAGAGCGCAAGAGGTAGGTCTTGCACACAAACCTTCCCCCTCACAGCCTTGACTATGACAAGGAGATCACATTGAATGCAGTTGTAGATGGATGGCTCCTTAGTAATATCCTCATTGACACTGGTGTAGAGGTTAATGTTCTAACTTTGGATGCATGGCATCAGATGGGAAGACTTGCATTACAGCCATCTTCGAATGTGTTGTATATGGCAAACAAGACTAAGGTGATGCCCATCGGTGTCTTAAAGGATGCAACTATTACTATCCAGGGAGCTAAGTTTACTGGGGACTTCAAAGTCTTGGCGCTCGTCGAGGTAGACAATTTCCTAGCACTACTTGGGTGCCCATGGTGTTACAAGAACAATGCGGACCTTTAGTTCAACAAAGGGTACATCAGCTTTGAAAACAAGGAGGAGTGGGTCATTATACCCCTGGCTGATGGGAAGTCGACACCCTATATTGAACCTTTGGGGGAAGAAGTTCTGGATAGGATATATGTGCGCTCAATCAGGGACCCAGAGATAATACATCCTACTAACGGAGTTATCTAGTTTGAGGATGCTCAGTCAGTAAGTGATACCACCAGTCTAGCATGTGACAATTGGGCATGGGGAACTTATGAATTGATGGGACAACAGTTGAGAGGGTCGGTGACCAAGGTAACAAAGGCGCGCATAGTTCGGCACCTAGGAGGAAAAGAGCTGCCCAAGTATTCAGGAGGAGCCTTCCCTGAGATCTTTCTACATGAGGTGGAAGCTCAGTGGAAGGATGAGAAGGAATGGAGAGGGATGCTAAGTTATGTCCTACTCAGCACAGTGGCACGGTGGTGGGCTACACATCAGGAGAGCCTCTTGGAATGGTGTGAGGTAAGAATTGCTCTCTCTGTCAGATTCTCTAGGAGCAACGTGCCCACCACCATCAAGGACTACCATGGGAAGGAGCCCACCTCTTTCCATATCCAGGAGTGTGAATGGGTCTAGAGAGAAGGTGCGGAAGCTTTTCCACCATCCCTCTGGGTGCACAAGTTGTATTCTACACTGCAGGGTTGTGTGCGCGCATGGTACATTCATTCAGAGACACACCGCCAGACAGGGAATTGGCAAGAGCTCGCGGCTGACCTTATTCAAACCTTTGAGTATCAGAGTACCAAGCCATCAGTTGATAAGGCCTTGTAGGGTATCAAGTGCCTTACCATGGGGGATAGTGCCATGGCAGAAGATAGGTTGTTGGAGTTACTAGGTGGAACAAGTTTGGAGGTGCGCTTTGAAGAAGAAGTAGAGGAAACAGAAGAGTTACAACTTGAGCACACGTTCTTGGAAAAGGAGAAAGGAAAGTTGGTGTATGTGATTGATGGAGAGGAATCAGAAAGCTTGGATGTTAGCCATTTTGTAGGGACACGTGAGGTAGTGGACAGTGTTGATACTCACGCACGCACCTACCATGAGCCCTTAAAGACAAAGAAGGTTAACATCGGTTCAGGAGAAGAACCTAAGGAAGCTATTATTGGAGATTACTGGTCGGAGAAGGAAGTCTCTAAGATCATTGATCTGTTGTGTGAATTTGAGGATTTATTCCCATGCGTGTACCATGAGCTCAAAGGCATTCACCATTCCTTGGGGGAGATGAAGATAAAGCTGAAGGATGGTGCACACCTGGTTAGGAAGAGGCCCTACTGGATGAATCCCAATTTACGCATGAAGGTTAAGGAGGAGATAGATAAAATGATAGCTTCTGGGATCATTGAAGCAGTGGAGGAATCGGAATGGATAAGTCTGATGGTAATCAACATCAAGAAGGATGGGTGGATTAGGATCTGCATGGATTATAGGGAGCTGAATGCAGTTTGTGTCATTGATCCCTTTCCGACCCCCTTCACTGAAGAAATTTTGGAAGGAGTCGCTGGGCGTGAAATCTATTCCTTTACGGATGGATTTTTGGGGTACCACCAAGTCCAGATTGCAAAGGAGGACCAGGAGAAGACAACTTTCACCACTGAGTGGGGAAGTTTTGCATACACGGTCATGCCCTTTGGGTTGAAGAATGTGCCTGCTATTTTTTTGCGCATAGTGGTGCAAGCATTCCAGGACTTCATCCATAAGTTTCTTCAGGTCTATTTGGATGATTGGACAGTGTATGGTCTAGTTAAAGACCATTGTGACAATTTAAGGTTAATGTTTGAGAGGTGTAGGCAGTTGAGGATATCCCTCAACATTAAGAAGTGTGTGTTTGCTACACCCTTTGGGACTTTATTGGGGCATATCATATGTAAGGAGGGCTTGCTGGTAGATCCCGCTAAAGTTGCAGTTATTGTGGGGTTAGGGGAGCCTACTAGCTAGAGCGCAGTGCACAGATTCCTTGGGCATATGGGTTATTATAGGAAATTCATCAAGGGGTATGCCAAGATCACCATGCCCTTTAGAGGAACTGCTCAGACATAAAAGTGCCTTCCATTGGGGAGAGGCGCAACAGAGGGCATTTGATACATTAAAGGATAGGCTTGTCACCACACCTATATTACGTTTTCCCTCTTGGGACAAGCCCTTTCATGTCCATGTAGATGCCTCAGGGACCGCTATTGGAGTAGTGCTTGCACAGCCAAGTGAAGGAATTGTTGATCATCCTCTATGTTTTGCAAGTAGGAAGTTGACACCAGCAGAGTAGAACTACACCACAACTGAGCGCGAGGCATTGTCAATGATCTACGTGCACTTTTCAAGTTTAGACAGTATCTGCTGGCAACACCCTTTGTGTTTTACACCGACCACATGGCATTAAAGTATTTGGTGAACAAGCCCATTCTACAAGGGTGCATATGTCAGTGGGTGTTGTTGTTTCAAGAGTTTGAATTCACCGTTGTAGTGAAGCCTGGGAAAAGTAATTGTGGACCTGATCATCTGTCAAGAATTGATTCAGGGGAGGATGCGCAAAGTATTGAGGAGACAATGCCAGACACGTAACTATTTAGGTTGCGGCACGTGCCCTCAGATTTGGAAGAGATTGCAGTATTTTTAAAGGAAGGTGTGGCCAAAGGAATGAAGGCATTAGAGAAAAATTAGTTAGCCATACGCGCCGCTCCTACATGTTAATCAGTGGAGACTTATACAAGTTGGGACGTGATGAAGTTTTGCGCAGGTGTGTATTAGAGCATGAGCACCTCACCATCATGGAGGAAGCACATGGAGGAAGTGCGGGTGGGCATTATGTAGGTGATGCCACCACGCGTAAGATATTAATGGCAGGTTTGTGGTGGGAAACCCTGTACAAGGATTGTAAAGACTATTGTAAAGCATGTGACCATTGTCAGCGCATTGGAAAACTAGGAAAGAGAGATGAAATGCCTTTGCACCCTATCCCTAGCGCAGAGCCTTTTGAAAAGTGGGCAATAGACTTTGTAGGCCCTATTGCACCAGCGGCGCGTAGGACTGGGTCACGCTATGTCATCACTTGCATGAATTATTTGACCAGGTGGGCAGAGGCAGCCCCAACTAAAGATTACATAGCAGCCACAGCGGCAAGGTTCTTGTGGGAGAACATTATCACGAGGTATGGATGTCCGTTGAGTTTGACCAGTGATAGGGGTACGCATTTCTTGAATGAGACCATGAGGATCCTATTAGCAGAGTTCATGGTGGCTCATCACAAGACTACGCCCTATCACCCACAAGAAAATGGAACCACAGAAGCATTCAACAAAATACTGAGTCATACCCTGACCAAAATTTGTGATGTCGGAAGACAAGATTGGGATGACAAAGTATCAACAGTATTGTGGGCTTACAGGACAACATATAAAAGGCTGAACAAAGCCACACCATTTCAGTTGGTGTTTGGCATGGAAGTTGTTCTACCAGTTGAATTCATGTTACCTTCTCTGCGAATAGTGCGCGTAGGAGGGTTGGCTGATGAGCAAGCGCTGGAAGAAAGAATTGAGGAGTTAATGAAATTGGATGAGAGACGATCACTCACCAGGTGGAGCCAAACAACAGAGAAAGCAAAGCAGAAAGCTTGGCATGATCGCCACATTAGAAACAAGAAGTTTGAGGTTGGGCAGATGGTTTTACTATATGATTCTAAGTTTCTGCGCCATCCTGGGAAGTTGAAAGTCCATTGGTTGGGTCCTTACACAATCTCGTACATCCTTGATTCGGGCGCGTGCCAGTTACAAGCACTGGATGGGACGAAGTTTCCTGGACACTTCAATGGGAGTAGGCTGAAGCCCTACTATAAATAAGTCTTCTTGGTGTTTGTAAATAAGGTAGTTTTTCCAGTTAGTTTAGAATTTTCCTTTATGCATTTCTTTTCTTGTGTTTCCCTTTCGCGTTGTTGTTTTGTTTTGCGCCTTGGGCGCCGGTAACCTTATTGCTACTTTTTGAGAATTTGTGAGTGCGCAGAGGACCGCACATCATTTTAAGTGTGGGGTGGAGTAATGTGAAGGAGCGCATGGTTAAAGTGCCAAGGAAGTTTGTGTTAAAAATCCCAGTTGAATGGCCCGGTTGAAAGAGGTGTATGGAGAGAAAATGTAGAAAAAGGATGGTTGGTGCCAAGATAAAGCTACTTATAGATCCCACGTACAAAGGAGGAGAAAGCACATTAAGCAACATGAGGTAGGCGAGAGAAAAAATCAGGATAGAAGAAGTGCCTTCGGCACTGGTTTTACGCACGTAAGAGTCTCCTGTCAGGTTGGATTGGTTACGTGCCAGAAGGTTGGAGGATTTTTCCGCGCAGGTTGGGCGCGTGAGGGAAAGTGCTTAAGTCAGGCTTTGTTTGAAAAAGCCACATTAAATGAAGAAAGTATGGTGGTAGGTGAAGTAGCACTTAATGCTCAAAAAGGGAAAAACTATAAATAAGGGGGTCGGGACACTTCATTTTTCACTTTGCGTATAAGAGAACGAAGCACTTTTTGCACCTTTGCAAACTAGGGCTTCCAAAAAAATGATCCGTGTGAAGAAAAATTTGGAGAAATTGAAGCGTGAGTAGCTAGTTCAGATTTGTGAACCAGGAGGAAGGGATTTCATGGGCATGGGAGAAAGTGTGAGAAGACATCATCTTGTGAAGGGAGTATCCCAGTTAGGGTTTGAAGAACTAGGGCACGGGTGTGAGTAATTTTCTTCACAAGTTCGAGATCTAGGGTTGGAGAGAGCGGAAGAACAAAGTAACAGAAGTGATTGAAATGGGTAGAAGACCTAGAAAATGGCACCCAAGAAACCAGCTAGTACACCCAAGAAGGGAAAAGGAAAGGGCAAGGGAAAGCAACAAGAAATTGAAGCAAGCACAAATGAGGAATGGTATGCAGAAATGCAGTACCCAGATGGAGTGTTTTTGGGGAAGGAGTGGGAGTCCCATCTTAGGGACATGTCTGTAAATGATTATAATCATCAGACAAGCACAATTGAAAAGGAGTTGGCACTGGAGTTAGTGCACCCAACAAACAAGAGGACGCCAGAAGGTTTTCCCATATATAATGATGACGTGAAGGTCAAGTTGGAGAAGGCAGGGTTACTACAACTCTTTGAGTTGCCCTACTTCGGGAAACCTGAGTGACTGTATCAGTGGCTGATGTCACGTGTGCATGAGGACTATTTCCACTTCGCAGGGTGCAAGATGCACATAACTCCTCAGCTCATTTCACAATTCACAGGCCTCATCTGTGAAGGAGATGGGTTGGAAGATGATTTGACAGACAAGGAAGCGATTAAGGAAACTATCACCACTCTTGCTTGCAAAAAGGGGTCAAGGTATTATGATGTCGCAGACATCAAGGATCCAGTAATGAAGATGGCCGCACACCTGGTGTCAAAGCTAAATGGCCAGGAGAGATGGACTCAAGTCAGTAAGCCATGGTTAAATGTTTGCAGAAAGATTTCAGAGGGCACCATCTATAATTTGTCTGCATTCATCGCGGATGAAATTATCAACTGCGTGAAGGAAGGTGACAGGATCCTTTTTGGAAATGTGCTGCTGACCATCGTGTTCTCAGAGATAGGGGTACCAGATGCATCAGATAAGTTTGTATGGGAGTACCCTGATGAAGACCCCTCGCCCACCAAAATATTTGAGAAGTACGCTTGTGACACTATGACAACAGTGCACAAGGCGCACTTGGAAAAGTGGTACACGCACCTAAGGAATGCATTCGGGGTAGAATGGAGAATTCCCAAACAACTGCCAGCGGCCACTAGGGGAGAGGTAGAATTTTTTGTGTATCAGCATTACTGCCTGGGTAGATTCAAGTTGATAGATGACTCATGGAGCCCATGGTGCAAGCTCCCCTTTGCCTTCACAGCTCAGTACTTCCAAGCGGGAGTAAACAGGTTCAAGGAGTCCAAAAAGTTTAAGTTGGACCTTGGTAGTTTGGACAAAGACCACAGGGAATTGCACAAAGGGTTGGTCTACCCTAGAAAGGGCACGTACATAGAGTGGTACGTGTCACATGAAGTGCAAATGACAAGGCCCATGACTCTGCCCATTGCAGGAGGATCCATGGCGCGCGTTTACATTCACATAAGGCCCAAGTCGGAGAAGGGCACATACCTAGAGAATGAGGTATCTATACCTCAGGATCCAACTGGGAGGAAAAGACCCACACCCAAATGGGAGGAAAAAGAACCAGAAAAGAAAATCCCAAGTGTGGTGGAGACACAGGAAATAGGTTCCCCCAGGACAAGCGCCAGAACCAACACATATGCACACAAGAAAAAGGTTGTAATCAGAGAAAAGACTCCAGAACCAGAAGAACCATCAGATAAGGAGTCATCAGAAGAAGAAACAAGAGTCACCTACACCGGAATCTCTGGTTAGGAAAAAGTAGAGGGTAGAAGAGGAGACCACCTCGGAAGAAGCTGGAAGTATGGGCAAGTACATAGGAGAGAAGGATGGTAGTGAAGAAGAAGTAAGTGGGGAAGAGGACCCTGGGAAAGATCAAGGGCCACCTATTTTCAATATACATGATTCAGAGGAGGAAGGTGGAGAAGAAGAACAAGGGTTCCTTTTTGTGCGGCGCAAGGATAGCCAGGTAGGAGGAAGCACCCAGGACATGGGAAAAGATGAAGAGGCTAGCGCACAAAAGCAAGAGGTTCCAAGCTCGGCACAAGAGAAAATGGCCAAGGTGGTAGAAGAAGAGGAGACAAGGGACATTGAGAACCTGGTGGAGGACAAGGTGGAGCGCATCATTGAACCAGTGTTGAACAAGGAGAAGGAGAGCGTAGAAGAGGAACGCGGAAACACTAGAGGCCCAGTTTTAACTGTAAGTATACCCAAAGGTACGCACACGGGAGGAAGGCACACAGAGGGGGGGAGGCCAGAGATGGGTTATATTGATGACCCCAAGAAGGTGTTTCACGCATGGTTCCAGAGTACACTTCTGGTGGAGGAGCTTGTATGCATGTCATCTTTCGACAAGGAGGCTACCTACCCGCGGACAAGGAAGATGATCTCTTGGGAAATTGAGTCCCACCTTGATGAACCAGAGTTTGAGGTAAGCCAAGGGGAAATAGTAACATTGCCAGGACTAGGAGAAGATAACCCAGTGGTGGATACCCAGCAGCTCTCAGATGAACAACTGAGCAATGCGCTTAACAAAGTCTCCGTTGAGATAGAAGCTAGACTCTTCGGGTGAAATGATAGGATCAGGGATCTGGAAGGGGAGCTGAAGGAGAAAGAGGAAGAGCTAGCTACATTAACCAAGGAGTTGAGCCAGGAAAATTTAATCAGCACCCAGTGGCAGTGGGAATTGAAGGATGAAAAGGCCAAGGTGAGCGTTGTGTACAAGAAAGTAGAATCCATCAACGAGGCCATACTATTAAAGCATCCAGACCTGGCATCACCCACACAGAAGTATGGATCTACTTTGGGATGCCTAGAGGATTTAACAAGGGTCCTCACCATGGAAAGACAGCCACCAGCCTTGGAGTCTATAGAGGAAGTGGCAGTGCACCTAGAGAAGGAAGACAAGTTGAAGATCGTAGCACTCATCGCAGAGTACAACAAAGTGCTTGCTGATGTAAGGGCTACTTCCCAGACTACTGAGGCCACATACGACAATTGTGTGGATAGAGACAAAGTGGCAGGCACCCTGGTTGCCACTCATGAAGTAGAACTCAAGGAGTTCCAGGAGAAAAACAAGGGGAATAGGGTGGAAAGAGACAAAATCCTTGCCGAGGTTGAGAAGAAATCAGAGGCCATTGAAACCTTAAGGGTTTCAATCAAAAACCGGTTGAAGGAGCTATATCCACGTATCACACGAAGAATGGATGCATTGGAGGATATATGCAAGGAGTTGGAGAAAATCACAGATACTATGAGCGCACAAGGAGATGGACTAAATTTTGGGGAGGTAAGCGCCCTGGTCGGTGACCTCTGTCAAAGAGCGCAGGATGAAGTCGATGCCTGGAATAAATTGGAGGCCGACTTGCAAAAGGATTTTCCCAGTCTGTTGCAGTGATTCTTTCACTCTCCCATTCTTTCTTCTTTCCCCATTCTTTCATCCTCTTATTTCTTTTTCCTAGGCGTAAGCCTATTTGTATTCTTTCTCTCACTAAGGGAAGTGTTCCCACGGATGGAGAACAGGCGTAGTGTGGGGTGATGTTGGGCCCCTAGAATATTGACTAAGTACAAAAGGTGCGTAGGCACGCAAGGTCCCAGTTAAAGAAAGGCACACAAGGACAAAGTGCGCAAGGCAAGGGTTTTAGAAAAGGGTTTAAGGAAGCCCGTGGTGCGTGACAACGTGCGTAGACAGAACCAAGGGTTCAGGACTTAGAAAAATTGGACGTTCAGGGCTGAACACGTGAAAAGCATGACCCGACTACGCGTGGATAAGATGCCAGCCTGGCGACAGGTTGGCCCAGGAAGGAGCATGCCTGCGGTAGAATCTTCTAGAAGCACATCATGGGATAAAGTGGGAAGCTCAGGCCTAGAGGAGCATGCTCACATGGAGGACCACATTCAGACACTTGGCATCAGATCTGAGGGCACTGGAGGATGAGTTGGTAGTCCAGAAAAGCTATAAATACAAGCACCTGTAGAGTAAACAGAGAGACTTAGAGTGTGGGCGGAGCTCTGCAGAAATACTGCAAGAACTCTGTTAATGGGTAATTGCATTCGGGAAAGGATGTATTGGGCATGGGGATTGTAATTTTTCTTTTTGGTAGCTTAGTTACATTAGTCCAGTTGCAATGCATGACTGTGGTCTGCTTCTCTGTGACACTCTGTAATGGCTCCATGGATGTAATGAGGTTACCTGTTATATATACATGAATATCAATGATTCTGATGCATACTTCTCTCTCATGAGTTCTCTTTCCTTTTATGCTAAGTATGGATGCTTGTATGCTTCTTTCTGATATGATACACATTATAGATTCTGTTAAGTACTCTATCTGAAATGACTGCAAGGATCTAGAGGCCGTTCTGAGCTCTATGGTTCTTGTATGTCCTAAACCCATTTGAAAGTCTTTTAAACACAAATCATAGATGATGTTTCCCACTAAACTCACATAAAAGAGAGACTCGGCACCCGCACGTGCCTCGGGTGAGCACCCAGCTTTCACTGGGTGATAGGCCGACACGCATGGGGTTCCTTTCTTTTGTGTTAAGGGTAAAAATGACTACACTAGATATAGCAATGTAAATAGAATGTGTGGATGGCAAAGTGAACTTCCCCTTCCTATGTTGCATATGCAGAGTTGATGTAACCCGTGTCCCTTGAGTGGATGTTAGATGGATACTTTAGAGTGTTTTAGGTGCCTTTTGGATGCAAGCTTAGGTGATGCTAGTTATGCTTAGTGCCTGGACCTTGATTTTGAACACATAACTATGTATTTATATGATTTCCCTTGTTTGAATTGTGTAATTGACAGCTGGAAGGCCAACCCATAAGTGAAAAATATGCCCAAAAGATAAAAGAGGCCCAAACATAGTCAGTAAGGTGGAAAAATGTTGGGGGTGACCAGAGGGGACAAGGGTGCCTATGCACTCCTGTCTTGGTTGGGTGCTAGTGTCCAGAGCCATTAAAGATAAATAACTAAAATATCGACTGAGATGTGGAGTGTGTAAGGCCAGATAGAAAACAAAAAACACAGAAAAGAGGCCAAAGACAGTCATCAATTACTAGTTTTATTACTTAGGAATCATATGAATGCCAGTATGTGTTTATGACCTAGAAATGTACCCAAGTGCATGATTTAGTGTCTACAACAGTACACTAGAAAATTTATAGTCATCAAATTTACTTTACCCCACTTAATTAAGTAAGGTAGATGTTACTCCTCTTAAATAATCAAATCGGGGTTGTCACTAAGGATAACCTTGGCTCTAAATCTCATGGGTGTATTAGTTAGGTAGGTAGGGGTCCGTTTCGTTGGCCAGCTCCCTCAAAGTGCCAATTACTTTGGGGTTCTCGTGGTACTCCTCACAATGAGTTTCTTGACCCTGTCCATGCACTTCCCACAGTTAAAGTGAGATGGAATAAACCCTTTTTCGAGCTTGCAATACAGGTTTATAAAGTTTAATAATAAAGTTTGGTTGGTTTTCTCGATTAAGGCAACATGTAGTTAGAAGTTTGATTGAACATTTAAGGTAATATTCTTACGATGGGATGTGGTCCTACAATCAATACATTAATAGTTTTTTTGCAGCAAAATCGTGATATAAAACACATAAGACAAAATTCAACATTTCTAATTTTTAAGATCACCCAAGAGGGTGCGAGAAAAAGTGCATACGTGGTTGGTTTGTCTAGATTAAATTAAATGAAAATTAAGAGCAAATTAAACACTTAAATTGATTAGTTATGAAAACATGCAAGAAAGTGAGTAAATAACAATACTAAAACAATGATTAATTTTTTAAAAAATGTTAGAAAAATGAAGAAAATAGTGAAAACAAACATAGAATGCTAACATGTGCACTTGGGTGCGCTAGTGTAACAACTTATAGTAGCATGTTCAATTAGACACACTAGCATAACAAAGGGTTTTCCAGCTAATAAATGGATGACAATAGTGTGTACAAAGGTACGAAAGCGTGTGAAGAGCTATGTAGGCATGTGCAAACAAATTTTAGTGTTATGGTAGCACATATAAGACTACGCTAGTGCGTGTCGGGTACAGTAAGCAAAAATTTAGTTTTATGTAAAAAACGTGAACGACTATGCTAGCGCATGCATTTGAACGCTGGTGCGTGTAGTGATACGCTAGCACAAATCACATGTGATGCTAGTGCGTATAACCTGTAGATGGGCAAATTTGAAGAAATGTGACCAAAGAATTAGTTTTTTTATTTTCACCATGTTTGTTGCACCTAAAACCCTAAAATTGAAATTTGTCTTAAACATCACCAACAAAATAAAGAAAGAATTATATTAGTGAAAATAATCTAAAAATGATAAAATAAGTGTTGGGGTCCTACTGGGCATGCCAAAATGTAGACCATGGAAAATACAATAAAAGAGGAAAATCAAACACAAAATGCAAACCTTCCATTGTAAATCCCATAGCAACCTTGGATTAGATCTAACTGAAAGAGCGAGGTTTAATGAAGCTCTTTGTTGGAAACGTTTGATTTGTGAGTTATGGTTGTTTTATGGATGTTCCAAGTACTCAAAATGGAGATTAGTTGAGCCACAAGCGTGAGGATGCAATTTTGACATGATTTGGGCAACATAACAGTACGAAAAATTGATTTCCAAATAATTTCACAAAATAACAACATGAATTCTCAAGCTTTTTAGTGGATGATTTACAAAGGAAAGATCATTGATTTTAATAGTTGAGGAAAGTGAATCCACAAGCTAAGTTTAGACTAAGTTGATTTATAGATAACTAAACATGACTGAGTTGTTTAGTTGAGTTTCCAAATTGATTAGAGAGTTAGTCTGTTGGCCTAGATTTGCATGAGCGAGTTATTGCTGAGTTGGTAAGGAGTTGCGCATGTTTTTGGCTTTTAATTCCATATCTGTTATTTTATTCACCCAAAAGGTGTCGTGAATAGTTGAATTTTCGAAGAATGTGGATTGATTTTGGATTTCCATGACTTGGGAGATAACTTCAGTTAACTCAAATGCATTATTTGAGTTAATTTGAACACATCCTCTTGATTATAATAATGATTTTTAGCTTTAGTCATGACTTTAGTCAACTTGAGTTGATGAGGTGGATATGATATGAGGATTATTTAATTTATTTAAATATGGAAGAGGATGTGTGTATTTATTTAATTAACTTGATATTAAGTTAGCTAAGGGGTAATAGGGTGCAAATAGAATTAATTAAATTAATTCCAGAAAGGGACAATGATTTTAATGATAGTTCGAACGTTTATGATGCACAGTGGTTATTTTAGGATGTCTACAGTAACACTATTACTATAGTGTGTTTAGATATCATCAGTGAACATAGATCAGGTAATAGAGAGACCCTTTTTTATTTTGCTCACACATCCATCGATACCAAATGAATTGTTCTAGTTCCAGGTACAAGGATGCCATTACCACCTCCTATCCATTTGGGACTTAATGTAAATCAAATAAATTCCCCATTTGGTTGAGGCAAGTGATTGGATCATTCCTATTGAACTTTCACAACTCCACTTTTGGAATAATGTTATGCTGGTTGGTTAGAAGATCCAACTACTTGTGTAGAGAATTCTCCTTGGTTGGTGTGATTTAGATCTATGTGTACATTGTTAGAGGAACCCATATGACTGGAATGAGAATTCATGCTATTATTCATTATTGAAATAACAAGCATCATCTCTTGCTTCATTGATTCAAACCCCATGTTCATTTCACCCTTAAGGCTACCCTCCAGTAGAAGAATCATGTTGTTGAGGTCAACCTTACTCACCATATTATTAATTCTTTCTCGAAGTTGATTGACTACCTCTGATACTCCAAAACCTGAAGATTTCAAATACATATCTTCCTTATTTGGAGTCATTCTTAGAGTTGCTTAACCCTTTCCTTGGCCTCGAGTTGATCTTTCGGTCATGATGTAGGGTTTGGGTCTTGGGAGACAAGGATTAAGGTAGAAATTTATGGTACGGGGTTTCGTAACTTTATTGGACAAATAGAAGGAAACATATAGAACAAACCTTGGATAATTTTTGGCAAGATTTCGAAAAATATAATAAACTTGGAAAATTTCCCAAAATTGCAGCCTAAGTAGGGAATTTAGAAAAAACCCTAAAACTGATGTAACTTTTTGCAAAATAAGTAAAAAATCTTGAAATTTGGAGAGGATCTTACTGAACTAATTTCGCAACACTAGGAAAAAAATTAGAGAAAAATTCACTACCATTTTTGAGATATATGATAATCTTCACAATTAAGGTTTTGACCCAATCTGGCCGAGATCAAGCTCTGATACCACTTCTAATGAAATTACGCAGATATATTTGAATATCAACACTAATAAATCATCGAAGAGTTCACTACCATTTTTGAGATATATCATAATCTTCACAATTAAGGTTTTGATCCAATCTGGCCGAGATCAAGCTCTAATACCACTTTTGATGAAATTACGCAGATAGATTTGAACATCAACACCAATAAATCATCAAAGAACACCAAAATATAGAGAAATGACTTCAATATGCAAGTAGAATGACTTGGCCACTTCGCGGGGGCAACCTCCAAACCATACAATAAGACTCAAGTGCTCAACATGATGATAATATCCCACTCTCTAGCTCCTATATACACCCTACTATGTTATCCAAAGTCCTTAGGCCGTCCCACTAGGCAAATGAAAGCATAAATAATTATGATATGACATGATAAGAGATTATGTTAGCCACGAGTTACATATCTATATCTCGATATATGAACTAGGGTTAAAGGTGTAGCAAACACCCTAAACTATTAAAAACTACAAGCCAAACAATGTCAACCACAGTCAATATAGTTCACCGTGGGAAATGCAATATCATAGGGGCCAAAAGGAAATCTTGGTTGATGGAGGGAGACTCAAAGTTGTTGAAAAGTGTCACGACAAAGGTATGTGTGCGTTGAAAGTAGGTATGAAGGTGAATGTAAGAGGATGGTAAGGTGATGTTGTATGGAGGTTGTAGGTAGATGTTTGTAAAGATATAAAAATATGTGAGGTTTGATCTAATTGGACTACACATCAATGCCCTCTCATAAGTATTGTTGCTAACCAACCTAATGCAACCAAGGAAGGTTGTAATAACCATTTCTAGTTATTTCCCGCTCCCAATAATGTCCTTAAGACATCATTCTAGGGAAGCCAATGCGCTAATAGTGCATATGAATACTTAAAGTGAATAAAAGGTAAAAATTATGCGTATACATGTCTCTATATTAGATTCAAATCCTTCAAGCACAACACCATGACTATTTTGGAGGGAAAGAGATACATTTTGAGTCAAAATCAAAGGGCATGTGCAACTTGTAAAGGGCACATGTCCTTTAAAAAACATGCATTCGTAATAAGGTACACATCTTTTTTGAAATTTGAAAATTTTAAAAGGGCGCTCACCCCTTAAAACCCTTTGTATTACATAGGGGGCACATCTTTCGTATTACATAGACACACACCCTTTGTATTACATAGGGCATATGCCTTTTAAGATTCTTTTATCAACCCTATTTGAAATCAAGTTTGATATGCATGCTTTAAAGGATGAACACCTTTTTCAAAAGGGCGCTCCCCCTTTGTGAAACTTAACTTCATTTTTAAGATTTAGTCATCTTTTTATGATTTAGTCATCTTTTTATCCGTCATCTTCCTATAATCACCCCCTTAGGGACTCGATCCATAAATCTAGAACCTCAAACAATAGGGAGAGCACTCAACTCACTTTAACACTCAAATTAACTTTGAATTTACTATTTAAAATTCAAATTGGAATTAAAAGAAGTACTATTTAAAATGTAAATTGGAAAATTATTAAAGATTAATTCCATTAATGTAATTTGAAAATAAATAAACAAATAGAATAATGTAAAATCCAAGGACTAAGGTTGTAACTTGCAAGACGAACGCCATTGCATATTTTCATGACATGAATATAATTTCAACCCTACACAGCTCCACAAAATCAGCGGTATTATCACAATCTGTAAAACGAATCACGATCCTATTCCTTCTGCCTGCATTTCTGTCATACAGATCGTCCATCGGGTAGCCGGTAAATATGAAGATTTGAAGGTTCAAGAGAGAAAAAAAAATCAATCGAAGAATTGGACTAATGGGAGAGACAGACGAAGAAAGAAATAGCAGAATGCAGTCCAGGCTATGGTGGCCACAGCATATATTGAAGTCAGAGTCTTGGCCCCGCAGTGTGCTTTTGTTGGGTTGGGCGATCCATGGATTTCGAAACTCTATTGACATTGTGGTGGCAGCAGGTCTGCCATTGGATGAAGCCGCCTCACATCTCACCCACACCCATCTACAGGTATGTCATTTCTCTCCATCTCATTTCCCCAAACCCACTGTATGCAGTATACAGATGGTGTATATCCCTAAACGAACATACACAATTTTCATATGTTTATTTCAAGGTTTTAGATCATGCCTGTTTTCTCAGACTCGAATTTTTCCTAACTGCGCTGTAGTTCAAGCCTGTCACTTAGGCAGTATATACATTGCATATATCCCTAAACGGGAGATTACGGATTTGATATGTTTATTTGAGTATTTAGATTATGGCCCTTTTCTCAGACTCAGTATATACATTGTGTATATCCCTAAACGAGCTATTACTGTTTTGATATGTTTCTTTAAGGATTTAGATCATGGCGCTTTTCTCAGGGTCAAAGTTTTAGGCAGCAAATACATTGTGTACATCCCTAAACGGGCGATTACGATTTTGATATGTTTATTTAATGATTTAGATTATGGCCTTTTCTCAGACTCAAAGTTTTTTTTGAACCTGCTGTATTTCAAGCAGGTCACTCTGTGCAGTATATACATTTTGTATATTTCTAAAAAATGAAGGACGGTTATGATCATGCCCATTTGTTGGAACTTCCGAATGTTTCAGTTCTATCTCAAACCATGTTTTTCGGTCACTTTGATCAGTATATATATTGTGGATGTCCTGTGGCGTGAGCAGATACACATGTTGCATACTGTTTAGTTGGGGTTTATAGATCATTGCCCATTTGGCCAAACTTTTTAACTTTCCGTGAATTTCCAGCCTTGTTTGTGGGTTACTTTGTGCTAGTCTTGTCTGTGGGTTACTTTGTGCTAACCTTGTTCGTGGGTTATGTACATTAGATTATTTATTTTCATGGGATTTTTACTTGTGTGGATTTTAGTCGTTACCCAAAGAAATGGTGGTGATGAGCGGAGGAGGGGAGAGGGAGGAGCGGGTACATGGAAGTGAAGTGTTATACACACTTTTGACATTCTTTTTGGTGCTTTAGATCTTGCCCACTTGCTCAAATTTTTCAATGTTTCAGGTCACGTGTTTCAAAACAGATGCATTTTATAATCCCTAAAATGGGGGATATGCACAGTTTCTTTTTAATATATTCTATGGTTACTTGGCATTTTAGATCCTGCTCGTTTGTTCAAATTTTTGATTTTTTCCCGGAGAATCTGTGTTTCAAGCCATGGTTTATAACTTTTTTGTTCTCAGTGATTTTGGGTGAGGATATGGGCCACCTTTAGCGTTCTGTGGGATAAAATTAGACCAGATTCTTACAGTTTGTGAACATGGATGTCCCCGTAGCTGTTACACAACAGTTTTGTCCCCCTGGAGTTACGGGCTGCCTTATTGTGGTAGGAGGCTTTGAACCTAGGTCACACTATTATCACCACAAATCCTTGGATGTACTTCCAGCAATCTTGATGAGCATATTTTTTTGTTTTTTAATTTTGTAGATCAATCGGGGGATCTATTGGGTGTCCCCTCTCCAAATTAACTAAAAGATTCTGCTTTAGGGTACAGCCAAGATTGTCTGTAGCATATAAAGTAAAAACGACAGCCACATAAATGCAGGATCTGTTAATTCTATAACATGGTCCATGCTTTCGTGATATAACTCGACTGTAAATACTACCATTTTTTATCCTGCTACTATACAGATTTGGAAATACAGGAACTTCATAAATGATTCCGAGTATTTCCACCAAAAGACATATAGGGACTGTATATGATAAGCAATCACAGTTCAAGTCCCAAAAAAATGCGATCACATTGCGACGTTTATACTTAGCAGGCATATCTGTTCATATTGATATGGCAATGTTTGTACTTATGATGGAAGAGAACCATAGATAGCATAACAAAAACAACTACTGCCATCCATCCCGGAGACTAACATTGTGCTCCCGAGCATGAACTGTAAACCGAAAAAACAGAAGTTAGACAACAGGACTGCAAATGGTTATTGCACTCCCAAATGGCCAAAGCTTTGTGCCATCATGTGTTGATTGTGCTCCAGAAACTGATTTGTCACTGGTTATTCTATGAATAAACACAATTCATCAAGCAGGTATTTTTTACAAACTATTTAAAAAAGAAAAGAAAACTAGAGTACTTTATGCTTTCAGAATTCTTAACTCTCTAAGAAACTAACTGCAGATCGCATGCATGATGGAACAGAAACCAAAATTTGTTACCTTTTATGTGCAAGAAAAACAATTATAGAAAGCATTCATAGATGATAGAAATATAAAAAAACCTGCATCCACACTAGATGCAAATGTTTGTGTGGAGAAATTCTCATGGGATAGAAATTCCACCAGTAAAACAAGGAACCGCTTTTAAGTTTTATCCCTTCCAGGACGCTTTCTAATAGAGATACCAAGATATACATTCACTGTGGAACAATTATATTGCAATTCCCTGTTTATAGAAAATGTTATAGTGCACTCTTCCATTTCTGACTATGATTCCTATTCCCTCCAAAACGGTTTTTAAATTTTAAGTATCACTTAAAACTTGATTCTCCTTCAGTTCCTTGGTCTATTACTGGAAAATAAACCATTTTGTCAGTTTCATTGACCTATTTTATTCTTTGCTATGGTGATGCTCGTGGGACTTACCAAGTTCCTTCTGTTACTTCACACGAAATGATGGCCTTAGCCAGTTCTTTTATAGATTTAGCTATTTTCACTTTTTTCTCCACGAGTTATGTCCTCCTGGACCAGAGCCACATGTTTCTCTAACCACAACTAGGTGATGAAATTGTGTCCCCAATGTGAGAAATGCATAAGTATTGGTTGTAACCCCATTGAATAACCATTCACAATGACAGGAACACAACAGACCTTTCAAATTGGAAATGCTGGTGGTATGTATTGTAAAAGTTGGCAAGAAGTTTGCCTCTATATTGCACATTTTTTATTTCTTGTTTTCATGATCCATTTTGGATCAGAAGCTGCACTGGGGTGATAAGGAAATCCTTTCTTTCCTCCAGCGCTTCCACGGCACTGTAGAAACCATATCTGAAATTGCCTAGTAAATCTTGATGAGCAAAATGTTTTCCTCACTTGAAGGAAGGGAAGGCAAGGCATTCAATTACAGCCCCTTTCCCACCATCTGTGCATTGTTGTAGGTTTAGGTGTCTCTTGAATCTGGGAGAATATGGTCATCTAGAATGTTAGTATCATCTTTGCGGTGACTGAAATTCCGCTTTATTACTGCAGGGTGTTGAAATATATGACTTAACACTTGATAATATTCCTTCCCCAAGATCCCTGAATCCCCTCACACTTCAGCATTAGGTGATAAACCTGACCGAGTATCTTCTTAATCAACCTCAAAAATCATTCACATGAAATTCTCACAAGATCATCATTGGAAATAGGGAAACTGTTTCCCTTTTACAATAAAATCTCTTGGAGCTCCTGCAGGGAGGAAAAGGTGATGCCTAATTTCCTTTGTCCACACTGTTTCCAGAAACAGAGCCCGATGCCATAATATTATAATAACAATGCTAGTCATCTCAGAGAAAAAACAAAGAGCAGAAGTTAAACCTTAACAACTAGGAGAAATCCAGCAAAACTTTCAAATTAATTGATAAAAATTGAAGGACAAGAAGCTGCAAATATATGAGCTGTTATCATGAATGCCGTCATGAGTCATAATTTGGAGAATTGAACTCCATAGCTCTGCCAAATTGCTTCAAAGGTTTCACATGCTTCACTCCGGCTGAGAAAAGATTTTGCCAAATTAAATAAGTTTTCCATCACCTTGTTCACCTTAACTTGCATAATTAGCAATTTAATGCCACACAATCACACCCTAAAAAAAGCATGCCATTCTATATTTTAATAATATATTTTTTGAGGGGAAATGTTAGCCCTTCTCTATCTTCCACTTGGCCACTAATAACTCCCCATTGGCAGTTCATACTTAACTCCACTATCTCGCACAACTTTTGCTTCTCTCAAGCAGCGACTAAATATAATGTTTTCAAATTTTGTTAAAAGTGCCTTTGCTACCTCAATAGTAGACTTTGGCCTCCAGCATCTGATAGTAGTCATATTTATAGCAGAGATGATTAACATGAAATTAACTGTTTTTTCAATTGCCATTTGAAGAGTTTTGACAAAGGCTTCTGCTTCAGCTTTGTTGTTTATGGCTATGGATTTAGTTAGTCATGAATTGCAAATGCATGTAACACTTCCTTCACAATCTCTAATAGTCTCCCACATAACTTGTCACACCTGGGTTGCCTTTTGAAGCACCAGTTAAATTCAGCTTGTAAAATTTCATCTTAGGGAGTTCCCATTTTGTCTCTGCTTCTTAAGATGGCAATGACATGCCCTTCTAGCAGTGGATGGTGGGTGGCTGCTGTTGTCCCAATGAGACAGTTATGTATTTATTTTTTAAAAGAATTGTGGTGTGAGGAGGCAGCTGGGATTGTGAAAGTTAAAACGATTGGCTACTTGATGTTTTAGGGTAGTCCATTGGCGACTTTCAACAAATTGGTTTTCTATCTTGTTAGCAGATGACAGAATATCTAATCCTACTTGGTCACATTTCATTTGCAGATGTAATATAGATGCTACTATAGAAGGTTAATGTAGTTAACTATAAAGCCTGGCCTGCATTTTCTTGTGAAGCTCAAGATTATTTCCTTTTCCATTTCATTCTTTGCATCAAGGATAATATAAGGAATTTGTGTCTGCCTAAACACATAAGAAAGAGATACACCCAGAGATTTACAGTTTCCCAGATTCAGAAAAACCATTCTGCTCTAGAGTAGTCCATTGGTGACTTTTGACAAATTGGTTTTGTCTATCTTGTTAGCAGCTGGCAGGATATCCAATCCTACTTGGTCACATCTTTTTTGCAAATGTAATATAGATGCTACTATAGAGGTTAATGTATCCAACTATAAAACCTGGCCTGCATTGTCTTGTGATGCTCAAGATTATTTGCTTTTCCATTTTATTCTTTGCATCAAGGATAATTTAAGGAATCTGTGGCTGCTTGCCCATAAGAAAGAGATACCCCCAGAGATTTACAGTTTACCAGATTCAGGAAAACCATTCTGCTTTCACCGCTCACTTGATTTTATGTCAGGGACTAAGGTGTTTCTTCGACCTTTATTCATTTCTACCTGCCCATTTGTAGCTGTGAGTTGTATAAGCATATATCTCCTCTGCATGGGGTGTAAGGAAACAAATTGGATGCCTTTTCTACATATTTCTGGTATTATCTGGTTCATCCCACAGCATTTAGGAGGAATTCGTTATCAAAAGCAAAATGTATTTGCTTTGGGAAACAAAAATGAAGATAAAGTTTCTTTTATTGTTCCATAATGCTGATTGACTTTATCTTTTGTTTTTAATATCTTTACTTTGCCCCCGTTTCTTTTTGAAGGGTTACAACTCTGATCTCTGTTTCATCCTGTGTTAGCCCAAGTTTTGTGGATTGTTAGAGACCCCCCAAATTTTAGGGGATGGAACAGGGATGGTGGACATAGGAAACCCGTCAATAAATACAGGAAAAAAATCTCTCAAAGCAATTATAGTCATAAAAAATAACTTCTAATCACATGTTCTCTAGAGGTGGCTTACAGACATATAATCCACGGAGACAATTTACAGGCATCTTCCTATGGGAAATGTGTTGACTTATAAGCGTCAGCCATCATGGAACAACTAATAGACATCTTCAAGTCAAGAAATCAGACAAGTATTCCCATGTGACAAGTCATGGGCATGAGTATCTGTAGAGACAACTTGGAGATGTCAATAATGAATTTGGAATCTCAGTAACACCAGGTAATGATTTTTTGGCGTCAACCACCACAGGGATGGCTTACAGATGTTACTCCAGTAATTTGTATCATTCCAATGGGATGATTAACAATTTAACGGGAGTTGATCACCAAAAGACCTGCCTGTAGATGCCCACAATGGATCTAGTCTCTTTGCAAAGTAGGAGAGCAACATTCAGCATTTAGGACAGTCAGCAATTACTATTCTAGTGAGCATCATTATAGCAGTCAAAGTCATCATTTAATTTCTAGTCAAAACATGTACAGAAATCACGATCAACCTACCTTCCGTTGAAGTCGAAGCTGTACCTTCCAGCAGTAACAAATTGTCAAACATTGTCAAATTGCATAGTCAGCAGTTTAGGTCAAGGATGGTTAATTTGCTGATGTTTCAAGCAACTGTATCAAATTCTGAGTGCCTATTGATTGGCAGTTTTGGGGTGCAATAGTAAAGATGGTTACCCGCAATACGTGAGTGAGACACATGGCGTGGAAATAACCAGACAGCACAATACCAATCAAAGCGAAGCACATGTCAGCGGAGGAGTGGATTATTAGGGATCTTGCAAATACCTAGAAGAGGAATGTGCATGCCAATTGGATATTTTGGAAGGATCTAGAAGGGAATATTTGCAGGAATATTCCCGAGGAGGTTGGTGGAGCCGCAGTCATATTGTAAATCTGAAGACTCAAGTTATTATTATTGTTAGTAGGATTGGTAATTGTCTCCAGCGATTTTGTGTGTTATTTGAGGTATTGTATCCGTTAGGGTTTGATGTATGATCTATCTGTTAGCGCTTATAATTTTGTGTACCTATGTAGAGAATGATGTAATCTTTATGAACCAATGAATATAATGGATGTGTCTCACATCCTTGTACATCTCAGGGTTTAATTGCTAGTATTGAATGAGATTTATGAGGTAATGAGTTAAATGCATGTGTAATTGTTGTTCCTTTTCTATTAGATCTGCTGGCTAACATCCGATCCTTGCAATTCTCTCTAGATTGAGGTCCTCATGGGTGCTTTACTGTGCTTTGGGTGAGACCTTCAAGCGAAAGCTTGATTGAATGCACCGACAAATAGAGCGTTGATTCCAAACGCAAAATTAGGCTACGAATTTTTAGTTCCGTTGTTGGGACCTCATTACATTGGTTGTGAGGGTTTGATGTTAGCCGTTGTGTGGTCAGAAGGATTGGTTTCTATCGTGGGCTTTTGTAAAAAGTTTGAGGAATTATGTTCAAACCCTAGAAATGGCTGGATAAATTTGTGACGCGCAAGGGTTAGGTGAAGGAAGGGTTTGAGGTGAGACCGGATATTTGCAGATTGGAGTGAAGATGAAGGATCTCCTCGTTAAGGATGATTTACTATGTGTAGTTGAGAAAGATGAGCTTGTTGAGGTTGCTGTTTAGGACTTTGGGAGAATGGAGGGGATTGATCTTGTGGATATCGGTGAAACCCTAGGAGGAAAGGTGTGGTGGTGGAACACACACCTTTGAGATAAATTTACGTGGAGAGTGCTCCTTTGATGATGAATGTGGTAAGGTAGGGTTACAAAAGCTGCAATGGAGAGAAGGTGCAAGATCAGAGAGAGTTCTCACCTTAACCTAGGTGAATGTTGAAGCCTTTGGGTGTTGTCTTTTCAAATCAAAGATTTTTCGTAAAGCTAGGGTATGTGGAGTTCAGAGGTGAGATTTGTGAAAGGGATTGGTTGAACATAGACCAGTGAATTTTGCGCTAAGGAAGACAAGTTTAAGTGGAGGAGAATGTATTGTTAGAGTGAGCGTGGGGCCTACAACGTTTGTGGTTGCCGCAGGGTGAACAAATGTGAATTCTATGACAACAGTTATTGGCGGTTATGCCAATACTGATGTACCTTGATGTGACAATGAAGTTGCTAGAGTATCATGAAACGGAATATGCAACCGACCAAGTGCATAGGTGTGAGATTGCGTGGTGAACTAAGGGGATTTACTTCATCAGGGGCAAAGGCAAGTCAATTTGCGACAACCTTCTTTGGAAGGGGGCATACTTGGTGTAGCAAGTCTAACTCTAACTAGATCGCTATAGACTTCAATGCGCTAAGGGCAACCTTTCTAAAGGAGTTTTATATCTTGGAATTTGAGCAAGAAAGTATTTCTACATTGAACGATATTAAACAGGAACCAATATAGTGTGTGGGCATATGATACACGTTTCCAAACCCTATTGTCGAAAATCTCCTATGATATCCATCCCTTGCAGCATGCACAATAGTTTGTTGGAGGTTTATTACTACCTTTTAGAGGCAACTTGCGATGAAGAACTTTAATGACCCTTGTGAAGCTCTTGACACAACTTTGCACGTGGAAGTAGCATGCTACTTCGAGACTGGGGTTTGCCCATTTTTGGGGGCACAAATCTCC
Organism: Taxus chinensis; assembly: GCA_019776745.2. Lineage (NCBI taxonomy): Eukaryota > Viridiplantae > Streptophyta > Pinopsida > Cupressales > Taxaceae > Taxus > Taxus chinensis. The sequence goes on along the minus strand of CM034148.1, from coordinate 86,862,644 downwards.
ACAATGGCCAGCTAGTTGAAAAATAAGCTACTTCAAGCATTCAACTTACTCAAGAACCTAAAAAGTATTGCATTGATTGCAAAGTGACTGGACATACTAGAGGGGAGTGTATTCAACATAGGGTTCATGTTATTAAGCTATGTTTCAACATTTGTTAGGATGACCAGGAATCATGGGACTTATCAGTGGTGCAACACGTGAAAAGGGTTTAAGATGATATGGTGCAAAATTTGCGAGGGTGACATGTAAGATACCATGGACTACAAAGCTATCGAGGAAATGTGCTGGGTCTGTAATAGATAGTGGAGACAAGGGAATTCTCCAGCATATTAACCATGAAACCGTGGATATGGAGGAAGGATTATTGGTGATGGGGGTGGAAAGAGTGGTAGAAGATTCTAGGGCTCATGTTTTAAGTGTGGGTCCCTAGACCTCTATTAAATAGATGGTCCCAAGTTCCCGACTTGTGCGCATTGTGGAGAGTAACAAATTGGAAGAGTGCCCAAACTTTGTAAAGAAGATTAAGGATAGTGAGAAGGCACGGGTCACAAGAATTTTTAAGTTGGTTTAGCAAGGAAAGAGTTGGAGATGTTAGACAATACCTATGCAAGAAGGTAAGGATGAGGCGAAGGGGCACATAACTACCTAGAGTGGAGTGAACACACAAGTTAAGGCCGTCCCACCATTGCATCATATGGATATTGCAACATACAAGACTATGTTGACAAGGGCGCAAGAAATGATTAGGAACTTGCAAGGTGAAATGCAAGTTACTTTAGAAATGGAGGTGAAGATGAGGGACCAACAACACAAAGCCCCCACATTGAAGGAAATAGCGGAGTCAACCAATTTTTTTGTGATGATGAAGTAAGAAGGGGTCTTACCGTTGTTGAAGACTTGTCTCCAACAAACTTTGGAAGCCAGACAAGGAGTTGTTAGCCTGATGTATTTGCATATCGTAAACCAGGTGAGTTATGATAGAGAATTACTACCGGAGGTGCAAATTAATGGTTGAGTTATGGAGAATTGATAGACATGGGTGCCGAAGTGAACATCTTAACGAAAGATGTGTGCCAAAATTGGGGAAGCCTGCACTTGAACCAACTTCAAGTTTGTTGATTATGGAAAACAAGAGTAAAACAAGACCGATTGGACTTTTGTGTGGAGCATAACTGGACATCATGGGTATCAAGTTTGAGGCGGATTTTGAGGTTATTGAACTTGCAGAGAGGGATAGCTATCCTGTGTTACTTGGCTGATCATGGTGCTATGATAATCATGAGGATATGGAGTCCAAGAAAAGGGTAATCAATTTTGAGAGGGATGGACAAAAGGTCGTGATTCCGCTAGATGTTTTGATGGGATCATTTATGTGGAAATTGGGAGGAAATAGGCAATATCTATAAGGTAACAATGCAAGCCAAAGATTACCTTGACCTGCAAGAAAATGGCAAGCTTGACTGATAGCGTAGTCAATCGGTATCTGATACAACCAATGTTGCTTGTGATCTATAGGTTATGGAAGAGTGTGAAGTCACTGATAAGAAGTGCATTGGGGTAATGGAATGGTGCAAAAATACTACAAGGCATATTAGAAGTGGGGTGGTGCATGGGAATACCAATCCCCATAATGTCACTATGAAGTGGGATCCAAAGACAACATTGCAAATACGACGTGTAATGAGGATTAGTCGGGACTGATTAGAGAAATTGCCTAGGAATGATGGATCTACTTGTGTAAAGGCTTATATGATGGACCTAGAGATCTGCCTATCTAAGGAGAAATATAAAGTTTTTGCGTTAACCCATACTATGTGAGATACAATTGCTCGATGGTGTATGAGACATAAACCTCATTTGCCGGGATGGGCTTTGATCAAAGAGGTGATGCATACAAGATTTGGGAGAAGGGTGATTTGACGCGATGTTAAGAAGAGGCTTTTGGTTATGTGGGTGATACTAGTCGTGATGATCATTTGAAAGCATGCGAAAGGGCCTAGAATTTAGGTGAATTCTTGCTGCCACTATGGATATGGGTTGATGCATTGTACAAAACCTTGAAAACATGGGCCAAATATTGGTACTTGTGAAGCGAGACTACTGATTGGGAAACAATTAAAAAAGATTTATCAAAGACTTTCACTTTTGACAAGAAAAGCAATAATTAGCTGAATCATTGGGTGTGATTAAGGATACACAATGGGAGGATCATTTACACAAGATTCACAATGAAGAGGACTACTCAGTGAATAGGTTATTTATTGCTAAGTAATGGGGCAATGACTTAGTGTGGGGAGGCTCCATCGCCCTGAAAGATCCCTAGATGGATCCCCCTTACACTCCAATGAGTTTATATATCAAACAAACAACAAATACAGATTTATGTATTTTTATATCAATTTCCCTAATGCAGATCTGGAAAATGCGACTAGGGTTTAATAGAGAAGCCAATGTAAATCACACCAAATAAAAGTACTTTTGATTTCTAATGACTGCTCAGATATTTGGGGGCTGAATTACACAGAAAGCTGAACTTATTACAGTCCAAAATAGGCCAGAAAAACAGATCTGAAGTCTGTTATTATTCAGATTGGAAATCTTCAAAATATACTTCAGAAGATGATAGAAAGTACAGCGATCAGTTTACAGTATTATGGCAAACATTTGACAAATATTTTTAGATGAAAATACCTCTAGAATCGCTGCCAAACTGCTTACAACAGGCCGACCCAACTGCTGGTTGAAAACCACTGAAAAACACCTTCAAATCTCTTCACAAACACGGCTGAACTGAACCTGGAAATCTGATGAATAATGCTGGGAATTTCTGAGTGAAATCCCCTCTCAATCCCCTGGGGTTTTCGTCCGCAAGAGATAAATTCACAAGGGTTTTCGTCTTTGGAATTTCTGATAAAAGCTCAAAGCTCTTAGCAATGGAAAAGATGATAATAAAAATCTGGATACTCCCATACAAGTCGACTTGTTTATTTAAAGGGAGATCAGCCCAACTACCACCTTCAAATTGGCCAATCAAATTGTTTCATTCCTCTATGCTGGTCGCATTTTCCTTTTCAGGCTGATTGGCACATTCTCCCAAAAATGACTCCCAAGGCAAGTTGCATTTTCTCCTTTCTAATACAATTACTTTTAATTGTAGTTTGACATTTTAATTTATTATTAACTTTATCATTTATTATATGTGCTTTTCATAATATTATTATTTTTTAGAAACAATAGCACCATATAATAAAATAATAAAGTTATGTCACCCTAAAAACTCCCCCTTGGCCGTCGGGTAGACATAAAGGGCCAAAGGTCTTCGATTTGGAAAAGGGGACATTACACACCCAACCCAATTCTCAACACAAAGGTATCTGCCGAATTGAGGGTTATGAGGGGACTACAATGGAAGAGGAAATTAACACAGACACTATTGGGGAAGAGTGGGTTATTGAGGTGATGCAGACATATCCTTTCAAATACTACAATCAGCATATGTGCATAAAAGAAGTAAATATTGGAACAAAAGAGGAGCCACACATGGCTAGCCTTGGAGATTATTTTGGTGATGTAGAATTTACTCGGCTTGTGGAGTTAGTTAAGGAGTATGGAGACTTGTTTTTGAAAAGCTATTGGGAGATGAAGGGATTGCATCGAAGTTTGGGAAATATGCATATAAAGCTGCATGAAGGAGCCAACCCTATAAAGAAGAGACCTTACACAATGAACAAATTTACATGCCAAGGTAAAGAAAGAGTTTGACAAAATGTTAAATGCAGGAGTGATCTTCTTGATTAAGAAGTTTCACTGGATAAGTCCAATGGTTATTAGTCTCGAGAAGGATGGAAGGATCTGTGTATGTGTGGATTATAAAATGCTTAATGATGCCTGCGTTTAGGACCTGTTCCCAACTTCATTAACAAAGGAAGTGTTAGAAGGCGTTGCAAGGTGTGAGATATATTCCTTCATTGACGGGTTTTCATGATACCGTTAGATGCCGATGGGAAAGAAAACAAGTTCAAGGCAACTTTTGTGACTGAATGGGGCCCTTTTGTGTACAATGTCATGCCGTTTGTGTAGAAAATGCACTAGTGTTTTCACACATTATCGTAGAAACATTCAAAGGTTTTATTCATAAGTTTTTGCAAGTATATCTAGATGATTGGACCATGTTCGGAATAGTGTGAGATCACCTTGAAAATATGCGCTTGATGTTTGAAAGACGCTGACAACTACAAATGTCATGGAATTTGAAGAAGTGTACTTTTGGTACCCTATGGGACTTCATTGGGGCATGTTATATGCAAGGAAGGCATGCTAGTGGGCCTTGCAAAAGTAGTAGTGATCCAATAGTCAAAATTACCCTGAATGCAGAAGGATGTTCACGCATTTTTGGGCCATTGTGAGTATTATGTCAAGTTTATAAGGAATTTTGTGTGTTTTGTTTGAACACTTGAGGAGTTGTTGAAAAAAGGGGGACCTTTTAGATGGACGTACCTACAACAAGGAGCTTTTGACTTTGAAGGACAAGTTGGGTAGTGCACCATTATTGTATCCATTGATTGGAAGTAACCATTTCATGTTCATCTCGATACATTTGGAACGACAATTGGGGCGATTTTTGCACAACCAGGTGAATGCAAAATTGACCACCCTATTTATTTTGTGAGTCGGAAGTTGTCCAACGCAGAGAAGAATCACAATACTACTAAATGAGAGGCTTTGGGCATGGGTATGCACTAGAGAAGTTCATACAATACCTCTAAGCAACACCATTTGTGTTCTATACCGATCACGAGGCTTTGAAGCATTTGGTAAACAAACTTGTTTTACGTGGGAGGATTTGCCAATGGATGTTATTATTCCTGGAATTCTAGTTTTTGTTAGTGGTTAAGCTAGGGAGACACATGCAGGTCTTGACCACTTATCAAGGATTAACACGAGAGAGGCTAGACATTCAATTAAAAAAGGGCTATTAGATGCCCAACTTTTTCGAGTTTTGTGTGCCTAAAGAGCTGACAAAAATTACAGCTTTTAAGACTTCGGGAATGATGGCACTTGAGGGGCGGATGTTCGTGCACAAAAAACAATTGGTAGTTAAGGCTGCCACTTATCAATTAATCGGGGCGAGTTGTACAAATTGGGAAGAGATGAAGTTTTGCAGAGATGTTTTATGGAGCATGAATGCAAGGAAGTTTTGCAGGATTGCCACGAGGGAGTTGCTGGAGGACACCAAGTAGGAGATGCAACTGAGCACAAAATCTTGTTATGTCTTTGATGGCCTACAATGTTCAAGGATGCATAGGAGTATGCACAACATTGTGACCTTTGCCAGAGGGTAGGGAAACCAAATTGGAGGTGTACAAAAACCTTCCAACAAGTGAGTTATTGATTGTGTAGGACCAATTAATCCACCTACACACAAAATGGGAACAAAGTATATAATTATTGCAACAGATTACCTGACCAGGTTGGCAAAAGCTAGGCCAACTAGGGACTGTACAGTAGCCATTGCCACAAGATTCTTGTGGGAGAGCATTAATACAAAGTATGGTTGTCCGCTAAGTCTAACAAGTAACTGGGAAACTCTCTTTCTTGCGGAGATGAGGCGTATTTAGTTGGAAGAGATTATGATTGAACACAATACAACCCCTTATCACACACAAGCCAATGGACCTTTGGAGGCTTTAAAAAAAATTTTAGGTAACACTTCAACAAATACCTGTGATGTAGGCAGAGGTGATTGGGATGCAAGAATTTCTATGGTCTTGTGGGCATACCGAAACACCTATAAGCGCTTGAACAAGTGTACACCATTTTAGTTGATATATAGAAGAGAGGCAGTCTTACAAAATTTTAGGCAGCACTTCAACAAATACCTGTGATGTAGGCAGAGGTGACTGGGATGCATAAATTTCTATGGTCTTGTGGGCATACCGAACCGCCTATAAGCGTTTGAACAAGTGTACACCATTTTAGTTGATATATAGAAGAGAGGTAGTCTTACCAATGGAATTTTTTATTCCAACCTTGAGGATTGCTCGCACATGTAATCTCGGAGATTGGAAATCTATTCTATGAAAGGCTGCACGAGATTAAGAAGTCGGATGCAAAGTGGTTGTTAGTTCGATGGAGCTAGGGAATTTGAAAAGAGTCGGCAAAAGGTGTGGCATGATGAACACATCAAGACCAAGTACCCTCATGAGGGTGACAAGGTTTTGCTATTTGACTCAAGATACTCGTAACACCTAGGGAAGTTGCATATCAGATGGATGTTCCCTTTTATCATTCACTCCATCTTGGTATTTGGGGCAAGTAAGTTGCGTAAACTTGACAGAGAGATGCTACCTCGACATTTCAATAGCAGAAGGTTCAAACTCTACTTCGACTAACAATGCAAGAAGTTTGAGAACCGGTAAGGTTGACAGCCTATAAAGGGAAACTTAACTTTTTCCTTTTAAGCTTTTGTGTTTTTGTTTTGTTTGAGTTATAGTAGATTACGCAAAATAAGTGAGATTTTACTCCATTGTATATGTAAGTATAAAAATATGCATTAATCTAACTTTGATTGGTATACATTTTGAATTCATTATTAAGTACATTCTGGGTAATGATGCACAAGAAAGCTTCAAGTTGCATAGGATTGCATTACAAACTTCTGTGCATGAGGGCATATCGCAAGTTTAGAGAGGGAAGAGAGGCTGTTCCTATGGAAAGCTACCAAGTTTGTAACTCTAGTCAGGTGAGTCGAGCAGGGTACAAAACCACTTGTGCTCATGTTAGACGCCTAAGTTTATGGGCTAACTTGGTCAAGTGATTGTTTTGAGAAAACAATTTTTTGCAGATCATAGTGAAGGGATGTATACAAAGAGGATGATGTGTTTTGGTGCAAGGCTAGAGAAAGATAGTAAATGAAGAGAGAGAAAAAGTAGATAATTAAGGCAGGAATAAAAGCAATAAAAGCAAGGATGATGTTGGGAAGATTTTGAAAAATACCATGGCGTCTAGGGAACGGAAGTGGCTAAAAGGTGGGTGGAGATTTTTAATGCTCATGTGGCTATTTAAGACCACACGGAGTGTAATGGATCATTTTGTAATCAATCAAGAAATCAAGAGCATTGAAATCTTGAGACTGTGGACGAATGAGAAAAGTTGTAGAAGTACAAGAAACAGGGTGTGAAGCAATGATTTAGGGCGAAGTTGCAGGGTACAAGAGGAGGAAAGATATCCGGTAACCAGTTGAAGAAAGAAATGAGACAAAAGAGAGGGAGCACCCTATCGCCTGAAGGATCCAATGAAGGAAAAATGGAGAAGTGAAAAATGATGCATATAGATATGATGGGGTATCCCAAGGATTTGACAACAACATTGTTTAAAGAATTTATGATAGGGATGAGTGTCATTGACGACTTTAATCATAAAAAAGACATGTATTATACAATTTTATATTTAGAGATGAATATCTATATGGGGGAAGAGTAAGAAGGACACAATTGCTAAACACTGCAGGGCATTGGGGTAATTACACTGTTGGATTTGCCTTCTTCAGGTAAACTTGAAGAGCTGATCACATGGGCAGCGTCGAGGACTCATGGGAGTAGAATATACTTTGTAGGGAGAAGCATGAAAATAAATGGCACAAGAAGCGGTCGGGTAAGTGAGTTACCTAACGAGGATGTAGACATTTGTGACTCATTCGGGACCCTAAAAGAGCAAAAGAAGACTATTACCTGATGGAAGGTGGAATGAGAGGGATATACATTGCTCTTGACGAATATTGAACACACACCCGCCCGTTCAAAGCTTGTGGAAGCGGATCATATAACTTCAATGTCAATAGAGGGTACCCACCTCTAAGGCTGATTGATGAAGAGCAACCATGAATAAATTTTGTGAAACATATGGTGGAGGAGTTAATCTCCAATGCACATGCATCACATGAGTAGAGGAAGCATTTCAGGTTTGTGGTACAACTGACGCTAATTATCATAGATTCAGTGGGAGTACTCAAGTCGTTACCGTTCAAAGAAGTTTCGAGGAAGGGAATGATCGATGAATGATACGAGAAGTATTAGTGTGTTGGATCAATGAGTGAGAAGTATAAAGTTAAGATGCTAAAGTAGGATGAAAACCAGGTAAGGGTTTTTGGACAGGAAAATGCATAATTGAGGAATTGGTCGATGCATATGAGGACTGCGTAGAGTTTTGCGTTATGCCTTACCATATTTTTGTCTAGGTACGCATGCAGAATGACTAGTGGACAGATTGGAAGGTCATGCCATATGTGGTAATGACCAAATATTTGGAGCACTCCCTAGATAGGTTGGAGGGAGTCAAGCCTAAGAATATAGATGTCGAGGCGTTGGAAGCCGAGAGAGAATTATTGTGGTGAGGCTTCTTCAACCAAGATCAGACAGAGGTGTTTGATGATAAATACTTCGAGAACAATTGGATTGGACTTGCCAGAGGAGGACAACGTTAGGGCAATGATTAATAATGAATGGTATGAAGTGGCACATAAATAGAAGCTTACAAGCCTAAGATTTTGGCGGGAAACATTGAAGTGGAAGTGGTGCAAAAATTTGGGTTCACACCAAGATGTTGTAGGAGGGAACAAGGCCAAGAACAAGGAGTTAGTTAGAACGTGTTCCAAACTTCGATGGCTAGGGTGAAGAAGGGTGTAGCAGTTGGGCCCAAGAAGAATGAGGCGACAAAGCTTGAAAAGCTCTTGAAAGAAATAGAAATATAAGAAGAAAGTAGAGAATTTTCGAGGACATGGGAGGTAATAGACATAGAATTGAGGAGGAAGAGGGAGAAAGGCATTTTGAGGGAGGAGGACCAAAGGAAACCCATGAGGAGAAGCCTCACATAATTAACTTGGAAGTTGGGATAGAGCAATTGAAGGACTCCATAAATGTGGAACAGTTTGTAAATAGCTTGCCAACACAGGAAAGGCGAGAGCAAAACACATCTATTGCATTAGAAGAGATGCTACCAGGAGAATCGTTTGCTGAGGCTGATTTCTAGGGCGTTTTGGCCAGATTAACAACTGGTTTTGGCATTTTCAAAAGTACCCTAGGGTAGGAGTTGGTATAGGGGGCAGCATAGGGGATCACTATTGTAATGATAGGTAAACCCAACACCTTTACCAATGCCCAGGAGGGGTGTCACTTGATAAATTGATGGTTGACTAGATTCAATGCAATTTAACTGTGGCAAAGGTAAAGGCTAAACTTGCACAAGATGTTCAAGAAGTAAGGTTGTGAGAGACAAAGGTCATGATTGAATTGGAGAAAGACGAACAACAAAATACTAGCCATGGTATAAGAAGCCACAAGCCAGCACCCGATGATTGGGAAGGGGCACTAGAAGAAAGGGACAAGTGAACAATTTCCTCTCAGCAATTGGGCCATGGTCTCAATTTTGAAGGAGAAAGTTCCTGAGGCACTTGCTGTGCAAAAACCCACGGCCTCGCTTGCAAAATTCCACGGTTTTGAAGGAGAGGTAACGCAAGACCTTGTTCAAGGATGAACAAGAATTTAGTGTGGGGAATATTGACTTGCAGTTTCGGGGC